>CM071924.1:95622268-96004266 GCA_016081115.2 Rehmannia glutinosa | reverse complement strand
CATTTTTATCCAATCCTATTAAAAAAAAGGTCCACAGGAGATTGTTAACATAGGACCATTGGTTGTTTTTATCTCATCATTTCTCTGGTTTTTAGGGATAATTACAAAAGTTTCCGAGGTTTGACCCATTACAAAAACCTACTTTAACTTAAAACTTACAAAAGCGAGGTTTGAAATATATTTCAAAATCCCCCTTCATATTTATAAAATCATTGCAGACACCCTTAATTTTAACACTAAATCAAACCGCCAAGTCTTTTGTAAGTTTTAAAGTTAATTGAGCTTTTTTTTAATTAGGTCAAACCTCGTGGTATTTTTATAATTATCCCTTTTTTAAGAAAAAGTCGTACTGCTTGCACGAAAACTTAACTTGTGGCCTATGGGATGTAATTACACGAATGGATCAGGATGGGCACTAGACACTATTTGTATATTTTGACTTAGATAATAGAAAATTCAATAAAATTAAATACAAAGGACTATATGCTAAGTTATCTTAGGAAATTTCAAAATATTTTAAAGCCATAAAGTAGGAAACATACTTTTACATACCAGAATATAGATGTAGGGTGACAATTTGAGGACGGGACGATTGACCTACGCTGAATATGTCACGAAATTATAGGGTTTGGGAGTCTTATTGGGTTTTAGGCCATTATCGGATTAGCGCGATAAAAGCACGATAATCTTTAATTATTGATAATTAATTATTTATATGGATAATTTACTAATAACTAACTATTTGTGCGTGAATATTTTATCAATAATTTATTAAAATATATGTTTTAAGTATCAAAATAAAAAAATCAAGTTTATTTATTAACTAACTAAAAGTAATTGCCCAAGTCTTACTTAAATAAATTTGACTTTTGCTTATTATGCCGCCGTTATTGTATCGGCCTAAATAGATGTGGAAAATTCGTACTTATTTTTGCAAAACTAAGTTCAGTAACCCTATATAGTAGAATGCATGCGTTAGGCCCATTAGACTGGGCTTATCTATGCAACTCGAGTCTTAAAGACTCGGCTCATTTACGCAATCGACTGTAATTTGATGATTGGGCCTATGGTATAATTGAACATATAAAAATTAGGAAAAATTATATAGAATCTACGCATGATTTTTAAAGTCTAATACCATATAATACGCTCTTATTACTTTTATACCTAATTTTTTTATTTTTGTACCTAATTTTTTTAAGCTATATTTTTTTATTTTTTTTCTTCATTGTTTTACATGTTATATAAGTTGTTTCGATGTTGTTTAAATTTGTTTTTCTTTAGTGTTTCTATGTTGTTTTTCGATGTTTCAAAATCACTTTAACCTATTTTTATATTATTTTTTATTTATATATTATTTTTTACATTGTTTTGGTGTTGTTTTATAATATTTTTAATGTTGTTCTAATCATTTTTGTTGTTGTTTTCATGTAGTGTTCAATATATAAGTACATTTTTACCTATTTTTAAGCTTTTTTTATTCATGTGGTGTTTAAATATTTTTTATGTTGTTTCTGGGTTATTTTTATATCTTTTTTAATATTGTTCCGATTTCTTTGTTGTTTCCATGAATTTTTTTATGTTTACATACATTTTTTACCTATTCTTAACTTTGTTTGCTCATATGGTATTTTCTACATTATTTCGGTTTGTTTCAGATTGTTTTTGGTTGTTTCTATGTCTGAAACATGTTAGAAACAATGTTGAAACAAAGCGTAAAAAATATTCGGGAATTTTTGTTGGAGCGTATTGTTGTGTAAAAAAAGGCTTTTGGAGCGTAAATTTAAGTAAAATTATATCGGAAAGTATAAAAGACGACATTAACTTAAAAAAAAAAGTGCGTATTTTGTCAAGTGCTCCAAATATTATTGGGAAATTACATAAAATACCCTATTATTTTGTAAACATACCACAAACTATGTTTCTATCACTTTTGTACATATTTTATTCATTTTGTACATTTTTTTCTTTTTTTACAATCCAGATATTTTTTTGATTATATGTTTTTTCAATTTCGTTTTTGTTCATGTATTGGTTAATATGTTATATATTATGTTTTGATGTTGTTTTGATTTGTTTCTTTGTTATTTCTACGTTGTTTTTTTGTTGTTTCGATGTTTCAAAATAGCTTTTACTTATTTTTTATGTTGTTTTTTGTCCATGTATTATTTTGTGCATTGTTTTTATTGTTTCTGTGTTGTTCTATAATATTTTTAATGGTGTTCTAATAATTGTTTTTGTTGTTTCCATCTAGTGTTCAATGTGTAAATACAATTTTTACCATTTTTTAAGCTCTTTTATTCATGTGGTGTTTTTAATATTTTTTTACGTTTTTTTATGGGTTATTTTCATACCGTTTTTAATGTTGTTATGATGTTTCTTTGTTGTTTTCATGTAATTTTGGATGATTAAATACAATTTTTACTCTTCTTGCTCATATAGTGTTTTTTATATTGTTTATATATTGTTTCTTGGTTGTTTCCATATTTGTTTTTATGTTTTTATGCACTTGATCAAAAATTGGATTGTGTTTTTTTATTCATGTTGTTTCTATAAATATTTTTAATTTTTGGTTTTAATACGTGTTGTTTTATGTATATATATATTGATTTTTTTTTATAAGACACTGAGTATAAAATAGATAATTTAACGGGGCAAAATTTATTTTTCACTTAAATTTTATTGAGATAAACATGTTCAAAAACAATCTTGAAACAACAACGTAAAAAAGTCCTGGAAATATTGGCCGAGCGTAAATTTGTGTAAAAAATGGGCGAAAGCGTAAATTTATCCAAAAAAGTATCGGAAGAGTAAAAAATTGTCATTGTCTCCAAAAAGTGTGGCAATCATATCAAAAGCCCTAAATTATTAGGCTTTGAAAACAATTAACAAGTCTTCTTCGAAAAACCTTTAGGCGCTAAGTAGGCGGACACCGAGACCTATCGCTAGGTGAATCCTAGGTGAGGGGTCAAACGGAACGATTAGGGTTAAGTGAGGCCTAATTGTAAAAATAATGTAGATGGACAAGGAGAGTCTAATGGCTAAGAGAACTAATCTTATTAGACGGAGATTTTTAAAATATTGAATAAATCCATCATTTTCTATTAAAGATTTGTCTTCTTGTACTATATAATAATATTACATTTTTAATTAAAAAATATATTTTTGAACAGTTAGGAACCAAGAGTTTATGTGTGTGGTAATTTTATTTTGCAAGCAATGTGGCTTAATTTCATATTGGTCCTAAAATAAATTTCTCATGTCATTGATTTAGTTTATTGATTTCCCCCACCCCCTCAAAAGTCATGTAAAAAATTGGGACCTCAAAACTGAATTTAGCTAGCGAAGCTAAGTGATTGATATGCATCACTACAGTGTAAATAAAAATGAAAATTATGATATATTGAAAAAGAAAAAAACACATAGTTAGTTTATAAATTTTATTACTTTCGGTCCAGTAAGAGGATGAAAATGAATCCAATGGACCCAAATTTTGAGAAACATTATATAATGCTCCTCAAATATACAGATCACTTCAAGTTAATATTTATGAATAATTAGTCAAATTTTTTTTCGAAGCTAAGTAAATTCTTTCGCATCGAACTTATTTTGCCACCAACAAAAGTTAGACGGACCATGAATTTAACATAGGAGGCTCCTCCGACATCAGCAAAACTTTTGTAATTTAAAATGACTTTTAATATGACCGAAGATTTAGTTTCCATAATTAAGTAAAAGAAGGAAAAAAACACTTAATTGAATCCCATTAGATTAAATTTCAACCAAAAGCAATCTCAAGAATTGTAGTAACTCTAACACCCCAAAAATTATTTCCATAATCGTTCAAAAGATTCAGAAATAAAGTTATATCCAACTGTCTTATATATGGAGTAGTTGATAATTTTATTACTATTATTTACATTAAAAATAAGCATTATATATAGAATAATAGAATATTAGGACGGATATATAGACTTGCCCAAAATAAAAATCGCATTTCCATGTTAGTTAGAAAATGCCATAGCTAGGGCCCACGGTGGCCTATATATATTAGCCACCTAGCACCTTTCTTCATCACTATTTTTTTTCTGTACTCAAATTTCAATTTTCATTCCTTTCATTTCATTTAATTTTCAGTACATCAGAACACAGATAAAGTGTTTCAGAAACCCTAGCTCTCATTCCATTCAACTCAATTGAAAAATGCCGATGAAGCGAAGCCGAACTGGAAGTTCGTCGAGCTGCGTCGAGAGGCCGATTGCAACCGCCGCCGCCGCTTCCGTCTGTTCGGTGAAGGTTATGAGAACTGACGCCGCTGCCGAGGCTTCACGGCCGAAGTTTATGACTGTTGCTTCTCCGGTGAATGTTGGGGAATCTGAGAAGGTGAAAATTGGTGGATTTTTGGAACGGTGTCACTATTGCAAGAAGCGGATTGCTCAGAATTCTGAAGTTTTCATGTATAGGTATTGGTCTTGTGTTTAATCGCTGATTTAATTTTTTAGTTCTTTGATTGTTGTGTTGGATTACTAATAATTTGTGGTTTGTGCTTCATTGATTCTGTAAATTAAACTCATCACTAGCTTAGAACTGACCTCTGGTGTTTATTTATGTTTTGAATTTACTGCGCGTCGTTTTCAAATTGCATTTGTTTAGCTGAATTTTACATTTGATCTGCTTTTTTCCTTGTGCAGCAGTAATGGTGTTTATGGTTTATTTTTAATTTAATAGTGCATTTCCAATCCTTATTATTGTTACTGTTGAATCATTATGTTTTATTTTGTTTGTATTTGTCAATTTTATTAATAGATTTTTTCTTCATTTCTTATTTCTGATTACTCTGAATTTATCTGACCGATCTTCAATTATTGAGGAATCAATTATTTTCTCATTATTAACTTCGTTTCCAGGGTACTTTGATGTCTGTATTCTTGACTACAAAATGTGTAGTTTGATGTGATTTGATTTCCTAAATTTGTGCCTTTTCATTTCTTACTTGAAGTCTTATTAATTAATGATTCATTTACTGATTCTCAGGACCACGGTGTCTATGAATTTTGATTTTCATTGCAATTAATCTCTAAGTCATTTTCAAAAACTTTTTACCTACTTCGTTTTGACTTTTTAGCTGTGATAACAACGTTACTCTTAGAAAATATTTTCATCCTTTGATCAAAATTCAATTAAGCTTACTCCTCGTCCAACAATATAACAGTGATATGTTGCTCATCATACTAATCCAATCCTTCTATCATTTCTTTAATAGTCCATTTTATCGTTTGAGAAACTTGTACTAGCAATATTTTATAGTCCATTTATTTATTTGTTTTATTTGGATGTATAATTTCATGCAGCGACCTCTGTGCATTCTGCTCAGCAGAATGCCGTGATTGCCAGATAACACTAGACCAATCGCCAAGAAAAAGCCAGAAAACACCTAAGAGAAGTTGGTTTAGTTGCTGGGGTTTTGCAATTTGAAGTGTCTATTCAGTTTTTAGATTGAAGAATGGATTGCAGATCGTATTATCACATACCCGGCTTATTCAAATACTAACCGTAGATGTGCAGTGCTGTCAGTTTTTGTGGACAAGCTCGCGCTTCTGCATAGAATAGGAAAGAGTATACTTCATCTTTTTATAGTGATATATCTACCTGTATAGTTGCTTCTCCTATTAGCATGATTTTGAAACATTAAAAGTGGTTCCAGCTTTTCTGTTTCAGCTGGTAATCTGGAGTTGGATTGATATTATCATATTAAGAAATCCTCTCTTTTTAATTTGTTGTTGCTTTACATTTAACTGCACTTGGTTTTTTAGCATATCTTGATGAACTTTTTACTGAAAATTATTTCGAAAAACATGATTCCACTTTGGATCTGGTTCAGAGTATTGGTTGATTACGGGTAATGACCCTGTGAAGTATGTACATTTTGACAAAAATTAAGAACATGCATGAGTTTGATAGACGAGTCGCACAGATTATAGTTACCTGATGAATTAAGCTATCCATTTGGCAAATTGTTCCCAAAGTTAAAAGCTTAAGTGAAATTGAAATTATTTCAAGCTGCTTATCAAGCGTGCCGTTCTTTATTATTTTGACAGTGAAATTTTGCTTGCGATTGAAGAAGGTTGCTTTTTATGCTGCATCTTTCTCTCTGTTATTTGGGTTCGCCCCACCCCACCCCACCCCACCCCAGATTTTCATGAAATGTAGATCAAGTCATCCCTGCTTCAGAAATGCGTTTATTGAGTAGTAAAGTCTTCCTTGAACAATGGCCAAGCTGGTCTTTCAATTTTGCTTAGTTTATGCTTATGTTGTGAAGGGGTATATAGTGAAGAGGAGGTCTTATCACTTATGTGAGACCGTCTCATGGATCTAAGTTCATGAGATGGATTTTAAACAAATACAAAAATATGGGTTCTTTTCGTGGGTATGGGTTTGGGTCGAAATTCTATTTAAATATAGGATCCGTCTTATTGATTATATCCATGAGACCGTCTCACACAAGTTTTTGTATATAGTGAAAGTCGTTTCAATTGAATAAATTCTTTTTTAGGTTCTGCGGGAATCATCTGATATTAAAATCGTGCCTATGTAGTGTGTTAACTACTTATTGCCAAATATTTTTTTAGTTTTTGAATCTTTTCTTTCAGCCCTCTGTTCTCCATTATAATATAAGTGTCGTCTGGTATTTTCCATTAACCACGTACACGCTAATGAACCTCATTTATACAAGCCCATTTCACCAAGATCTAAGTTTCACTCTTTTTTCTATTCGAGGCCCAATGGGCCTCCCATCTGGTTAAGATCTCCTATTTTGATACATATATTCCGAGCTCCTCTAAGTTTGATGCTTATCCAATTATCATAGAATGGATTTTTTATATTATATCAAAATTAGAAAAAGGAAACCTTAGAGTTAAGTTTAGCATATCTATTGTAAATTATAGCCAGAATGATGTACAAGTGACACCATAGGTCCATAATAGGCGATGTGAGGATATTACTATTAATTCAAGTTAAGGAGAAATTACAAATACTACCTTGAGCTTTCACTTAATTTATAGAACAAATCTCGTTACATTTAAAATGGCTTTGTACACTTATTTCTATTTTACAAATTGCGTCTATCGAGGAGGACAGAAGGTATTTGTAATATAAACACTATCTCAAAAGGGAACTTGTAAGTTTGAAAAATATATTTTTTTTTTTGTAATTAGGCTTGCAATTAATTAGTTTCATAAAAGAGGCCTTTATTTTACATTGGACTTTATGCCACACCATATGCCCCCACACAATCTTTTTGGACAAAGAAGACGAAGTTATATTCAATAAAATATATAAGAATGTAACACTTATATTTTTGAAAATAAAACATCCTCCAAAACAAACAAACAAAAGAGGACGAAAATAGAAAAAAATGCTCCGACAGAAAATTGAAAGCCCCAAATCCGACTTAAATTGTAACAAATTTTCATAATGTGATTGCTTGCACGACCAATAGTTATTGCCCCACGCAATCTTACGTACATTAGCTACCGTTTAGTTGTGTAGTATTGCATACGATTTTCTTGTTGAGGGGAGGAACGAGATGAATTTCAAAGAAATTGAAAGATACATCATACATGGTTTGAACCCTAGTTAACACCTTACAAAGGGTGTGCGATATCACTTGCCTACAAACTCGCTTAGAATTGCATACAGATTTAGATAGCCTTAAGATCATCTTAGTGCAAGATATTATACGTACACAGTGGAATATAATTTATTGATATTACAAGTTAAAGGTATTATTTTAGGAGACAACACATCAGCAAGTACATAATCCTAATTCACATATATAAACAAGGAATTGACACTTACATAGTATTTCTTTATGCAACATTTTAACTCGTACAACAAATGCCTAGAGACTAGAGTACCCATACCATTACCAGCATGGTATTCTAGTATAATAGGTAATAGGAAACATAAAAAAAAATTACCAACCACCAAATCCATGTAAAGTCTGATGCACAGATGAAGTCATACATATATATATGTCAAATCTTCCTTTCTGGTGATACACTAAATCAGAAAAGATAGAAAAATATATATACATTTTTGTTTTGATTATTGAATTTTACTACAATAAGAAACTTGTGTGTTCTGCAAGAAGAATCGAAACCAAATACTTGTTCATCATTTTTGCCAATCAAATTAATTACTTTTGAACCCTACTCTACGCCAACCCCATATTAAATTAACTTTGATTTAAAACCTTTTCTCTCTTTTTGTTGATTTCGCTTAGGGGCTGCAATCCCCGACACAACATGATAACACGTAGAGTTGTCAATTTGTCCAAACCGGGGCTGTTAGAATGTCGGGCCAAGTGGGGAAATTGACGGGCAGGCGCACTTCTTCGAGCCGCTTATTTTGTGGAGCCCAACTCAAAGAGACATGTATTAAAAATACACTGATTTGTTTGGGCCAAATAGGCCCAACTCTTTCCGAACTAGCAAAATCACAAACCTTACCCCCATATTACTGGTTCGGCCGGGCCAGCCCATCGGGCGGGCTTTTTTTGACAACTCTAAATTAACACGACATGAAATTACTAAGAGAAACTCGAACCCCGAACACGAGAAACCGAACCCAAACACCACAAACACGAATCATTACGATATTATTGTTTGTCATAAAATATAGTTATCTCATATGTACTTAATTTTTTTATATATTTTGAACATAATCCCAAATCATGACCCAAAATTGAGCACTAACACGAGCCCATGACCCAAATTGCCACCCCTAATTTATGCTATGTTGACTTGTACATTTAATTGAGAGTACAAATAAATGAAGCATCAGCATCTACATCATTCATCCTCGTGTGCCCAAACTGATTTATATCTCTGAGTACTCACTGAGAGAAATTCTGACAGACTTGTTTAACAAGCAAAGCCTATTTAACACGTAATTACTATTGATTTTACCATATCATAATGTGACATCATCTCTGCATACTTAATAAATACCTCCATTTTTTTTTTACCACCTGCTCTCATTAATGCATTTTGTTTTACTTTTAATGGCCTAGGTTTGTTAGTTTTGCACCCCGTTTCCAATTGATTGTCTAGTAAGAACAATTATATTCATTGCCACAAGTTATCTCATATTAAATTTTTTTATTTTAATTTTTTTGCGATTTTGTATTTGATGTTTGAGTATACCACCTAATCTGATCACTTATAACTAGAGGTGGCAAAATCAAGTCTGACCCTCACGCCAGATTGTATTTTTTAGGCCCAAAAAAAGTCGGGCCTATTTGGCTCGGGCATGTCCGAATTTTTTGTGCATGAAATCTATGTATGGGTTGGATTGGGCCAGTCATTTATACGGCCGGACCGGAATCGAAACAACCCGACCCTGCCTGAACTTTTGCAAAAGCCCGATGGACTCGGGGTCGGGCCCATTGCGAGCTCTACTTATAATGTTATTATTATACATTTGACATTCACATCATAAATTGATCGCAGAGCAATTCTATTTATTTTAAAGATATACTTGTAAACTTGATTAGGTTTATTTTTGATATAATTAAATATAATAATAGTTGATGTGATATTTTTTATTTAACATTTAAATTTATTATTATGGAATTGAAATTCATAGCTCAAAATCGTAGCTTCCATCCAAATGGAGCGTCAGAGGGTTTTCACTTTCCTTTAAAAACTAAACCAATTTTACCTTTCTCGTGTAAAAAACAATCATAAAATAGAATATAAATATTAAGTGTAGAGAATAATATTAATATTTAAACTAAATAATAAAAAAATCGATCGTAAAATATGTCAAATCCATTGGAAATGTACAAGATGACGCAGATTATTGTTTGTAATGGTCAGATAAAAAACCGTGACTTTATTTGCCATAATTAGATAATTGTCCATATTGAATCAATAATGGTTGCAAAAATGGCAACCCATGACCTCACGTGTTCGTCACGTGATTGAGTTAACAAGTGCTTGTACGTTGATGGTGGTACCATTTTGAGTTGATAGAGACGCATCTCATCCAGTAACAAATTGACACGTGGAATATCCAGTAAGTAAGACAGATCCATCGAAAACTGTAGAGATTATTGCAGAAGCAGAGAGGGTACGATTTTCCAGTTAGAATTAGTACCACAACAGACAAAGCAATTTATTTTTGTTTTTTCTTAAAAATATTAGAAAAAGTGAATTACACTGTCAACAAATGGGTACTGTAATACATTTTTTTTTTGATGGCACTGTAATACATTTTTTAAAGGAAAACAAATAGATAAATGACATAACTCTATTTAGCATTTTTCTTTTAATTTGTAAAAAAGATTTTTTTTTTTAGTTTTGGGAACTCTGCTTACTGGCATGCTCTTGCCGAGTTGGTTATCCCCTATAATTAAAATTTAAAGACTTACAAAAGATAATTTACATATATGATGATTTTTTTCAAAACATACAATTAGAGTTGTTAAACGGGTTGGGCTGAGCCGGGCAGACAGTGCTAGCCCGTGCGTGCCAAGGGTGAAAATTAGGTAAGACTGGGTAGGACAAAAGGTGACCGGACCACTATTTTTGGAGCCCTGTCCCAGTCCAACCCATGAAAATACACATAAAATGTTAGGCCGAGTCGGTGTTTCAAAGACGAATGTACTGAGCCAAATAAGTCCGTTCATTTCAGACCTTTAAAAATGAGGCCGAGTCCAAAAGCACTGGGTCGGGCCAGCCCGTGCCGGCCCACCGGACCTATAGCAATAATCGATCGGGCTAGCCAAACAGTTACCAGATCACTATTTTTGGAGCCCAGTCCATGCCGGCCCACCAGACCTAGAGCAAAATCGGGTTGTGCCTGTTAAACAGTAATCGGACCATTATTTTTGGAACCCGGCTAGGCCCATGAAATTACACTGTAAAATTCGGGCCGATCCAATTTTTTGGATCTAATGGACCGAGCCAAATAGGCCCAACCTTTTGGGGCCTGAAAAATTATAGCCCAGCCCGATAAAATAACCGGCTGGATCGGAATTGAGCTCCAACTTTGACATAAATTGACCAACCTTGCATCATGTCTCACGAGTCACGAGTCACGAGTAAATTAGTCTGATACCATACTTACATTAATTAAGAAATTTATGAGGCTAAAATTAATATATATGCATATGTATATATAGATTTTGGATTCTCAGAATATTTTTTGTTGCAATTCGGGGATTATTTTCTTTTTGCCTCAACAAAAATCATATATTCATAATTCACCTAAGGTATATCTTTCTTCTAAATTAAGACGAATCCTACTATATATCAATACAATTACTTAATTAATTCAATTCTTACATTATAATAAAACAATAATCTATTTTTTATTTGAAAAGTATATATGTAATCTATTTATATATTTATAGATTAATTTCATATATAATATAAAAAGGCTTGAAATTGTAAATGTCAAAACTCAAGCAAAAATTATTATGATTCTCTACCTTCCTCTAAATACCTAAAATATATAAATCCTCAATATTATCGTTTAAACTGAACTTCATAAACTACTATTATACGTGAATTAGATATATGATTTTTTTTTGAGTAAGAATTAGATATATGATATAAGCATGAAAATCTAAGTAAATAATATTTTTTTATAACGGTAAATAGACCACGTAAAAATAAATCGAATTAAACATGAAGCAACCAACAAACCATGAGCTTTTGTTTGTTTTTTTTTGTTTTTTTTTTGAAATTATGAGCTTTTGTAAGATAATACAAATGTACAAAGGACTCCTGCTCAGGATATTGTCGGTCACAAAGCACGTGAAAACTGCCAAAAAAATAAAAATGAAATAAGGTAGTCTTATTATAATGCCTAGAGATATGGGTGAGTTTAATTAGTTATTTTTAGTTAAATTGATTTCAGATCAAATAATTTGTGTTATTTACCAAATATTAAATTGAATTGATTTTTGGTGGAGATATATCAAAAGGAAGTCAGAAGAATACTACAATGATGATTGTCAGTACTGTTGAAACCATAAATATCTGATTAATTTACATAATATATTGAGGTGCCATTCAACTTTCTTCATTCCAAATAAAATAATTCAAACAATTTATTTAAAATTTATAATCAAATCTTCCAACTAAAAAAAAAAATATTGGACAAACAATCTGAAATAGCATGCGTGGAGGGACCATAACACATTACTATGTTGGCAATTTGGTGTTGTACACATGGGGAGGTACGGTACATGCAGTCGGGAAATATTAATGTATAGTTTATTTCTTCATCATTTGAAATCTCTTATCTTTATCTCTGACACCATCTATATTTAAAATAACCTTAAAGTCGTTTCACATATAACAATTCAGATTTCTTAAATTGGAATGAATGAAATTCTATATTTTGTTTAATTATTGTCATACATTTCTATTCTAGTAGTTTATATTCTTTGACACTGATGAGGACTAAAATAGTCTTGACCTCATGAATTGAACTAAATAAATATGACAAAAAATGGATGGATTTGTTGGTTGGGCTGACCTTTTCAAAGGAGTCCGAGGTGTAAGCTTTTGTGGTATAAATAATCAAAGCAAGTTGGAATAATAAGGGATTCCGAGCTGATCTCTTAGAAGCTGAGATGGTAATTTACACCTCGATTAAGGCTAACAAGTTCGGAAGTCGGTTGTATTGCAAACAAGTGGTTTGGGGAGATGCCTTGAGACAACCAAATTATCTCGAGGTCCGAGTTGTTCATTAGGGCGACCTCTGAGGTAATTTGAGCTTATCTTAATGAGATTATGTTACAGGAATCGTAACAGAATTCGGGTTTTACGGAAACCCTAATTTGGGCATACCTATAAATATCATCTTACAGGTGCCTTCTAACCCTAATCGCTCTTATACTTTCATATTACTTTTTACTTATTTCTTCGTGAGTGTATTTTCGACTTGATGAGCATCATATAGCAGACGACGGAGCAACCCTCCGCTCTCCCTTTGGTGCAAGTCAACGGTAGAGTTCAGGCGGAAAGTAGTTACGGAGAATCAGAGGGATTTTGGGATCAACTAGATATATTATTCAATTCTTGATCTCAAATAGAATTTCCAAGCACTAAATATTTGCCAAATACAGTTAATCCAAATACAGTTAAGCACAACAAGGACTATTTTGGCGGAAAAATTGAAAACTTAGTTGGATTACTGATGATGTGACTGCCATCTCACCAACCCAAATTGAGGATTTTCAATTTTCCTTCGAAATTGCTTATTATTTTATTTTTGAATTTAATAATATTATTTAATAAACATATGAAAAATGCATGTCATATGTGTCCTAGTTGGCATTCAAATCAGCAAATTTGCCGTGAAAATTGAAAATTCTCAATTTGGAGTGGTGAGATGGCAGTGACGCCAATGATCTCTCCTAGGACCTTGACGTCGCGGGCATCGAACCACCCACGTCGTCTCGATCCGTACACTTCATCGTCGGATGTTGTTTTTAGGATTCCGTCAGCACCTTAAGAGAAATCAAAGTCTTTGGTTCCGACAGGAGTATGGTCGCAAGGCTGAAATTTGAAGGAATTGACAGAATGACACCACCAGGAATTGGGGCAGCACGCAAGGCCGACGACCGGGCTGGGGCCAAAATTGGATGACTAGTTTTGCAATTTAGCCCAACTGGATCTTAGGAAGGTGGATGGTTCTTTCGTTGTTTTACAGTAATAATTTTCTATATATAATTAAGGATATGATATAGCTTTTCTTGTAACAATAAAATCAAAGGGCAAGTATATGCTCCTAAAAATGGAAACCAAGTGGCAGCTCCCCATCCCCACTTGGATCTTTGTCTCTCTTTTTCTTATCTTTTATTAATTAAAATAAAGGTGTTACCTTAACACGGGCCAATGTCCAAATCTTAGTTTAGTCCAAAGGGTAAGTTACATGAACCGGAACAAGGGTATAATATATACTGCCAAACGACAATAGTATTATATTCTATCAAGAAATGTACGTATAAGTTGAAAACAAAATATTATCTAGTTCAAAAATACTTGATTAAATGTGCCATTGCCATAAGTTTAGAATCAGGGCCGACCCTGAGGGTAGTCACTGAGAGCGACAGCCTAGGGCAGAGGCGGAACTAAGGGGGAGCAAGTGGGGGCCACTGCCCCCCCAAAATTTTTCAAAATGTAATTTTTCTACTTGTTTTTTATTTTAATAATATACCTATACTTATGAAAAATTGCATTTGCCCCCCCAAAATTTTGAAAAAAAATCATATATAGGTCTTCAAAATAGATTTCGCCCCCCAAGTCCTGAATCCTGCGTCCGCCACTGGCCTAGGGCCCCCGATTTTGAGGGGCCCCAATTTACGTAGGCCTTTATATATGTATATATTTTTTTTATAAAAAAATTATAGGGCCTTCAAAAAATTAAAAAATACCAAAAGAATAAAATAATTGATAAAGAGATACAAGTGCAAATTAAGAAAGAGAAAGAGCATTGGAAATCAGTCTTAATCTATTTCTATTGTGAAATGTCTTGTAAGCATAATTTCCTTTTCGTCGGGAGAATTTAAAATTTTACCTAGATAATAATGGCAATTTTATAGGGTTAATTGAATTAATTAATTAATTTGATTTGGTGATGCAAGAGCATTTTCAGACCAATTGATAATAATGAGATTCATTATCATTATCTTAGCATAAGAATCAAAATGAGTTGGTTTCTCTTTTAGCCTCTAAAGTGCGGATTGCTGTAATTGAAAAAAATATAAGAAATGAAATATAGGGAGGAAGGTTTCCAAACTGCTATAAGATTGCATCTAAGATGTAAATTGATCTTGTTTTTCCTAAAAAACGTAAAATTCATAGGAAGAAATAATTTGATGAAAATTGCAATGAAGATATATCACAATCACCAGAGGAATTTTTTAGGACTAATTTTCCTTTTTCTTTTTTGTTGTAGTTGATTTTGCTATTTCATCTTTAAAGAGAAAATTTGAACAGCTGAAAGTCTTTGAAAATATTTTTGCTTTTTTGTTTAGTCCTAAAAAGTTGCTTTCAATGGATGATAATAGATCGTATGAGTGTTGTGTTAATCTTGAAGTTGCTCTAAAACATAATGAAAAATATGATATTGATGAAGATAATTTATTTTCCGAATTGCAAGTGTTGCAAATATTTTTAACAAAAGAAACGAAATCATCGCTATTGAAGTTCTTGGAATTGTAAAAGCTTTGGATTGTTTTCCAATTTTCATTGATTACAAAGTTTTGTTAACTATACCAGTGACTGTAGCATTAGCAAATAGAAAGTTTTTCAAAACTACATTTGAAATCACACTTGCATTTCAACTATGTATCAAAAAATATTAAATGGGTGGACAATTTTATGTATTGAAAATAAGGTGTTGGACATCTTGATTTTGATGACATTATTGATGATTTTGTTTATCAAAATGTTAGAAGATCTAGATTTTTTCAATGACTATTTGATAATTTTTTCATCTACGTTTGTAGGTGGTGTACTTGTTGAATATTCTGGATGATGAAAAAAGATGTCCACCGTTGGAGCTTGAAATTTTTTATTATATTTTGTTTCTTTTATAGGGGCCCCTTTTTTTCTTGTCGTCATGGGCCCCTAAAAAGTCAGGTCCGGCCCTGTTTAGAATGTTTAGTCACAATACAACTCATTTTCTATAATACGAATCATTAACAAATTTTGTAGTATTTCGAGAATATTAGAAATTGATTTTGTTTGAAAATAAAAAGCCGAAAAATTGGTTAAATTAAGAGAGTGTTTGGTAGAAAAGTTAATTTGTAAAAATACTTTAATTGTGTGTAAAAATCAAACCAGAATCAGAAATATAAAAGAGTGTTTTGCAGACTCTTAAAAAAAAGTGATTCTCAGCTTCTATATGCAAAACTTCCATCTATAAGTTGAGAATCATTTTTCTTTCCAGTTTGCAAACATTCCCTAAAGCATCCCCTCCCCATGTTTTTCAATTATGATTAAATGAAATAAAATCAAAAGTAGAAGTTATCATTGCAAACAATAAAATGTGATTTTCTCTTGCTAACAACTAAGAATCACTCTTTTTAGTGCTTGCAATTACTCTCTCAATAGTGTCAATCTTTAGCACATAAATACGGTGCACGGTATAATAATTTAATCCGCTCTTATTTTGGTTAAATCTCATTTTCATATTCAACAAAATTTAACAAGATTCAATGGCACGTCAATATAACAACTAAAGGATGCATTAAAAATGTGATGCGTGCATCGTTACACCAAAAATTATATCGTAATATAAATTTTATAGTAAGAATCAAATATTACCACGATTTCATGAATACTCAACCATCTGATACGTATTCTAGCCATTAATTATTTTTTTTACATTATTGAAACAAATAAATTGTAAAAAAATAAGGAAATAAAAAGCTATAAGTTATGAAAGAAACAAAAGAATTCTCATTTCCCAATGCACAAAAAAAAAAAGGCAGCCAAATCCAAATGTCACGTCTGTTTGTGAACAGAGAAAAAAAACAGGCTTTGTTGGATTCTCCACAATTTGGAATTTGGAAACATCCAAACATGTCGTGTTAACGTTTAGCCGTCGGATTTAAAAACTAATTAATTATGACTTAATTTTCTTTATTTTTAATTATTTATTATTATGATTATTATTGTGGTAAACAAAAGCTGATATTTGCACTGGATTTTGTTGGTGTAAAGCAAAAACCTAGCCAGTTAATATTCCCTTGGAATTGTGGCACAAATGTCGCCTGTGCCCTCTCTTTTCCTTTTCATTTTTTTCATGAACTTATGTACTTGTTGCAGGCACCAAATTTCAGACCACTTCATTTTTCCAATAATTATTATTTTTATTCTTTTTTTTTCATTTTTTATGTGTAGTCAATTAAATGCAATTTAATATCATGACTATGGATCTATTTAGGGGTGACAATTAGTAGAGCTGACAAAATAGGTCCGATCTGACCAGTTCGAAAGAGACCAGATATACTTTTCCCCAAAGCCCAACAGACTCAACCAACAACACACTTGTCAGGCTGGTTGAGCCACAAGAAATACAACTTGGCCCAACACGATCTTTTATGGCTTGGCCTGCTGGCTCGACCCAATCCATTGCTAGCTCTAACAATTAGAATCGTTTTCGGATTCGCGTTTTTTGTTGAGACATATAATTAATGTTATTCGTGTCAGTTTTTTCAACCAACCTGTTAAATAATTATTCAGTTTTTTCAATCATAACTCGACCTGTTTAATTATTCATGTCAGTTTTTTCAGTCATTACTGGACTTGTTTATTATTGGTGCTATTTGGGTGCCACTCGACTCTGACTCTTACGCCCCAAGCCTCAACATAGACCCACTTATAACGTGTTAGGTTCGTGTCATGTCATGCACACTACAAGAAAAAACTAGTTTACCTACAGAAAAATCTGTAGATAAATATTAAGAAAATTGCTAGGTGTAGGTAAAATATTTACCTACATAATCTAAAAAGTTGGTAATCGATAAATTGAAAAATTGTCGGTAATTTGTCGATAGGGTGTAACTTGGGGAAAAATAATATTTTTTTATTTTTGTAGGTATTTTGTAAGTAATTGTAAAATTTAGTGACAAAATAATTTTTGTTTGTGAACTCTATCGGTAATTGGAATTTTTTGTAGTGATGAATTATCACCATTAATTTACATGTTGCAAATATTAAGAAAGTTTTCACCGTCAAGAATTCAACCCTTGTACAGTTGTACATGTTTCAAAAGAATTGAGGACGTCAGAATCTGAAAAAAATTAAGCAATTAAGAAAAACAACAGACAAAATTAACATGACGAAAGCTAATATTACAACTAACCAAAAGTGTCAATATTAATACTTTTGCAAATTGACTGCTTTTAGACGAAATTCAAAATTGGAACAGTTTTTTTTTGTTTTAATAAGTTGAGAGTATTTGTCGGAGAGGATAAGATAAATTTCAAAAAAATTGAAAGATATTGTTTCAAACCTCTGTCAATATCTTTATAAAAGATGAGCGATGCCAATTGAGCTATAAGCTCATGGTAAAAATATGTTGACAATTTTTTTTTTTAATAAATTGGGAGTACTTATTGAAGGGGAACAGATAAATTTCAAAGAAAATAAAAGATACCGTGTTCGAACCTCGATCAACACCGTTATAAAAGGTAAGCGATACCACTTAAATTACAAACTAGTAGTTCAAAATTAGAACAATTTAAAAAAAGAAAAAGAAAATTCTGACAGGAACTGGGAGTATAGTACGGTGGCAAGGAGATTAATCGGCGGAGCTGTATAGGGCCCCGTAACCAGCCACCGCTAACGCCGCCACATACCCTCCATGTAATAGTGGTTTATTTGTACTTAAAAAAATAAAATTTTGATTTCTACCAATATTACTGTGGTAAACCTATAAATGCTCGATATCAATTCACCATGAAATCAGGAAATTTTGACCTTTTCACGTATATTTTCCAAGTCAAATTTCTAGTTTTCAGTGTTGGACAATTAATTTTTGTGTGAAATATAAAAATATGTTTGGTTTGTTTCCTGTATTTTTGTTACTCTCTCCGTCCCAAATATATAGTCAACTAATTTTTTTAGGATGTCTCAAATATGTAGTCCACTTTCTATATTTAGACCATCTCTTGTAGTTTGCACTACTTTGGTGTAGAGGCTGCACTACTTTGGCGCAGAATCTGCACTTCATCTCCAGCAGTTTGCACTATTTTCTGCACTAAAAAAGAATATTCCATAAGATTCCTTCTTTTATTAATTTAATATTGATTTTTATTATTTTATAATTGATAAAAATATTATTTAAATAATTTTATATGTTTAGAGATTTTTTTCCAGATCTTGGAGAGTCCGGAACTGGTCTTCCAGAGTACTAGAAAAAAATATCGTATCTGTTATTATTTGTATTTTCAATAATTTTATTTTATGTAACTTTATCTATTTTTATGTAAATGTTTTTCTTGTTGTAAAATTATGTTTCAAAAGTATTTTATAATGAAATTTTATGTAAGATTTATACTCTTTTTGTGTAGTATTATGAAAATTACACTTCATATTATTTAAAATAAATTATCATATATAATTAAATTAATTTTAATATTATTTACTATTAAATTAATTGAAATATAAAATTAACTACAATATTCACATTAAAGAAATACATATTAACTAATAACAAATTAAACCAAAAAAAAAAAAAAAAAAGGTATAGCACTAGAAAGATGCGCCTGAGATATGGCGCCGACGTGCATATCCTAAAGCGGCGCATGATTATAGCGCATTCTTTGGAGATGCTTTCCTCTCCACTTTAACGCCTAACGCCACTTTGGATCAATTCTTTGGCCCTTAGTAATACTTTTTCGTTCTTTTACTATTATACCCCTATTTAATATGCATTTTATAATTTATACTATTCATTAAATAAGGACAAGTCAAGTAATATTTAACATATTTGTAGTTTCCAATACTTTTCTTAATTAATCCGTGTGAAACGTCAAACTGAACTACATATTTGGGATGAAGAGAGTATATTATATGGTTGGAAATGGAAATACGTTCGATTCTCTGCTTCTTTTTTTTTCTTCCAAGTCATCATGAATTTTTAATGTCATATATCTAGTCAACATTTAGGACCGAAATAAATAAAATCCCCAAAATTGATAATCGATTCTAGGAAAAACTTGAAATCATCGGCCAATTAAGTCCCCAATCTGTAATTTTTAAAAAATTATTATCCTAAATTGCAAGTTGAATAAGTTACTGTCTTATTTTGTCATCACCCAATAATTAGAGGACATATTTTGCAATTTGGCTTTCTTATTTTCATAAAAATTGAAAATAATTTCATTTTCAGTGAAAACTTCCCTTAAAAACAAAAACAAACCCATTTCTCGAATAGTTGGAAATAGATTTCAAGTTTCACTGTTTTTTTTCTTTATTTCCAAATAAAATCCTAAACTTGCCCTATCCTTTTAATGAACAAAAGGGTTTTGGGTAGCCTTTTATGTAAGGTATGTGTTAGTGAACAGAAATGAATGAAAAAAGAGGATTTGGTAAAAGCATAATATGGACAACCCTTTTCTGGATTTTCTTGCTTTTTGAGACTTACCTGATGATAGTAACTTAGTAAGGTTACAAGAGACAAAAAACACACACAGACACACACAAAAAGTTAAAGTTAAAAGTCTAAATACAAACAAGCAATTTGAAATTCTAAAGTATAAGAGCTTCAAGCTTGACTAATATAAAGCCACTAAAATACCAATAGGGACAACTGAATTTTTTTGCTCATGAATTTCCCTTCATTCTGTTCCAGGGAAATCAAGAATAGGGATAATTAGAAAACCACCCCTGTGGTTTAGTCTATTTACAAAAAACTCCAATTATCTCTCAAAGTTTCAACCCTAAGGTTTGTATTTACCTAATAAATACCCTCTCTTGAGGGTGCAATTTGTAAATAGAAATAATAGCAAGATGGTATTTGTAATTATGAAAGATAACGTAGGTTTTTTGTTATTAGGCTAAACTTCAGGGTTAGTTTTTGTAATTAACCCTTAAGCAATGTTGTAAAGGGCGCTAGGCGCTAATCGAGCGGCTGGCTGAGGCCTAGCGCCTAGGCGGAGCCTTGGCGGGGTTAGATCGGAAGAAAAACGAGGCGGACAAGGGGAGTCTAGCGCCTATGCAGGACTAATCGGGGCTAAGTGGGGATTTTTACAACAGAGCCTTAAGAATAAGAAATTTGCAGAAATTATAGATTAAATGGACAAAGAACAATAAAGAATATTCACCTTGCATAAAGAATTAATTTCCTTCATCTTTTTTCAATAAAATGTTTTGAATACATAATCTGATAAATATTTACTTCTACAAGTTATCAACCTACCTATTATAAATCTTAACTTTGAAATGGCCAATCCACCATTTCTTGGTTAACAAATAATAATTGATAAACTAAATCTCCAGCAGCTCCCAAAATTTTCTAATTATTTACAATCTTCCCAGAAGAATTGAGTATTTACATCAAAGTCCCTTTTTATTTCCTCATTGCAACAGCATTCTGCAAAACCAAATAAAGTATGATGAGATCACACCAATCAAAAAATGATAATTGTAACTGGATGGATTTAATAGACCAATAATGAAATTTCTTACCTCATTATTGGCTACAATCTTAAAATTCGTGTTTACAATTTGTACCTGCCAAGACATAGATACATTGAGAAACAATTAGGTAAAATAATTAGAAGAGCAGATGGTCGCACGGTGCGACGGATTGAACTTTTAATGTAAAAACTGATATTTTTAGGGTAAAACCTGATAGTTTGTCTAAATACACTTAATTTTAGGTATCGCTTTTTACACTAAAAGTATCACTCCTCGCACCGTGCGACCGTCTTACACAAGTTTTTGCCTAATTAGAAACATGTGCAGAGAACTAGAATTTTTAAAAAAATAAAAGGAAAAGAGAAACAGAGAATACTTCAAAATTACCATATATAACTCGATCGATATGCCGAAAATCAATGTCTCCATGTCTCTCTAATTCATCTGCAATAAAAAAGCAAATGTTACAGAAGAATATAACCAACATAATCATAAGCCTGGTAAAATGAGTAGGCAACTTTTTTAAAAAAAAAAAAAAAAAAGGAGAAAAGGAAAAGAAAAAAGACAGTTAAATGATTAAAGCAATAAAACTCAAGTAAATACACAATGGTTTATGCAGGGATTTTATATAAACTGACACCACAGAAAACAAAGTACATTTCAAAAAATCACCTGAATTATCAACGAATAACTCCTCTTAAATCAATGACAAAGTTGTCCCAAGCCATGTAAAAATTACGCGCAAGCTGGAAAAAAAAACCCGAAAAATTATTTCCCTAAGAAAGTGAACTAAAAAAGAAGGAACTCGAATTGTCTTTCGGAAAAATGACCTACTTGCTTAGCAGCCGCGCTTTTCTTCATTTTCCGACATAAGATCTGAAGTGCGATCCGTAATTAAATGTGAATACTTTCCTCAGAAGAAATTTGGTTGAGCATAACAATGTGCATAAGGCAGCAACTCTTCGACCTCAACCCTTGAGCTGGAATAGCTCATGCTTTTCTTGATTCGGTTACGGTTGATAGACTCAACTTCGGCCGAAAATATACTGTACACTGGTCCATGATCTGAAAACCTCGACTCTCCACGAACGTATGATAGTTGTTGGAGACCTCGACCATACCATAATATACGATCACACCTTCATTGATCCATCGACACACAAAAATAAGTTGAGGATCATAAATATCCGCTAAAGATCGTGTGGAAGTGTATATATTTTTTTAGGGAGAATTGAAAAAAACTGAGGTTTGGGCTAATTACAGAAAACCCCAGAGATTTTCAGAAATTACAAAAAAACCCTTTAGGTTTGATCCGCCTTACATTTTTCCCGTTCATATGCAAAATACATTCCAAAAGCTCCCTTGCATTTATCAATATTACAGTTAACCCCATAAAGTTAAGACCCAATCAAACCTCAAGGATTTTTTTTGTAATTTTCAAAAATCACTTGTTATTTTTGTAATTAGCCCAAACCTTAGCGGGCTTTTTGTAATTATCCCTTTTTATTAAAGAAAAAAAGATTACCATGCTGGTGTTCTTCGTTTCTCTTTTGGATGCATATTTTCTCCAGCGTATCGGTCGGAATTATTTGAATATTTGTATGTAGGAGGGAAATATATCCTCCCTTCATTCCATCCGGTGAAAACCCTGCCGTGTCTCTGTTCTATACGAAGCTGTTTTAAAGAAAATAAATCAGTGGGATATACTGAGCAAAAGCATAACGATTGAAGTCCAACGGATTTTGGAAATAAAATCGATGCTAGTTATATTTGCTTGCCTGGTCGTTTTCTAACAAAGCTCGCCAGTTGCGCATCTCAACAAGAGCCTTTGCACATCGGTAAGATAGCGAAATTCTGTAATTCAAGTCTCCGAGCCATATGATACGACTGTAAGAGAACACAAGCAGGATTTAGATTTTTGAAAATGGCAAAAACCACATTGAATTTGACATTGTCTAACATTTTTCCTCTTCATAAACAAAAATCATTCAAAAATCCCCCTAACACTTAAAGAAATATTACAATTACCCCTTTAAATTTAAGACTGAGGGAATTTTTTGTAATTACACCTAAATATAAATGAAGAACTTACTCATGCTCAAGAATTGTTTGAGGGGAGTTCTCATCCCCCGCGTTATGAACTCGTGGAAACCTCGTTTTCCTCAAAATCTCCATAACGTCCGAGTTCCTTCGTAGCTCATCACCATCCTTCTCTCCGGAGGTTAAATGACTACAAACGAAGCAGAAGCTCGTTTGGTGCAAAGACATGCTAATCGAAATCGAACCCTGGAAAATTTACACACATTAAAATCGCGCCTTTCGGTAATCCACACAATTCTCATCCTAAAAATCAAGAACTCCATTAAGGCAAAACCATACCTTGTTTCCAAGATAGCCCATCAACCCTCTCCCAACACACGAAACCTTCAGATTACGAACGGCGTCTCTTAAATCACTCTTTATCCACACCGTCAAAAAAATCCCCACCATCTGCTTGCTGGCAACTAAGCAATACCTCGATTGCCCTAAATGTCTCTCTCTATCCTCCATAGATACAGAATAGTTATACGAAACCGGTGAGTTATAATGCGCATAAGGCGAATCGTTTTCGTCATCAGACGAACCGTCCCACCTGGCATTCGGGTCGTAATAATCACTCTGTCTATTCCCATACATCACTCGATCACAAACACTGAACCGACGATCGAGTCTCGGGTGTTGCATCGAAATGTCGTTATCGGTCATTCTCATGCTACGGCTCAACGACTGGAACGAACGGCGGTGGAAGAAAGATGATGTCTTTTCTCGATTCGATCCTTCGAAATCGTCGTCGAGTTCGACGATCGGATCGGGAACCGGGGAAGGCGTACGACAGCTGGTGCTATTTCCGGGAAGACTATTTAGAATTTTTCGAATAAGTGCTAACCATTTTCGAGCAGGGCCGTTATCTTCCGTGCCCAAAACGTTACCGGCATTAAGAGGGACAATTTCTTGAAACCTTATAAATGATAAACATACTTTCATTAATAATAATCATTCTAAAAAAGTTCAACATTATGTGAAAAATAGACAAAATGTCAACTAACTCTCACCCAAGGACATAGATATCAGCAGGAGGTGATGTGTGTAGCCATTCTTCAAGATTTAAATAATTAGGTGGAGATTTTCCAGCCACATTCCATGTTGCTACAAATATCCTATTCGAATATAAATCGAAAATTATGTAAAACAAAATCTTTTTTTTCGATTACTAAATACAAATTTAGAACTTATGAAATGGGCAAAATTGCAATGTTAGTCCTGCAACTATAAGGCGATAGCAAAAAGGTCCTCTAAAAATCATGTTTTGTAAAAAGGTCCTATAACTATATAAATGTTTCAATTTTAGTCCTGCAAAGTGCACGTTTTGCAAAATAGTGTCGCAACTCTATGAAAATCTCAATTTTGGTTTTAATTTCACTAGTAATTGGGAACAACATGTGTCACTCGCGTTATTGAAATTCAGTGAAATTAGTACCAAAACTGAAATTTCCATATAGTTACAGGACTATTTTACAAACCGGACCAAAATCGAGAGTTTGATATAATTATAGGTTTTTTTTTTGCAAAATGTGATTTTTACAAGACATTTTTGCTGCCGCCTTATAATTACAGGACCAATTTTGCAATTTTGCCTATGAAATGCTAAAAAGAAACACATACTTGTAATTGTTCACATCTGTAATTTGGGAGGCATCAAGGTCAATCTTACTTCGTCGAACACGGTCAGAATTTCGTCGATTCGATTTCTCTGTAATTCAAATTAGGGAAATAAGCATTGAAGAAAACAACATTAACAACAACAACAACAACAACAACAAACAGCCTTAATCCCACTATGTAGGGTCGGCTGTACGGATCATATCGCGCCATCGTAAAATGAAATTTGTTATCTCTAGCTTTATTGTTGAGAATAATGGCTAAGTAATATAATTGTGGTCCAAAAGGTAAACAAGTTGTGTAAATTCTGAACCTGTTTTACTTTTCTTGATAGTGCATGCTTCCCTCTCTGAGAAATTGCTCCTCCATTCTTCATCAACACCTGAAAAAGCAAAAAATTAAAGTTTTTTAAAGCTGTGGTTGTAAACTGTCACAGCATATGACCCACATTAGCACAACAAAGAAAAACATTAAAAGATTAAATTTTTATTTGCTTCAGAATGAAGGAAAAATAAAAATCTTGGTAATTTTCAGAGATGTGACACAACAAAGAAGAGATCTCAGCAGATTGAAAATGGCAGAAAATCCCATTCATTCTAAAAATTGGCATAGATTTCAAAGACTACAACTTTTTTTTAAATAAAAAATAAAAATCCCAAATTGGATTTACCATTGGCAGATGAAATTATTACCTCCACTAATGATGTCATCAGCATGGAAATCCTCAGTTTTGCTTTTGATGTTGAACCATTTCTTGACTAGTGTTTTAGGCCATGAAAACTTCATCAAATAAAACACCAAAAAATTAGAAATCTTGAAAGTAGTAATAATGCAGAAAAGCAATAAATTCCATAAATTTCATTAATGCACTATCTTTTTTTTTTTTTTCAAAATACAAACAAACCTTGCTTTTCTTGTAATTTCCATCTCTCATTGTTTCACCACTTCATAAATGAACAACTTTCTCAAACTCTCTGAAATTTAAAGACCAAGATCAAATCTTTTTCTCTTTTCTTCAACAAATTGTCAAATTCAAGAACAATGCTAGCAAAAGAATATGAACCAAGAACCCATATTTTTTTCTAAGTGATGAACAGAAAACAACAGAGAGAATAAAGAAAATCCCAATTTCTTGGCATGTTGATTTAGGATTTACAAAACCCAAGTCAAATTCCAAGAATCTCAGTCAGAACCCAAAAAAAAAATAAACTTGCTTGTGTTTCTGTTATTTGACAATCACAACACCACTGGCAACAAAAAAACAAAGGGAAATCAAGAGAGTAAGGAGAAACAGTAAATTCTGAATGTAGAAAACAGGACAATGCAGAAAAAGAAAATAAAGATAAATAAATGGGAGACAATGTAAAAGAGATATGGGCTTTTGTTTTTATGGGGTGTGGGAGGCCGTGTGTTCTCTTCTCAAAACCTCGTTCTGAGTACAGAGAGCAAAGTATCGAATTTTGAAGAGAATAAAGTGCAGAGAGAGATGGGTTTAAAAAAAAAAAAAAAAGGAGTAAAAAAAATTAGAAATTAAAACCGAGAGAGATATAAAATAGTGTATTTCTCGAGGTGTTTTGGCTCAAAACCAAGGGGCCCTGACCCAAGTTAAGGATGCCATGGCAATGTATACATTTTGCTTCACTATCAATCAATAGGACCCCCCAGCTGCCCGGATTCTTGTGCCCTTTTGATTTCAAGACTGCCCGCGGTCAGCAAGGGTGAAAGATGGAAGAAGGTGTAGGCGTAGAGCTGGCAAAATTGGCCCAATCGACATACACGGTTGGACTAGGTTATATTTTTAGAACCGAAAAGTATTGGGCCTATTTTGGCCAGATCTGAATGACTCAAAGTCCGACAAGCCCAAACGGTCTAGCAGAAATCATGTGTAAATATTAGTAATTGATTGGGTCGTGAAGACCTCACCCGGCCTGATGGGCTCCCACAGCCCAGTCTCACACATTGTCAGCTCTAGGCGTAAAGATGTGCTGGCCCATCCCAAGTCCATCGAGCTTTTGAAAAAAATTCGGGTTGGGTTATGAAAATGCATGGCCCAGCCAGCACATGTGTGTATTTTGTACACAAATACTATCGGGTAGGACTAAAATCGGGCTAACTCAACTCGCGGGCCAATTGGGTCGGACCAAATATATCTGACATTTTGGACCTAGAAAATCGTGGTCCAACCCAACCCAAACCTCGGGTCGATTGGGCTAGCCCACAACCCGAGTTGCTGCCAGCTCTAGGTGTAGGGAATGTTATGTATGGATTTGAGAGAGTTTTAGTTTGGTCCCCTTTTCTTTAATTATTACCTCTCTCGAAAATAAATGAAAATTATGGTAAATACAGCTCAAATAATTATAAACCAGAGCATTTATATACAAAGTGTTGGTTTCTTTGGGGGTAGCATTTTTCCAGATAGGTGGAATGTTTTGAGGGAAATTTTGTATGTAGATGTAAAATATCATCACTATTCTAAACTTTAAATTATTGGGTTTTGAGTAATCTTCCAATAGCTTTATTGGGTTTTGACAAGATGGAATTTTTATGCATGGGAATATCAATATGGCCATTTTTCCAATGTAGATTTTTGGGTTTAGAAATTTAATTTTTTTTAGTAATGTATATTGGGAGTGGCTTAGTTCTACCTCTTTTTGTATGCAAATATGAGAACAATATGTTCGTTTGTAATGCAATTTGGAGGTCCCTTTTGGGTCAAACTAAACTTAGTGTCTTGGAACCCCATGCCAATTATGTCCTAGTGTAGGACTTATGTTTGGGATTATTCTTTTAGTAAGAAAAAACTTTAAGCTTATTCATGGCTAAATGGCTAATGCATCTTCAATCAAAAAAGGTAAATTGCAAAAAGGCCCTTGTGTTTTTTTAAAAAAAAAATTGCAACAAACTTCTCTATGTTAATAAAATTAATAGTTGGCAAGTCCTTGTGTTAATTCTAAATTATTCTTACCACTCCTTAGTGTTAATAAATTCTAAATTCATCAATTTTTAATATGAAATGCCCATAATACCCACGATTTCCATTCTTAACATTGATTAGATCATAAAAACGATAAACCACGAATTGTTATTCAATATTAACAATCCATGATATCAAATCAAACTCACATTGAATTTTCTATGTAATTTCTTTAATTTATAAAGTTTTTTGTTAGATTTAAATCAAATGGTTAAAATGGTCTTTTAACATATTACAAATTAATTAACCCATATGCCATTTTCACTTTGTGTGTATGAATGTGAATCTGAATCAAGTATTCACCGAAATAGGGTTTAACTAGGGAGGTTTTTGAATTAATTTCACAATACAGTAAAACATTGACAATTTTAAATTCATATATAGATATATATTAGGGATAATTTCTAAAGCCCCGAGATTTGACCTAATTACAAAAAGTCCAAAATATATTTGAAAATTACAAAAAATCGCATCAGGTTTGATTCTATTTTAAATTGAAGGAGATATAACTATAATATATCTAAAAATATCAGAGTTTTTGAAATATTTTTTGCAAGGAAAAAATATACGATCGAATCAAAACTCAAGAGTTTTTCTTAATTTTCAAAACTCTCTTTATTTTTTATTTTTTTTATTTGGCCCAATCTTTATTATTTTATTTTATTTTATTTCTGTAATTATCCCTATATATTATATTAGCACTTTTCATTCATGCAGATTCAACACTCGAGATTTTCTATTCCAATTCGTGTTTCATCTCATGTTCCAAATATCATTCCTACACGCCAAGTGTATTGATGACATCATTAATTTATACTTGGCGTGTATTTAAGATACTTGGAATACGAGATGAAACACAGTTTGGAATAGAGGATCATATCCGCAGATTCAAGGTCTCTAGCCCTAGTTTTGGGTCGACCCACAGGCTAGCCCACGATATCTCCTAGGGTTTTGGGCAAACTCCAAGTTTAACTTAATAATTTAACAAGTTACAACAAAGTAATTTTTCTTGGTTTAAGCTCTATAGCCTTGGAATTTTAATTGATTAATCTTAAACTCCACATGCTACATGTGGGAGACTGAATTTTGGTCCCAAACCCATGTCATTGTTTTCACATTTTCAAGGTTCTTTTTCTTGCAAATCAACTAGTGCATTAGCTTATAATTATTCTTGGATTAATTTAATCATGTCGAGGGCGATACAATCCAAGAAGGCCTAGCTCAAAATCTCCCAATTAATTAATTAATCCCTAACAAACCCCCTAATCACCCACTAATCTTTTTATGAAGCTTCCACTAGCCATAATAGACTCATTTTAATTTTGGTCCTAATAATAGGGTGTCATATCTTTGTGGCCTCCCATGTTGTCATTATTCCATCTAATTAAGCATTAATATATCTGTCAAAAAAAAATTAAGCATTAATATAATTTATTATAAGGTGGATGTTTTGGTAAGAGATGTGCTTACTTTTTTGGCAAAAATGTTAACACAAGTGTCAAATTGTGGTATTCTTTGAATTTTAGTAAATGAATTTATGTTTAATTGTTTTTTGAGAATCATAAAATTTATGCTGAGACAGAAGAAAGTGGAAATAAGATTGAGTGTGATTGGAAGAGATAATAAAGTATATAAGGCCCAATCATTAGTAGAATAGTACAAGATTACAAGTATTAGGATTTAAAGTGAAACTTATAATAAACTTGTTATTGCTAGTTGGTAGTTGTTCATATATATGTTCAGGTGAAATGCATCCATGTTTCCAGCGTTAAATAAATGGTGAAGTTAATTTTTTCTAAATATATTAAAAGAAGAAGCTTCTGGTTTATTGTACGCGTGACAATTGCGAAAAGATTCACACTAGACTTATTTTCGAGTCACAGCTTGCACTTCTAATGAAGGTTTAGACGAGCCACACTACTTCTTTCTGATAGTCAAATTTACCAGAAACTGATGAAGAATTCTAAATAAAGCCTCATCCGCAAAAGAACATATCTACTAATCTGAATATATCTAAAAAAGAAAAGAAAAAACAAATAAAAAAAGTCAAACCAAGTCTTGCAGACGAGAAAAACCTACTCCCATAGGAAGGAGAAATCTACTAGCTCCCACAAGGGAGAAACCAACTCCCACGGATGAGAGAAATTGAAAAAATAGAAGAAGAGAAGAAGAAAAACAACAAGAAAAACTATTGTCCCCTTCTCCCATGGTGGAAAGAGAAGAAGAATATATTATTTTTGCAAAGAGCAAGAAGATGAGGGAAGGGGCATCTAGGATTTGCAAGATTTGAATTATAATTATATTTGTACATAAATATTTTATGATTAATTCGATGATATACCCGTGTGGGTAGTGCCAATTCCCATGAGATGTTGACATGTCTCCAATTTTAGATATTTACAATGTGTTTTGTGAAATAGGATGCATGTTAACATCTCTCATCGAATTGGGCAATGTCCACATGAGTAACATTGAATTAGCCACATTTTCCCAATGAAAAATAAAGCTCCATTTGGATTTGATGAGAATTTGTTTCTCCGTTTGGATTTGATAGAAGGATTTTTGGAAAAGATTTCAAATAATTCTAAATGAGATGAATTTGAAATCCACCACAATTACTCAAAAAACAACTCAATAATAGGAGTTAAGAATTTGAATTCCATTATAAATGATGTCAATTCCAAACAAGCTCAGTAAATAAATTTGTTATTATGGATTTGAAATTCATAGCTCCAAATCCGTCTGTCCAATATGCTTCCGTTCACACTTTTCTTGAAGGGAAAAAGTAATAAGAAAAGTATTCAATTACTAATATGGTTAATAAATAAGATTAAGGTCACATCAGAAGAAGTATATGCCTAGTATCTTTTAATCAATTAATATAATGCTTCTTAAAAGGTGGCACAATTTCATGCCACCTCGAGCTCGAAAAGGTTTACCAAACTGTATATTCTTGAATTGGTAGGTTACCATTTACAAATCAAACAATATATTTTATCATCCTATATTTTTAAATTCATTATTATAATCATTTTAAATTCTTAATCCATCTTTACAAGGAGTAGATCATGTACACAACCATTCTCTACTTTCCAAACTGGCGTCTTGCAGCCATAAAATCATAGAAAACAGAAAACCAAAAACAAAAACATGAAAAATAAAATCGACAACGGTGACAACGATGTTCGGATATTATGGAACAAGAAATCTCAATATTTTACTTAATTATAGTTGTAGGAAAACAATAGTGTTTTTTCTAGTATAATTTATTTGAATCGAAAGACCCGAATTGCTAAAATTTACAAAGTAATCAAAATAAAAATTAGCTCGAATCGTGCATTCAACACACTATCCTTAAAACAAATTTATCCCTTATTCTGGTCGTCTGTTTACAGGATGAAACGAGAAAAATAGATTACCTATTCCGACGAACTGAAAATTATGCCTAGAAATTATCACCAACATTAAATTACAAGAATTTTATGAGATATATGGAAATTTTGTAAGTTTTTGTGTGTTCTTCAAATGTGAAAAACAACTCATATTTATAGACATAAATATGACCAATCATCACAATTAAATATTTATCCTTTACAACTGAAAGGTAAAAAATAAAAAAATTGTTATTTACTATTAAAATTTGCCCTTTACTATTACAAGGGTCAAAAACTAATTTTAGTTACTCGTGTACCTTCTTTTTATCTCTTAGAAAAATGTTTGCGTTTTATCCATTGACTTTTTTATGTCACATGGATTGCCTTAAAATAAAAATTTCCTTGTAAATTATGTTTATATAATAAAATAAGAAAAGCAAAGATAAGAAGCAAGAATAGAGTACTTCAAGCCTGATGTGAAACTTTTCACCAAAGTGTGTAAAAACTGAGGTAGAAAAAAAAAACACCAATTTTTTTTAGTTTGTGAATCTGATTTTATTCAAATCAATTTAATTGACCTGGCCAAATTTCTTGTCACTGTCTTTCTTGCCTTTGGATTTTTCCTTAGCCTTCAACACCCTCTTTTTATGCATACCCTGTCATTTTCCTTGTTTTCGTTTTTCTGCAACTTGTAAATAGTCAAACACAATATTTATTTATAATGTTTATTTTTTATTTATTTAATTCATTGTTTATTATATTTTTTTAAATAAAACGGGCACGAATGAATCGTGTCCATTTGTAGCCATCAGACACAGATTTATGTTTGATTATTTGAAACAAGCTAATCAACTATGCAATTAAGAAAAGATTAGAAGATAATGATGATAATAATAATAACAGGTGGGAGGCAATTTTCACCTACCAAAAAACCAAGGAGTAAAATAATATTTATTTGATTCCTATGACGGCAAAGATGCATCCACCCTCACCATTTTATAGCATGTTTAGGTAGTTCTAGGATTATTTTTTTAACACTATTCAAGAAAACATAGCTAGTTTTAATAGTGTGGTTATAGATTTGTATTAAGGATAAACTTATATATATATCATTTCAATACTAAAATCAATCAACATCCACTGTGGCACCCACTATATAAAGATTCCCTAATAAAATAATTAGGGATAATTACAAAAAATACCTCTCAGATTTAGCCTACTTACAAAAAAACCCAATTATCTTTCAAAATTACAAATATCCCCTTAAAGTTTGTATTTATCTAATAAATACCCCTCCAAGATGCAATCTGTAAGATAAAAAAAATGTCAAGGGGATATTTGTAATTTTAAAATATAACTGAATTTTCTTTTTGTAATTAGGCTGAACCGGGGGGTAATTTTGTAGTTAACCCAAATAATTATGGAAGGCTAAGATTCAAATAAAGGAAATTATAGAATGCAAAGTCAAGCTGGATTAACTTCAAATGGGGATATATATATATATATATATATATATGGATAGGATCTCATATGGCAGCCTCTTACCATGTGGCAGTGTGGACAGATCCCATCCATCCATCATATTCAATCAATGGTTAAGATTAGGCCTAAAAGTACACCATTTTTCATTTATTTTATGTGTAAAAAGGGCAAATCGGTAACTATCAAAATAGTGTAAAAATAATACCATAATTACTTTCCTAAAATCAAGGGATATATTCAATATCAGATTTCCATAACAGATACGCCTAATAATGAGGAAAAAAAACGTATTCTCACTCTTCATTGACGCAATATTTTGGTGTACAAATATTTATAATATTGAGCTCTGGACGCATTATTTCGTGTATAGATATGCATATTTTGTGCTAATCGGTAACTATCAAAATGGTGTAAAAATAATACCATATTTACTTTCCTAAAATCAAGGGATATATTCAATATCGATTTCCAATGAGATACGCCTAATAATGAGGAAAAAATGGATTCTCACTCTTCATTGACGCAATATTTTGGTGTACAAATATTTATAATATTGAGCTACGGGACGCATTATTTCGTGTATAAATATGCATATTTTTGTGCTAATCGGTAACTATCAAAATGGTGTAAAAATAATACCATATTTACTTTCCTAAAATCAAGGGATATATTCAATATCGATTTCCATATGAATACGCCTAATAATTAGGGAAAAAAATGGATTCTCACTCTTCAATGACGCAATATTTTGGTGTACAAATATTTATAATATTGTGGTATGGACGCATTATTTTGTGTATAGATATGCATATTTTGGTGCTAATCGGTAACTATCAAAATGGTGTAAAAATAATACCATATTTATTTTCCTAAAATCAAGGGATATATTCAATATCGATTTCCATAATGAGATACGCCTAATAATGAGGAAAAAAACGGATTCTCACTCTTCATTGACGCAATATTTTTGTGTACAAATATTTATAATATTGTCTTTCAGACGCATTATTTCGTGTATAGATATGCATATTTTGGTGCTAATATAACATGAAATATGGCGTGTTTGGATGTTTTTTCGGACTAAACCTTTGGTATTTAAGTTGGTATAAAAATATTGACAATATTGTATATTGGAAGCATATTTTGGAGTATACATATGAGACTTTGGTGCTTTATAACCATAAAAATATGATATAAAAATAATTTCATTATGGTATCCCGAAATTATATCTTGGTATATACTTGTCCAATATTTGGTGATAATATAAGTATTTAGTAGTGCATTGTTAGATGTTTAATTGAGAATATTGTATACTAATATTGACAATATTGTATCTTTTGAAAATTATTTTTTGTATACATTTGGTGATTTGGTGTACAAATATGAAGATTTTTCAAACATTATCGTTGTATACCATTCTATAGCTAAGTTTTCATCAATTCATATCCACAATTAAAATAAAAACAATTGAACTAATTGTATACCAACTATTTACTAAATGTATACCAACTTATAGCTAAGTTTTCATCAATTTATTTCTACGGGTATAATAAAACAAAATGGGCCAAAAAAAATATAAGCTACAATTTTCTCAGTTTGGTCACGGATCTTCTCCTCAGTTTGGGCATCGAGGCTTTCAAAGCAGATTTTGTGGTCTTTGACCTCTGGGCTCTGATTACCATCACTCGCACCCTCGCTCGGCCCTAGGGATGCAGGTCTCTTACTGTTTCCTCGTGCCATTTAACCTGGAAGTGAGAAACATCTATGAAACATTACACAGTGTGCATGAATTATACTAATTATGCGATGTAGCAAAGGGTATACAACATCTAAACTAATTGTGCACTGATTGTACTCTAACTGTATACGAAACTAATACTATTTAAACATCAATTGTATATGCATTAAATACAAATTACCACGCATAAAAACACCGAAATCTATTTATTTATATATAAAATATAGAAAAATATATATCATTCTAGTGGTAATTTACACCAAAAACATATATCATGGTGTTCAACACCCCAATTAAAACGAGGGACACACCGTCGCCATATTCATTATCTAAATGTACATTGTTTTTTCATAATTTTATGCCAAAAAAATTATAATAAATCTAACTCATTACAGTCAAGGATATGATTCCACATAACCAACTAAAAAGGGGGGTTTGTAAAAATCGAGTAACAAAAAACCTAGGAAATTCAAAATAATAAAAAAATGGCCTACACCTAGGGCAAAAAATTGAAAAATACCCATAAATAATCATCTTGAATAGCAGATAAATCGACTAAGAAATTGGGGAAAAACCCTTTCCACAGTAATCTACAAACCAAGAATTGAAAAATTGAAAACACGGACTTACCTTCAATAGTGTTGATGATGCGTTCTTGGAGATTTGATGTCCAGAGAGATCGGCCTGAACAAAATAGTGTCTCGGTGGCTCGATTTTTACAGAGAAATAACCAGTTGTAGACGTGTGTGAGTGGTGGAAGAGAAATAATGAAGACTCTGAGAAGAAGATATCTTTTTGATTTTTGGTGAAAATAGACTAGCAAAAAAATGGGAGTGTGGATTAATTGAAATCCCAAAAAAGGGGGAATTGTGGGAGGTTACCAAAATCGTTTGTTATCTTTTGTTTACAATTTGCCTATTTTGCCCTTAAATGGGCTGATTTCAATTTTAGAAAAAAAAAATCGAAAAAAATCTGGCCTTTGGATTAAACAAGATAACGGCTTAGATTTGTCCACATTGCCACATGGTAAGGAGCTTGCCACATATGATCCAATACCTATATATATATAACTTATAAGAATTAAAGCTAGTAGATGAGATTTGGAGTTACTCAAGTAGGTGTTCTGTTTGGTACTAGGAACAGGAAACATTACACATTTAATAACAGATCCAGAATACAAGGAAGATTTCAAGGCTGCATCAACTATTTAACATTCTGATAGCCCAAAAATTGTCAAACAGAAAAAAAAAAAAAGAAAAAGAAAAAGAGTTAATGAGACAACATTTCAATCAAGTCAATAGGAGACCAGTTATCTTAACTAACTGAGCAAACAAAAAGAATTCTTCAGCATCCCCTAAAAAAAGAGGGATTCTTCAGCAATTTTGGTTATTAGTTAAACATTTGAGAGTTGTTTGCGATTGTTAATTGGATTGATAAAATAATTTGAATAATATAATTGAGTTAATAACGTTTTCGAGAAGTATGATTGTGACGCGTGATTATTTTAGTAGAATAATATTTTGTCTGACATTGATGATAAAGTTGGATAAATTTTCGAAATGACCAAATTACCCCTAATGAAAAATAGGAACGTAATACTACCTACGCAAGTGAGGAACAAATTCGTCAATCGTCAATCGTCAATGACTATTCATAGGACGATCGGAGGTGGGCCGAATTATATAATTGCACACCCTCATAACCTGGACCAGTTATCAATGGAGGGGTCAAAATAAGCCCGATCGGTGAAAAGGTCATACCAGGCTCAAATTTTGAAGGCCCGAAAGAGATCAGGCCTATTTGGTTAAACCATTTGGTCTCAAAAGTGGGCTTGGTCATTTTGTGTGTATTTTCATGAATAGGCCTAAAATACAACGTCTGACGGAATTTCGACCTGACGGTTTTTCCTTTGGCCCAATGAGCCAACACCGTTTCGACCAATTTAACAACTTAAGTTATCAGCCAAGAGCAAAACCAAAAGATAGTATGATAATGTAGTCAAGATCCCAAACAATTGATAAATAAACAATTTATCTTGGCCAATCAATTTTCCAAAATGAGTCAAAAAATAGTATTATAATGTTCAAACTCTAGGGGGAAAAAAGCAAACATGGGAAGAACTATAACTCCCATTATGCAATAATACATTGATTACCCATTCTTTTCCACAAGCTCTACACAACATATCCTCTTTCAGTATAACCAAAACACAAGAAGGTCAGTCCCCATGGCATAACTCAACTGGTAAATGACCTGAGTTACGTGTTGTCTACTTGTTGACACTCACATCGTGGAGGTTCAAATCCCCTGGTAACAGGATAGAGTAGAATTTTTTGTGAGGTGACTAGTTATGGCAACTTAGGACCCTGACTTTTTTAGATACATCCCACGATTCACCTCTTCAACAAAGCTCTAGGGCAAAGACAGTAAAAGCCCACATTCAAAACACAAGGTCACAAACACATACACACAAAACACTAAATGACAAATAAACTGAAAAAAAAGGAGCAAAAACCTGTTAATGTGGCTTTTTGGGCGAGAAAAAAATACAGGCGTCACTGTCCTCACACCACCTAGTTCTCTAGGTTTTGAATATTAAGACCAAAGGATTAGTAACTAGCACCACAGACATCTTCAATCTGTCAATCATTAATAACAAAAGCACCTCAAAAGTTACACACACCACTACAAGATTAAACACTAAAGACAATCAAAGTTAAAATCAAAATAGTGACTGCTATATGGAGCAAGCTTTCAAAAGGCAACTCTCCTATGTTTGACTTTATCTAACTATATTCCACTTTCCAGCCTTGGTGAAACAGGAACTTTCTTAGACCCTATTCCAACATAGGGTCCACGAAGGTCTGAACAGCTCGAGCCATTATGGGAGTGGTCGCAATCACTAAAAAAATACTTCTTAGTTTCTAGCTGAAAAAAATCACTTTGTACTATTTGCAAATCCAAACTTCTGATTCTGCTTCATCTGATCAGAATCTAAAAAGGGGAAAATGAGTGCTTTAGATTTCTGATTCTGCTTCTGTTTTGACTTTGATAAACAAATAAGCACTTTTACAACTTTTCCCGAAACACTCTCAAACTTCTAATTCTATTTGCATCAACTTCAGATTTTCAACTACTTTTACTTCTGCTACAATAAATGACTTCTTCTAAAAGCAGAAATTTTTGCAAACACTCCCTATATAAGTTGATCAGAATTCTCACATTTCCCAAAACTACTCATCCTAATAGTGCAACTCACTTACAGTTCTCTCGCACGAGTAGTTCCTGAAGATCCTCAATACTACAAAATGTTAGCACTTTAAAAGCTAATACACTGCAGCCCCAAACAAAGGAATCACTACTAATATTAACATCACAAGTATTATGCAATCTGTATAAGTCCAAATTAAGCACTGAACTACTGAAGAACGTACTTACAATAATAGTGAGCCAATATTTATTTGACTATGGATTTATTGTTCCTTACCACAAATCAAGAACATGAATCCAGTAAATCTACAACATAATGATCTGTAACGCTATAAACTTCGCCTATTTATCCATCCTATCTGTAACCTTGTCAAGAAATCAACGAGCATTCGATCAGCAAACAAGTAATGTTGTTCCTCAGCACAAATCAAGAACATAAATCCAGTAAATTTACTACATAATGATCTGTAACGCTATGAACTTCGCCTATTTATCCATCCTATCCGTAACCTTGTCAAGAAATCAATGAGCATTCGGTCAGCAAACAAGTAATGTTGTTCCTTACCACAAATCAAGAACATACATCCAGTAAATCTACAACATAATGATCTGTGACGTTATGAAATTCGCCCATTTATCCATCCTATCCGTAACCTTGTCAAGAAATCAACGAGCATTCGGTCAGCAAACAAGTAAAACCTGATATTAATCACCTGAGAGCCAAATAAACAAAACACATTAATGAAATACTATGTCACACCTCAACAAACACAATGCAGGTAACTTGCTGAAACATCCCAAAAACACATTCCTTCTCCAAGTCACACTCAAAAACAAAGTAAACACTCTACAGAATCTCAAATCAAGAACAACTCTTACAAAACTTACGGTAACATTTCCTCGCCAGCCTAACACAATCCAACCAATGCAAAACCTGCGCATTAGGGTCCGTCTCCAAAACAACATCAGACACCGTAATCTGAACCAACCCTCGATACCCAGTAATCCTACCCCTTACCCTCGCGACAACACCCAACTGAATCTCAGAAGCAAATCTCAACGCCATTTGGGCATTTAATCGAACACCTGATGGGTTGCGCTTGGAAAAGTAAGAAGAAGTTAGTTGGTTGAGCCAGAGGACACAAGGGATGCAACCAGTACCATCGTCAATGGCGAACCTGAGAAATTTTCCGGGTTTGAGATCCCGGGTAACAACAACTCCGACAGACTCTGCTCGTGATAGGGGCCTGCCTTTACGAGAGAAGGACGATGGGTCCTTTGGATTGGGGAAAAGAGCGAGGAAATCAAAGGCTAAAAGCTTGACATGAGTGCTGTAAAGAGCTTGCATTGTTCTGAAAAGCTTTGTAGCAAAGAATCAGATACAGTGCAACCGCCGGAAGTTCTTGACGGCGAAGTGGAAACCTTTTTGTTGTTTAATTGTCAGAATTGAATTTATGTTTAGATGAATAATAATTTGATTATCCATTGTTTCGGATAATTATTTAGATATATAAAATTAAAATTTTATTTGAATAGAATTATTTAAAATCCTAGTTTTAAATTGTCCTTCAAATTTCAGTTTTTTTTAGAAAAAAAAAAAAGAAAATGAATTGTTCCAATTTTTTTTCTATAAAATTCTTCATATAGATTAGATTAATGATTGACTCATAACTCCCCTCAAAGTATTCTTTTGAAATAAAATCTTTCATTCAAATGCAACAATTAGAATTTCAAACAATTATGATATTAAATGAATAGAAAATTTGAAGAAAAAAAAGTTGAAAGTGTGAATTATGTCTACTCTTTTTACGAAATTAGTTGTAAAATATCGATTGATAATCGACGATTTTTCATAATTGACATTCATGATGTGATGTGAATTTATATAAGCAATTTACTCAAACTAACACAAATCTGACAAATGTTACCAATTTTCTTAAATCGTACTTATTTTATAATTTAACTGATTTTTAATGTATTTTAAGCATAACAAAAAATCAACCCTAACCAAACACAAATCCGACCCATTAACCCGCATTGCCACCGCTGCTAAAAATGGTCCAAACAAAGACAACGGATTTATTATAAATATGTAACATTTAATTTTCATCATTCCAAAAGCACAGATTATTTTGAGTAAATTGCTTACATTATTATTACATTAAAATAAAATAACTATCAATCAAATTTTTGACAGATTGAACCAAATAAACATGATGAACAATCATAATGGCACATTGAGTGCTAGAACTTGCACTTCTAGAAAAAGGAGACACAATAAAGAAGAAAAAAAAAGGGAAGATGAACAAAGGAACAAATGAACCTTTCACGTGTAATGCATATTGAGAGTGTTTGCAAAAGCTTCTTCTTTTAGAAGAAATCATTTGTTCTAGCATAAGTAACTGAAAATCAAAAGTTGATAATCAGAAGTTATGAGTGTTTGGTGAAAAAATTGTAAAAGTTTTTGTGTTAGTAAAAGTAAAAAAAGAAGATAAACATAATCTAAAGCACCCCTCTCCCTATTCTGATTAAATGAATCAGAAGCAAACACTAAAAAGTGCTTTTATGAAGTAGTGATTGCAAACTCTCTCATTCTCTTACATGACGATTTTCTACCCGTCAAAGACACGAGGAGTCCAAGACGACGTCGTTTGACATTGCAAAATCATAATGTCATTTTCCCTTTAACATTTTGCTCATCAAAATCAAACTTAAAGAACAGAGTTCTAACTTCTAACAATCATATGCACATTGCTAATGCATCAGTCTATCCACACCAGACCACATCACAATAAATGGAACATGTATCAACATGGCTAAAACACAAATACAACGACCTACCATTAAAACGAACGGCTCAGAAGAGGAAAATGATACACCTACAGCATTTACAAGCTTCATAACCTACAGAATTCATTAATCCCAGGACCGCATTGAAAGGAACAAGACTTACATTGAAGAACAAATTGCTACATAGAATAAATGTCGGAAGCATGAATTTGGCTGTTAAAAAGCAAGAATACAGATAGAAAGCTGACTAAACCTCACCCACCTTCAATAAGAATAATTAATTTCACAATAATATATTCGGATGGGGCTTTTGCCTTTAGTTTTCAGAATAAAAGTCGTACGAAAGCAAAGTATCGATAGTGCTACAATACAAGCTCCCACAACATCTACAAATCCCTTCCAATCTTTTTAATATATGATATCTGATGACACAAAACTGCGGTATCACCAACATGTTTCCAACGCATTTAACAAATTGAATAATACTAGGGAGTTCGATATTAAAATTTAGGGATAATTACAAACACACCCCTGCGGTTTGGGTTAATTACAAATAAAAACCAGAGATGTTTCAAAATTACAAAAAAAAACCTTCAGGTTCATTTTGCTTTAAATTTAAGGGGGGTAACTGTAATATTTTTGTAAATGTGAGGGGTTTTTTTGAAATGTTCTTGAAAATCACCGGGAAAATGTAAGACGGAATCAAACTTCAAGGTTTTTTTATAATTTTCAAAGAAATCTGGGTTTTTTTGTAATTAGCCCAAACCTCGGGTGTTTTTGTAATTATCCATTAAATTTAAGAGTCTTATAATCAAGGTGGTCATTATCAACATTATTACTACAGTCTTACCGTGGTGAAGAATAGATGGTTGAAGAGCTCAACCAATCATTGTGCGCTTTCTACCTCTTTGCCGCACTAAGTTACGCCATTACACAATCAAAAAGATGACAGAAGAAAAATTAGAACATAAGATGCGTTAAATATTATTTTAAGACAACACAAGATTATATAAAATCAAAAGTACGAACGAAGGGGTACCCTGGGCTAGCTTGTTCAAGGTTGAAGACCACTGCTTTGAGGATTTCCTGTATGCTTTAAGAATTCTGTCCATCTACAACAATGTCAAAACAAGTGAAAATTACTTTTGTAAATACCATGTTTTGCATAATAAATGCATGTTTAGAACGCGATAAAATGTCTGAGATGACAAAGGACTCCATTGTTCCAGCCAAAAGAACAAGTCAATGGAATAGAAGAAAACCCATAACACCACTGACAATATTTGTAGTTAATAATTAGGGATAATTACAAAAACACCCCTGAGGTTTTGGCTAATTACAAAAAAAACCCAGAGTTCTTTGAAAATTAAAAAAAAAACCTTGAGGTTTGATTCCGTCTTACATTTTTCCCGGTGATTTTCAAAAATATTTCAAAAAACCCCCTGATATTTACAAAAGTATTACAGTTACCCCCTTATTAAGATAAAACGAACCCTGAAGGGGTTTTTTGTAATATTGAAACATCTATGGTTTTTTTTGTAATTAACCCAAACCTTAGGGGTGTTTTTGTAATTATCCCTAATAATTATTAGGGATAATTACAAAAACTACCCCTAGGCTTGATTAATTACAAAAAACCTACAGATTTTTGAAAATTATAAAAAAAAAAATGAGAGGTTTGATTTTGTATTACACTATACCCCTTCATAAGCAAACCCATTTCAAACATCCCCCTTACATTTGTAAAACTATCGGCATTATCCCCTTACATTGAACACAAAATCAAACCTCAAGGTTTTTTTTTGGTAATTCTCAAACATCTCATGGTCCTTTTATAATAAACCTAGACCTCAGGGGTAGTTTTTGTAATTATCCTTAATTATTATAACATAAAAGCATGCAATATTTGTACTAGTACATTTTGTATATTTCAAACAATCTAGAGGCATCTTGAAGTGTAGTAAACAATGACTGCTCACCACATTTCCACATGAAGAGTGCATAGACAGCAACGCTCGTTCAAGAACATATAGATCGACTGCTTTATCTTCAGGAAGGGTTGAAGTGAAGCTTAGACCAAAATCAATGAGTACCTTTGAGAAGATAAAAAGGATGTAGCAACTATAATTCCTCAGGAAAGAATATTTAACTTGGAAACTTGACCTCAATAATAATAATAATAATAATAATAATAATAATAATAATAAGGATAATTTTAAAAAAAAAAAAAACCTTCAGGTTTTGGCTAATTACAAAAAAACCATAGATTTTAGAAAATTACAAAAAAAAACCATGAGGTTTGATTTTATCTTAAACTTAAGGAGATAACTGTAATATTTCTATAAATGAAGGGGGTTTTTGAAGGGGAAAAATGTAAGACGGAGTAAAACCTCAAGTTTTTGTTGTAATTAGCCCAAACCCCAAGGGTTTTTTTGGAATTATCCCTAATAAAAATGATAACCTACCAGCTGATTGGTATCATTCCGGATTAACATGTTTGATGTTGTCAAATCACCATGGATCAGGCCACCATCATGTAGTTTGGCAATTGCATCACCAATCTGGGTTGCAATATCATCTAACCGTTCCTCAACAATACCTTGTGATCCAAAATCAAGGAAGATGTTTTTCACAGCAGGACCCTCGACAAACTCAAACGTCAAAGCATGCACTAAAGGATCAACCGCATAGAGCACTGGAGTCGAAACCCCAAGCTTTCTAGCTTTCGTCATGCACCTGGCTTCCTGCGCCAGCATTCACAAAAGGTCAAGCAGGTAGCAAAGTACTTGAGAGCTGCTTAGTCATATCTGTTTAGAACACTAACCGCATTCAGACGTTTGAGAGTGAGTTTTGAGTCCAAAGATGGATGCCTGTATTTTTTCGAAAAACGTTCCTTAACAATAGATCTTCTACCAACAAAAGTTGACTCGAACACTCTCTGAAAATTATAATATATGACTGTCAGATTGTAAAGCAGAAAATGATCCATCCAGAACAATACTAAGTATGAACCAGTAAATGATTCTGTAACTGCTCAAACAAGTTTTTATTTCAACATATTCTTTTCACTTATTTACCCAGGAGCCGTTAATAGCGCTATCAATAATTATATGACCAAGGCCATAATATTATTACAAACTATACAAAGGACAAGATTCAACTTACAGCCTCAGCGCCTTGCTTAATCAAAACCATGGAACCTTCTACACCATCTAACTTGATCTCCATAGTGAAAAACTACCACAGTTGAGATGTCAACTCAAAGTTGATGGTACAGCTGGGATAGCACAGATAACTATAAGGTAAAGGACAAACCATAACAAAACATAAAAAGACAAAGAAACCAACATGATGACTTTTGAACAAATCAATCTAGCATGAGCAAAGCCTGTCACATAGTAAAGAATAGAGTGACTGGGATCATGTGTATTTCTAAGACGATTAATGCAAGAATAGAAGCATCAAACTATTACTTAAAAGGAAAAAAGTAGATCCTTCTTTTATTCATCGGCATAATTATCACTGTGATGGCGACGCCAAGAGACAAGTCACAGTCTGGACACGCAACGCGACAACAACTAGAAAACATGTTATGTAGTTATATTCTTCTAAAAATCAACAACAAAAAATAGTAAATTGTAACGCCCTAAGTTCAGGAATCCTAAATGTAGACGTGTTACCATTAATGTTCACTTTAAAAATGCCGAATTAAGAAAAATTCAATTAAAAAGATTCTATAAATTTCTTGGCAAGGTCTCTCTTGTAAATTGAACTTAACTAACCTGTAAAACATCTAACCAATATATAAAGACATAACTAACTCATGTCCAATATCTAAAAATAAATCAAATCCCAGCTCCAAAGACATTTTAGTCCAAACAGTTCAATGATTGAAATAGAAGTTAATTTATTAAACAAAACATAGAAAAACAGGATAACATTTGAATCTCATGACACTATAAGTTAACGCTGAAACCAACAAACCAGAATCAGCAACATGGCAGTGATGAACAATAATGAACTGACAAATGATATAAAGAAATCAACTTTAATAGTGAGCAGCAACCTCGTAAATGAGCATATCCAATGGGGTGTTCAATTTCGAAGTTTCAACTTTTGGATTCTACAAAACTATTCAACAAATAATGTGGGTTTTCCAAATTTTTGTTCACAAATCACAAAATTTTGTTCAAGCAGTCCAATTTCAACTCATCATGGCACCAAATATTGTTAGTTATCAGCTTTCTAGTGGTATCTCCTCTATATACTATAACAAACGTAAAACCTACTAAATACACCAAAACCTCAAAAATATAAATATATATAGATATAACTAAAAACAGTTCCATTTGCGAATTACATGTAATCAATTGAAAAAAAACAGAGAGACGACGAAGTAGAACCTTTTCGCTTTCAGAGGCGTAGAAGAACAGCGGAACGGTATCCTAGCACGAGACAGAAACGGCGGCGTGTTGGTGTTGCAGATAAAACCGATTTTTTTTTTTATGGGATAAAACCGATTTGAGCTTGAAGAAAAAGCGGGAGCTTGCTTTGAGAAATTAGGGTTTTAACCGTTTGTCGCGTCAATAAATTAAAAACCCGCTTTCTCCTGACCCGCCCAAAGCCCGGGTCTTATTTAAAGGGTCAACAAACCAAACGACGTCGTGAGACTGAGACACTGTCGAATTTACCGGAGAATTGAACCCTAGGGATTATGTAACCCATCAGAACATACAATTGATACAGGGGAAATGAAGAGGGGACTAAAATGGAGCGACGGGGAGGATGACGATACGTCGTCGTCTGACAATTCTTCAACCCCCGACACCGATACGGAAGATAGAAATGGGGGCTCGAAATCTACCGAGAGAGATACGAGTCAGGCCTCCTCGAAGCTCAAAGCTTCTCAAGGTAATATACTTTGAAATTAGTCAATTCAATTTTGTGTTTTTTTTTTCGCTTCGAAGTAAATCTCAGTTATGTTGGTTTTATTTTTCTGCTCTCACTGAATTGGGCTGTGAATTTGATTCGCGCCAGTTATTAAAAGCTTTAACTATGGTCTTGAAATAGTTCTTGGCGAAATTGTATTGCCTGAGTGGTTTATCAACGAACAGTGATCACTTTGTTTGTTTTATCACTCTTTAAATGTTGATTTTCATAGAATTGAACAACAAAGATTTATTGTCAATGGTGTGCGCATCGAAATTCTGTCTTAATTCTGAGGAGTCTTTGTTGATAAGAACCTGACGCAATTTTCCATATTGAAAAAGCATGTTCTAGCCTCTGATATGGTCAATGATAAGAAATTGGGATAAATAATGGATGAAGAATGAGAGTAAATAAAAGAAGAAACAGGGGTATCTTTTTTCCATTCTTCACCTCTTAGAAGAAAAAGAAATGTTGATGGTTGGGTATGATTGTTTGATCTTTCGTTCTTCTCGTTTCTATTTCCGGAGAGAATAGTGTGAAAAATTATTTGTAAAAATGAGAATAAATTTTGAGTGCGTGTGATTGGATATAAAGATGGTGGTGATAGTTGGTGTATTGATTTTTACAGTAAAACAGTGGTTGGATGTGATTGTTTATTTGAAAATAAAAGAGAGTGAATATCGTATTTGTGGTATGATTATGTAATGATGATAGTTGATAGTTTTGTAAGATAATAATTTAATGTGATGATGGATTGGAAAAGTAAAAATGAGTATATAGTGTATTTTTGAAAATTTGAAAATTTTCACGAGCAATTGTATGTTGTGGCAAAACTTGCCAAAAAAAAAATTTACAACCAATAACCTTGCCTTTTGGTTACAGTGGATTCTGCAAAGAAAAAGAAAAAAGGTATAGACTTTGAAGCTTTGAGTCGACATGGATATAAAGGAGGACTCTCTGTATTGAAGGTGCCACCACCAAAGGAACCGGAAAAGGAACAGAACTGGTCTTGGTCTAACGGGAAGGAAAAACAACCAAACGAGACAGAAGAATCTTTTGAGGAACGATTGAAAACAAGGGCCGCATTAGCAGATGGAGAGCGGCTTGTGAATGTTCAAACGCAGAGAGAAAAGAAGAATCTCTCGTTTCAACAGAAAGAGAAGAGGAAACGAGATATTGGTCAAGCGAGTAGAGGGAAGAGCTATGTTGAAGAAGAGAAGAGGTTGCTGAGAGACAGTGGGGTGTATTCTGGTTTTGATTCTTGATCTGCATGGTTTTGTTGGTGTTTGTATGAGATTTGTAGCATTTTAGGTTGGATAAATAGCAATTTACTGCACTTTTTGAGCATCTGGTGGTGGTGGATATCAAATTTGGTGTTTGGAATTGCTGAATTTTGTTATGGCTTTCCTTTTGCATCTGAAACCTAAATTTAGGTTCCCTGAACATGAATAAGAATACTATCACTAGCGTGTTGATTAAAAGAGGGTGTTTGGCTAAGCCTATTTAAAAGATCTTATAAGCTCTTAATTCCTACAAAGTTTTAGAGCTTATAAGTTGTTGAAGTGTTTAGGTAAAATAAGATGGTGAAGATTTTAGGATTTCAGTAATGTTAGTTTTGTAATTAAAATAGTAAAAAAGTAAATATCCTTAAAATAAGATATGTTTTTGTGAAAAAGAGTGGGTTAATTGCATTTTGTCCTTCAAACTATAGCGTTTTTGTACTTGACCCATTGACCCTTGAAAATACATATCCTACCCTTTGAATTATACGATTCGTTACATTTTACACATTGAACAATCATAACTCCAACATGTGTAAGTTGTAAAATTTGGACAAGGATGTCTATTAGTTACTATCTTGCACTTATGTTCGTAGATGGTGATCATAGATTCAAGTCACTTGAAAATCATTCAATATCCACTTTTTCAAAAAAAAAAAAAAGAAAAGAAAAGAAAAAAAAAGAAAGAAAGGTATAAGATCCTAAGATAACATAACACAGAAAGTGCCACCTCAAAATGCTGATTTAGCGTTTGTCAAATAAATATTGCATAATGGGATCAATCTTGTGCTCTAGTAGTTGCGACATGTGTTATAAAGATGAATGACCTATTTTCGATCCCATACGAATACGTGTGTCCGTTCCCCAAATTCCCCCCATTGTACTCAAAAAAACAAATATTGCATAATATATATGTAGAGTTCTGAAAATAAACAAGAATTGATTTCTTGATGCAATTTGACTTCTATTTCCTCCTAAAAGATACAAGTAAGTACTCTCCTATTATATTCTTTATTTCATATGGTGTTTGAATACATTAGACAAAAACCATATATATAATTGTGACATCATTTTGCATTCATTATAGTGGAATACAAGATAAAATAGGAAATGGAATAGAAAATCCCCCGTGCAATTTGAGTTTCATGTATAAAGAAACAACATATCATCGCATTTGAATAATGATCATGCACCAATCCTAAAATATATTAAGGGAATGTTTGCAAACTCTAAAAAAAAAGTGATTCTCAGCGTTTAGCTGGAAAAACATGAGTATTATTCCATCGAGAAGCTAATAATCACTTTTATTTAGTGTTTGCAAACAGTCCCTAAGAATCCATAAAATATCTTTCAGAACAAATCTTTTAACTTACTTTTTTCCTTCTCTGTCCTCTATGAAATTTCTTGTCCTTTGAGGAAACCAAAAAGAACAAAAGGGCAAAACCAAACCAATGCTATCCAACTTACACCCTCTTCTCCTATATATAAGCTCCACAAGATGAACAAGTTTCTCCATCAACAAAGAACAAACACTTATCCCCCTTCCAAGAAATACTCATCATATATATCCATAAACGCATTTAACCTACATTACTCCACACATCATTCTAAAGGTACTTAACTAGGGCTTCCGCCGGAAAAAATGGACGCGGTGATGAATAGGATGACGGCAGACAAACCGGTGGTGATATTCGGCAAGAGCACTTGTTGCATGTCCCACACCATTAAGACACTGATATGCAGCTTTGGAGCAAATCCCACAATTTACGAACTCGACGAAATGCCTAACGGCCAGCAGCTGGAGAGGGCACTCGTGGTGGCGTTAGGGCGGCGGCCGAGCTTTCCGGCGGTGTTCATAGCCCAAGAGATGGTAGGCGGGGCCGATGAGGTCATGAGCCTTCATGTGAAAGGAGAGCTAGTCCCACTGCTCAAGAAAGCTAAAGCTATCTGGTTGTAGCATTTCATTAACAAGACAAGTTTTATGGTGATTAATTATCACCTAATATTAAGAAATAAGCCTAACTCAAAAAAAAATGGGGGATAATTACAAAAAAAACCTTGAGGTTCGAGCTAATTACAAGAAACCCCAATGCTTTTTAAAAATTGCAAAAAACTCCTTGAAATTGACTCTGTTTTATATTTTCTCCCTTCGTAAACAATAAATATTTCAGAAACTCCCTTGATAGTTATATAAATATTACATTTACCCCCTTAACTTTAAGACAAAAGCAAACCTGAGGGGCCATTTTGTAATTTTGAAGCAACTCTGGGTTTTTTTTGTAATTAGCCCAAACCTCAGGGGTGTTCTATGAAGAGTCAGTCATTATCTTTTATTTAATGACTGCTTTTTCAATGTAATCTTGTTTTTGTCTTTTTTTTTCCCTTTATATAATCTCAAATATGGTTGCTCTATTTTCAGCAATAAATTACCCTTTCCTTTGGTGTAAAAATGATTTCACTGATATTCAAATGTAGAGCATATGAAGAAGATAGAAGGGATAATCATAATCCACATTTATATTGCATTTGAAACGACACAACATATAAGATTCTATTAATGTACTTTTGATTCTTCGTAACGATTCGATATGTTTAATAGATTATACGGAAGTGATTTTTCACAACGTGTCTCGTTTATAGTTTAAAATCTATTTAAGATTTTGTTTTTTTAAAGCGTTTTCGTATCCCACATCGTAAAACTAACAAATATTCTTGCAATTTATATCAAAGTTCCTCAAACCTCATGTTCGCCGGGCTCAGCAGCGCGAGCCTGTGACCCAAGCGGGGGCATTAAGGCGACGGTAAGGTTGAAGTAATAGGCAGCACATCTCTCTCAGCCATGGCCCTGGCCGCGGTTCGCTCTGCACTGGTTCCTTTGAGGGACCTACATGCGATGGTGGTCCCTGCAGCGACGATTGAATTCCGGCCGAGCCAACAGGGTGCCCTTGAAGTTGTCGGCCGAAGAATTGGTGGCGGCACCCCACCGGAAAACCAGTCTAACCCTGCTTTCACTGGAAAAATGCTCAGAAAAGGTTAGAACTGTTAACACGTAAAATGCTGGCTTGGCAGAGCAGCAGCTGCTATCGGGACTAGTTGAGAGTGAACCGTAAAACTTGGCTGGGCGGAGCTGTCTGTCCTATCTTCAATCGAACCTCGACCTTTTGTTTTGCTCGGCCGTCAATTTATTATTGTAATGTGCAATCATGTAGAAATGCATTCAAGAATTAAATATGGCAGCAAGAGTTTTCAACATTCAACATTAAACAGTTACAAAAAAAAAAAAAACAAAGCACAGATATACAGAACATCATTAACCAACATCAAAACAATCATAATGCATATTTAGTACAACTAAATAATTGAGTCAATTTCAAGAAGATTCAACTTTCCATGATGACAAAAACTCATATGAGACGGTTTCACGGATTAATTTCGTGAGACGGATCCTAAAATGAGCCGCATTACCTAACTCATTTGAATTTGGATCTAACTTATTTTGATTTGTAAAATGGGTTTGATCCGTCTCATGAATTTAAATCCGTGAGGACGGTCTCACATAAGACTTACTCTTCCATGATAGATTTCCAATAGCTCAGGAACATCTTCCTGATATTTGATTATATACCTCTTTAAGAACTTCTCCTCGGACATCTTCAACAATGTCGACATGCCTGATGTCGTTTTGTTCAACAACCCCTTTTCGTTCAAAATTCTAGCAACCAAACACCTCGGTTTTATTCTTTTTTCCAGACTCAAACCGAGAATCACAGGGCATTGAGCAATAGTAGCAGGTTCACAGCCCAACTTATTAACAAGAAAATCCATATTGGCCATTATTTTCTTCTCAGATAAACTCATGCAATGGGGATGCCTTAAAAACGCGGAAATAACGTCGGATACTGACAAGCCACACCTTCTATAAACCTCCATCTTATGCTTCAGAGTCGATTCGGTCAAATCAACAAACACTCGGATGGCATGGATGAACACACCTTTCGACATATCAAATCCCATTTCAACAGCCCGATCGACGTATACAGCTAACTTCTCTTTACCGATTACCAGCAACACCGGTTGATACAAAACCAACGAAACAATAGAAGATTCGGGCACTCCTCGTTCTCTCAAGATTGAAATATTGGAAGAAATCCCTTCTGACCAGCACATCCCAAAGACCCTTGGAGCACGCGAAAACACTTGAACAACTCTTTTATCGGATTGAAGTAGACGTTTTAAGTCATTATAAAAAGGAATGAGAGAGTCTTTTAGACTACGCCGTAACACCAATGGCTCTGTGGATATCCTCTGTACCAAAACAGCAATAGGAACACCGATCGAGCGGAAGAATTCGAGTTTGGGCAACAGGTTTTTGTTAGGGCGGGACACAAGAACACCTGGCCATCTAGTGACGAGTCTGGAGATATCAGCATTTGCGAATCCATACTTTCTGAGGAGATGTAACACTGCATCTGGTTTTTCTGGTGATTTGAAGCACACTTTCTTGGATACAGAGACGGCGTCGTTCGAGGACAGCCCACATGAGTTAATGAGGTAAGAAACAGTGAAAGATTGTTCTGAGACATTTTCACAAACACTTGGTGATGATTGCTGGGAAGAGAATGACTTTACCAACACTGCATTTTGTGGAGCCAAAAACTGTTGTTCAACAAAAATACCATATTTCCAAGGAACCCTCAGTGATTTCCTACAGAAAATTGCAAACATAGATTCAAATAAACTTTACGCTGACAAAATTATGAAACCTCGATCGATGAATGTAGTAAGCTGGCTGGTGTTTCAAGATTTAAGAACGCCACTGTGAAAAAGAGTGCGCCTTTTTTTCGATTAGGGGAAGTAAAACCGTGTTGAATGGGAAGATATCGCGTTTCCACATTAGCACTTCTTGTTATGCTAGAAGCAAGTTCCCGTTTGCCCCTTTGGTCCTTTTACTTGGGTGAAATTGTGAGTGTAAACGAGTCGAGCCGAGCCGAATATAGTATTGTTCAATCATGTTTGAATTTCAGTCGAGCTTCAAGAATTGTGTTTGAGCTTGGTTTAATTGTTAATCGAGCTTGATAGTCTTACACATATCTTATGAGACTATGGTCTCCTTCCTTTTCCATCAGAAACCTAAATTTAGGTTCCCCTAACATGAATACGAATACTATTACTAGCGTGTTGATTTGGACATGGGGGCGTTTAAAGGGTGTGTAAACTTATTTAAAAGATTTTATAAGCTCTTAAAAGATGCTTTAAAGCTTATAAGTTGTTGAGAGTATTCAGATAAAATAAGATGTTGAAGCTTTTAAGATTTTAGTAACGATAGTTTGTAATTAAATGGTAAAAAAGTAAAGGAGGTCCTTTAATTGAGATCTTTATGTGAAAAAGGAAAAAGTTGGGATTTCCTTGTTCGAAAACTGCTTATAAGCTACTAAATCTTATGAAGCCTTCTTTTTTTTTTTCGTAGAATACCAAAAAAAAATTAAGAGTTTTTTTATTAAAAAAAAGAATATCAAACAAATTTTAAAAGCTTATAATCTGTTATAAAGAGTTTATAAGCTGTGGCAAACACCCACTAAATTCCCACTGTTGATAATAGCACTCAAATTCATGTCAGCATATATCATCATATAATGATTTGGCAAGAAACAAACCTATGAAGCAAGGAAAGTTACTTTTATAGGAAAAACAGCATTACATAAAAGTCTTTGCCAATAAGTTGTAAAGCTTATTGGTCACACAAAATATGGTATACAGCTTTAGTTCAGCTAGTGCACTCATCATTTACCAGACATCAAACAATGAAAACTCAATCTCATCTCTCTCTATTAATAGTTACCAGTTGCAAACTGAACCGCCGCGTTATCCTCTAGACTAAACGACAATTAAGACCTCGCCTCCTTTTGGAAATTGCTAAGCGATCGATCCTCAAGATGGGGCGGTAGATCGACTGGGGAGGTTTCTATAAATTTCTCTGATAGTGTGAGGAGTTGTTCGACAGCAACCTCCTACAAGAGATGCTCCTACTTCACACCAGTTGTTTACGTACGAAACAAAATCTTTGTCTGAAACCCCTGTATTTTGCTGCAACAAAAAATAAAAATAAAAAAGATATTCATCGTGGAAATGGAGTAATAACACGCATTTCATTACCAAGTGTGATTCATAACTGAGAAAAGCATTAGTATGGTGTACATGCTCATTGCTCATTGATTTTCAGGGGTTTAAGTTTTAGAAACTTTTTATTTTTAGGGATAATTACAAAAACACCCCTTAGATTTGGGTTAATTACAAAAAAACTCAGACATGTTCAAAATTACAAAAAAACCCTTCAAGTTTCTTTGTCTTAAATATAAGGGGGGGAGGGGGTAACTGTAATGTTTTTGTAAATGCCAGGGGTTTTTTCAAATGTTTTCAAAAATCACCAGGAAAAATATAAGACAGAATCAAACCTCAAGGGGCTTTTTGTAATTTTCAAAGAACTCTGGGTTTTTTTGTAATTAGCCCAAACCTTAGAGGTGTTTTTGTAATTATCCCTTATTTTTATTCTCTTTCCAGTTTCTAATCAATAATGTATTATTCAACATTAGCAATGAGCATAGCTTGTTCTGACAGCCAAAGCACTAGAAATGAGTCTTGCAGAAAAGATGAATATTTCATATGAACTTCTGGAGTTGTTGATTTTCGCGAAAAAACCTACAGATTCTACCATGAAATTATTTAAGAAAAATATTTGTTCCGTTTTGTTCCTTAATAACGGAAAAATTAAAATCTCATATACCAGAACAACTGAAACAACTATTATTCTTTGTGAATGAGGAAACTACAGATGTTCCTCAAATTCTCCCCTAAGCCTTCCAATATTTCATGAAACTTGAAATTAGTAATTGAACCATCGTGTGTCGTTGATGTTCATGGTAATGCATGTGCTTAATACTATGAGATGCACAAAAGAACACAAACATTTTGATAATTATCTGATGCCAATCTGGAAGAACTAAAATTGACAACAAAGTGAAAACTCACCACCCATTCCTTCCGATCAGCGTCATAACTCTCGCCGCTATTTGGGTAAATGAGTATTGGTTTATTCGTCACCTGAGGTAAAATCAAGTCAATATAAAACAAATTGGTTTCACGCTAGAGCTTGTCACAAATTCGGATATATAACAAATTTTTAAAACAAGGGATAATTACAAAAAAAAAAAAAACTGAGGTTTGGGTTGATTACAAAAAAACCCAGAGATGCTTTAAAATTACAAAAAGACCCCTCAGGTTTGATTATGTCTTAAATTTATGGGGATAACCATAAAAAGTTTATAAATAGGGGATTTTTGAAATGTCTTTTTTGCTTATGAAGGGGAAAATATAATAAGGAATCAAACCTCAAGCGGTTTTTGTATTTTTCAAAAACCTCTGGATTTTTTTAATTAGCCCAAACCTGATGGATTTTTTTTTTGTAATTTACCCCTAAGAAAAAGGTCCCTAACATGTCTATTTCAATTCGCTATAAATTATGCGCGATAAATGAGCAGTTAGATTTTGGAGCTCTTCGCCTTTTGGTTTTTCATTATTATAAATCTACTAATACCCGAGGGAAGCACAAGGAATACATCTCAATTTCATCGATCACGGTTAGGATCACTGTAGATAAAGGAGCAGGTATAATACGAGAAAATAGTAAACAGAGCAGAAACCCCACCTTCTTGATTGATAAAATCAGATCATTGATAAATCTCGGTGGTGTACAATTAATTCCGACAGCAACAATTTTGTTGGATGATTCAGCGACAGCAACACACTCGGGCAAAGAATCACCGCTAACCACATTAACTCCATCCTTAGAATTGAAGGACAGCCATGCAGGAATATTAATTTCTTCTTCCTCGAGAAGCAGAGCAAAAGCCTGTTCAAGCACAAATTGTCATCAACATAAAATAAAGGGTAAATCATAAAATTACCCCTAAAGTTTAGCATAATTACAAAAAAGTTCAGTTATCTTTCAAGATTACAAATACCTTCTTTAGGTGTTACAAACACTCCCTTCATGTTTGTATTTACCAAGCAAATACACCCCCTGAGGGCGCAATTATAAAATGGAAACAAATATCACCGGGGTATCTGTAATTCAAATATAGCTGGGTATTTTTGTAATTAACTAATTCTCAAGGGTATTTTTTGTAACTAACACTAAAATAAACGCACAAGTTTCAAGCATTATATAATGCAACATTGCAATCTACAATGATTCTCCGTGACAACAACAGTGAGGGCCACAAAGTATCCTCCATCTTTTACCATGTTTCTATGTTTATTCATTATTAACACCACTTATGATGCCATCTAAGAATCATTCCGAAAAGTTATACATAAAAATACAAGACAAGTTGAAGAGAGAGCTATATCTTGGGCTATTAATCTGTACCTGAGCTTCCAGCTTGTTGGGTACTGTTTCAAATGCTATAAGATCAGGACCCGACTCTGCAAGAACCTTGATCCTCCGTCGATGAAAATTCTTTAAGAACTCTAGATCCGTAGCATCTCCATAATCACCACTGTAAGTTAACAAAGAGTACATGCCTAAATTGCCCAATGTAAAGCTAAATTCAAACCAAAACTGCAAACAGTCTGCTGTTCAAGTAAAATACACCACCCTGTGCAGAACTAAGATCGTACAAGATTTAAAAGTCCGAGAGGGAAAAATGCAGGTGCGGTATACAGCACGAAGGGACATTCTAAGAACAAAGGTATTTTTAATTAAATAAAGGGATATTTAAAAAACAAAACTGAGGTTCGCGCTAATTACCAAAAAATCCAGAGATTTATGAAAATTGCAAGAATCCCCTTGAAGTTTGATTCTGTATTACATTTTCCCTCTTCATAAGCAAAAAATATTTTGAAAACCCCCCTGATAATTCTAGAAATACTAAAATTACCCCCTTAAATTTAAGACATATCGAACCCGAGGTTTTTTTTTGTATGTTTGATACATCTCTGGTTTTTTTTTTGTTATTGGCCCAAACCTCAGGGGAGCTTTTGTAATTATCCCTAAAAAAATAAAACAACTCTAGATTAAAATCTCAGTAGGTCATATCTTCAATATGCAAAAAAATGTCAACCCCAACAAAAACAAAATCGTGCTAGGAATGTTGAGTCAAAGCACCTATATTCCGAACCATCGGCTAGATAAGCCCCGTAACTCCCCACAGATGCTGCGACCAGTATTGGCCGTTGATTGAGAATCCTATCATCGGCAGTATGATCAGTAAGGCCTTCACGACACCTACTATAGTATAGTTCCCGTGCCTCACGTGCAATTTCAACACTCTTTCTGAGCAAGTTCTCACTTTCTTCTAGAGAATAGCCTTTGTTCTCAAACCCCTGTATGGTCGCCTGTGCAATTTAAGAAACGGTGAAATTTCAGTTTCACCTATACATACACATAGCAAGAAAAGGACCTTGTAAGATTAAATGACAAGAAGAAAGTACCTGATAAGATGCTGTAATTATTATGTCTGCACCGGCTTCAAGGTAATCAAGGTGTACCTGCTCTATAAAAATAAACCATGAGAACTAATCATAAAAAATGAATTATGCAATGCAATTTCATCAACAAACAACTTAATTCAATCTCAGTAGCACAAGAAACAGAGTCTTCATGTGGTGCCCGAGGCCGTTTATATGGAATTACATAATGAATTTCCACTTCATTTAATACAATTAAATCAATAAAGCATCAAAGCTCAAACCTACAAGGCACATCATATCATTAGAATAGTATTTAAATCGTTCCGTGCTTGTGGATGACTGGTAATGCTACAAATTTCCGTGCGATTCTAACTTATAAATGTAATTTGTTACTATAAAACCAAATGTTTCGAGTCAAAAAATATGTGAGGAACTATCATCTCAACAAACTAAATCACAAGTGGTAAACTATAATACAAAATTACAAATCATTCTCCAGAAACCTTAATCAGGTAAACCTAATTGGGATTGATAATCCTAAGAGATCCCTCCTCATTGATGTCCCACTAACACCTTTCCATAATGATTTGGAAAAAATGCAACATGTGACAGGATAAAGATGGATAACAGCCCACATGGTGGACCACACATCACTTCCACACACTGCAAAATTCTGAACAAGCAAATTCACAAAATAACTCCATAGAAATAAATTTCTTAAAAGCTAACAAAACAACCACATGATGATTGATGACCCAATTTTATCATTATTATAGGATTACATGTAAAAACTACTAGTTCACTCAACTTAATACATACATAAGACAAGCTGGAAAAGAATCAAGCTTTTTTCATAAAACAAAGAACCCATGTATGTATGAGCAAGAAAATTTGATTACAATTAAAAAATGCAAAATGAAACATTGGAAAAAAAAATATCCAAAAAAAAGAAAAAAGGAGAAGGGGTTGGGGGGAAAAAACAGAGAACACAAAAAGGAAAAAAAAAAAAAAAAAAATGAAGAAAGGCTTACAGTACGGATAAGGTGAGGTGAGGTGAGGAGGCATTTGGCGCTCCAAAGAGGGTCATGAAGATCGGCGCCGTGGCGTTCGAGCTCCGTCGCGAGTCCGCCGTCGATCACGGCGACGCCGCCGCATTGGCTGAGGAAATCTGACATGGCGGTCTCCACGTGCCCCATTTTATATTATATTTTGTACAAGAAATGGAAAAAATATTGGCCCTGTTGGGTTCAGGTTTAAGAAATGGCAAGTTTTTGGTGGAGAAGACGATAAATGAATGAACCCCTAACCAACGTCTCTAGTTATTTTATAGATTTAAGGACGTGTCTTTTAAAAAAGTTTCTGAAAAATCTTAAATATTTTTTTCTTAAAAATCTTCTAACAAATATTTTGAAAGATATTTATATGAGGATTGCGACGGTGCGGATTGTATTTTTAGGGTAAAGAAAATGATATTTTTAGTGTAAAAAATCGGATGGGATCTTCTATTCCAAAACCGTGTTTCATATCCTATTCCAACCATGTGGATGATACGCATGTGTATTACACTTACCATGTTTATTTTCAAGATAAAACAAGATAAATTGTGGGGTTTAATATGGTAAGTGTTGACGGCGTGCGTTTTGGTCAACAAGTAGAAATATGTAAAAGATTTAATGCATGGAAATGAAAACGTGTGTAACGTATTTTTATTTACGGCTAATTATGCCTTTTTGTATTTTTCTTGAAGTAGGAATATTGGGGTCGGTCTTTTTTATAATTTGTTACTATCTGCCTCTTTTTCTTTTCCCCTTTTCGGACTTTTATACCCCTTTTGAGTAAGTGGGTTTCAATAGTCATTTTTGCACTAACTATTCATTAATTAATAAAATAGCTAAAAAACGACACATGCCCCTCTATAGTTGTGCATGTCAACCAAAACTTGTCACTTGTCGACTTCTCTTCATAATTCTCGACATGTGGCGTTCCTCGATACCAATAAAGTGTCAAGCATGGGCATGTGTTTATTTTTACGAAGTCGTCGCGCGTGCGTTTCATTTGAAACTTGGGCTCGGGGCTCGGGGCTCGAGCCGTGTTGCGGTTGGGCTGTGAGTCGTTGGGCTCGGTAGCGGCGAGCCTAATTCATGACGTGTTGTCGTACATCATTATTTGACGTCACCCGTAGGTCACCTATTCGAATATGTGTCGATCGATGACGTGGATTAATTTCTCACACTCGGCTCGGGTATCATCAAAGGCCCCCAAGTTTGATTAGAGAGAAGAATCTCGAGATCGGAGTTAAACTTTAATGCTAATGATGAACATTTAATGGGAAAACGGATTTCTCCAAGGTTTTAGTTCTTTCCTGGCACTGTCGCGTAGCAATTAATGCTTGAAACGCGCATTAATGGGTTGCCATAACGATGACACGTGGCATCTTGTGTTTGGACCAATCTTGCGCTGAACCAAAAGGTACGCGTCGATTCTGTACCGGGCGTGGGGACGCGACATTTTTGACATGTTTGTTTCGGTTTTTGAGTTTTTAAAAGCGCGTCTTTTTCGAATAATTGTCGCGCTATCGAGGAACCCTATCTATAAATACTCGCGTTTCCCTTCATCATTCATTTTCGCAACCATTGACCTTTGAGCTAAAGCAACTAGAACGAAAGCGAAGTTTAGTCCGCTTTCCAAGTTCGAGACTTCAAACTTAGGTATTTTTCAAAATACTCTCCCTTTACCTATAAATGTCTTCTTTTGAGGATAGTAGAGTCGTAGTTATAGTGTTGAGATTGAAATCGAAGACCCTCCCTCTCGAACCTTCTACATTCTTTCTCACCAAGACGGCCATCACCGCCTCGTAGTCCGAGCGTTATTCAAATATCTTCTCCGGATTCTCCACGGCGGAACGTCTTTGGGGCGGACTCATACTATCTTCAATCCGACACCGGTGACCGTCTTTAGGGAGGAACGGTGTATCAACCCTGACCGGCACAAGCAAATTCCGACGAAGACTCGCAAAGCGTTGATTAGATAGTACCGAAAGAAGAAGAAGACATGGACCCATCGGAGCGGAGCGTGACAACGTAGAGCGAGTAGATGAACCATCCGCGATTCGAGGCCGGAGAGAGGCCGCTAGGGCCCATAGGCCACCGTAATGGCGACGGTCGGCCGGAGGAGGCCCTCGTCTCCGTGTCGAGCCTCGGTGGACGCCGAGTGATATAAACGATATCCCGAGCATGCCGATGCTCGAGAGATGGGAGAGCTCCGGCGAAGGTATCGTATTCCAAGTGGTATCCATTTTCGGGCACCTTAGGATGGCACCGAGGTTCCCCGATCCGCCCGTGGGTTGCGTGGGTATACATACCGCTTGACGCCTTCTATTCGGATTGCGGTTTCACGCTTAGGTTTTTCTCACGCGGTGGCTTTGCAAGTGGGGTATGCATCCAACCCAAGTGCATCCCATTACGTGGGGTAGGATTATTGGCCTCGTGGTGATGTTCCACCGCAGAAAGTACCTCGCCCTAAGTTCAAAGAGATGAATGAACTCTTCGTCGGCGAGCGACTCCTTCATCAAAAGGTCACCGTCCGGATGGTATTATGTACAAACCCGATTGGGGTATCCAGGATAGTTTAGTGGAAGGTCTTCCTTCATCGTTGAAGGATGGAAAGAAAAATGGCTCGGGTGAGCGCGAGTGGCAATCTCGCGTGGAGAGAAGGAAGGAAGGAGACCGCCCTTTATCCTCCTTCGATTTTGTTTTTGGTTATAGTAAGTCTTGTCTTTTTCCTTTCTCTCGCTTTTGTTGTTTCTTGTTTTCTTTTTGTAGTGACTTGTGTTTTTTTACCTTTGTAGAGAAGGGCATCAAGGGGGCTCTGTCGCCCACTTTTATTCAAGCGTCGGAGAACATCCAGGCCGGGAATCATGGACAGCGGATTGAGAGGTTGGCCACCGAGCCAACTTGGCCGCAGCCCGGTTTGAGGCCCGCTCTACCCGCCGACCCCGGCCGAGGGGATGGCTCGAGACGAGGCGGCCGAGCGGGATGTGGAGGTCGAGAGAGGCCTCAACAGAATCCTCTCGTTAATGAAGAAGTAGACGGCCCCATTCTCTAGGGCGGCGAGAATCGAGCGAGCTGCGCCGCTCGCCTCCCGTGACTAGTCCGTGGAAGACGGCCCCATTCTCCTGGGGCGTGGCGAGAATCGAGCGAGCTGCGCCGCCTCCCCGTGACTAGTCCCGGGCAGATCATCCGCGCCCGTAGGCGACACTGCACGTTTCCCGAGGCGATCGGCCGTTCGAGGTAAACACCGTATTTTTACATTTCCTTTTGAATTGTCTTCTTGTTTTCTTTTGGTCTTTCTTCTAATTGGTGGTCGCTTTATGCGGGCGTGGCTTGATTTGCGTGCACGTCTTCGCAGATGTGAGAACACAAAGACGGCGAACTCGGGTGGCTGCCGATCAACCTACGGATGTGAAGGCGGCTCGGAGAGAAGATATCCGGGCCGGTAAACGTCCTGCTGATGGAGTGCCAGAGGCAGTGCAGCCTCCTCTTCAAAGGAGAAGAGGAGGGATTGTGATGGAGGAGCTCGATCGATGAAAGGGTTGGTCGGCGGCGCCCGAACATCCCGAACGCCCGAGAAAAGGAAGGTCCGCGAACTTTCTCGGATGACCTCGGCAGGAAGGTCATTTCATTCCTCCAAACCAAGCAAGAGATGAATATTGTGAGGGAATGGTTGGACTACGCCCTCGTTGGTTTGTGGAATTGCGTTCGATGTGCCACGCCGACAGTGAGCAATCAAGGGTCTTACCGAGGAGCGATTCGGGCCGCAATGATCGTCCCGGCTCGTGCCTGGACAAAAGGCATCGAGCAATTCTCGCTCGTAGATCGGCCAAGAAACGATTCAAGATGCCATGGCCATGTCCGGGCGGATGATTGGGCTCTTATGGCATGCGGTTGGGGGACTCGCGAGCTAGAGAAAAAATATGCCGACCTGGAAAGACGGCACGGGGATCCGCAGGAAGCCTATGCTACCCTTCAAGGGGTACAAGAATCTTTTAAGACTAAGCGGATGAGGCCACGGCTCGGGCCAACGGTCGAGAGAGAGGCACTGCGAGGCCGAGCGAGAGCGAGATCGGCCCGCAAAAGTGAAGAAGAGCTCGGGGTTAAGGTCGCCGAACCGGAACGTCCGCCACCGCCGAGCCGAGGAAATGGAGAGGCGTCTAGCCGATGTACGCAGGGGAGGTGAAGAAATCGCCTCGGCTTCGAAGCAACCGAGGAAGTTCGTAGAGAGGCCATTAAAGCTTACAAAAGACTCAGGAGTATGCATTCATGTTAACTCGTGGCCATGCGACCAGCCTCCAAGAAATTCTTGATTTACTTAAGGGGCGGGCGTCTTGTTGCTCGGCTTGAGGAAGATTTGGCCCTCCCGGAGGTCGATATCGATACCCTTCGGCCGAATTTTGCGAGAGGCTCTAATGCGCAGGCTCTCTTCCTCCCGGACGTGGAAAAAGTCGCTTCTAGCGGTGCCGTCGAAATTCGCCCCTGCTCGGTCTTGATGCTTTTATATGTACTCCTAGGTAGGTAATTTGCTTCGTGCCTCGAGATGTAATGGGCTCCGCCTCCCTATGTAATTATTTTTGAAGTAGAAATGAATTGTTATTTTCCTTTCCGTGTATGTGTTTCAAGCTTTTTGTGGATGCTCGGCTCTTTCCTTTTTGTAAGATTGTTGCTGTCTTTCTTTTTTCCTCTTATTTTCCCAAGCACGGGGCTCGGTTTTGATCTTCCGAATAAGGGGATCTGCTTCGCTTAATCGATTCTTGTACCCTGGGGATATAAACCCGTCCTTGATTTTGTTTTTGAAATTTCGTTTATGAACCGAGTCTTTATTGCGCTCGCGCATAATCTGAATCCTTATTTTGTGCTTGGTACATGGCCAAGTTTTCGCTTTATGCTTGGTGCGTAACCAAGTCTTGATTTTGGTGCTCGGTGCATAACCAAGTCTTTATGTTGTGCTCGGTGCAGAATCGAAGTCTTGATTTTGTGCTCGATGCGTAACCAAGTCTTCACTTTATGCTCGGTGCGTAACCAAGTCTTGATCTCATTGCTTGGTGCATAACCAAGTTTTGATATTGTGCTCGGTGCGTAGAATCGAAGTCTTTATTTTGTGCTCGGTGCGTGAATCGAAGTCTTTATTTTGTGCTCGGTGCATGAATCGAGTCTTTATTTTGTGCTCGGTGCGAATCGAGTCTTTATTTTGTGCTCGGTGCGTAAGAATCGAGTCTTTAGTCGTGGTGAGTAAAAACCGTTTTCTTTTAGAGAGCTCACGAAATACCGGATGAAAGGATAACTCTTTGGAATCTATTTGGATCATAGATCGATCCCAAATCTTCACTTTATTGATAATACCGCTTCAAGTATGCTACATTCCATGGATGCATAAATTTTTCTCCACTCAAATATTCTAACTGGTATGCCCCACCGGATAAGACGTGGCCGATCCGAAACGGGCCCTCCTGGGTTGGCTTCAATGGGGCTCGGTTGAATGCCCGTTATCTTTTTCAATACAAGATCGCCGACCTGAAATCTTCTTTCCTTTACTTTCGAATTGTAGTACCTTTCACTCCTTTGTTTATACACTGCATTTTTCATCTAAGATCGCACCTTTTTTCTTCGAGCAGTCTAGTTCGGCTCGGAGCGCAGCCTCATTACGATCTTCTTCAAAATTTGCAACTGAAGGTAGGGCTCCAATCTCGACAGAATCACCGCCTCGGCTCCATAAGCTAAAGAAAAAGGTGTTTCTCCGGTGGGCTGCTCGATGTGTCGTTCAGTATGACCATAGACGCCAGGTAGTTCCTCCGCCAATTGCCTTTAGACTCTCCAATCTCGCCTTCAGGGTATACTTGAGTATTTTATTAACGGCCTCAACTTGTCCGCTCGATTCTGGGGGTGGTATGGAGTTGAGAAATGGTTTTTTATGCGGAAACCTTCACAAAATTTCGGAACCGGTTGTCGAACTGTTTTCCATTATGCTGTAACAATCGAATGTGGTATCCCAAATCTACTGATGATAGATTTCCATACAAAGCTCACAACCTTTTCTTCATCTATTTTTGCGGAGAGGCTCCGCCCGCCCATTTTGTGAAATAATCCACCGCCACAATGGCATACTTGATGCCCCCTTTGCCAACGGGTAATGGTCCGATGAGGTCCATTCCCCATTTGGCAAACGCGACATGGGCTAAATACGGAAGTAAGTATTCAGGATGATATCGACTGTGGTGCAAATCTCGCACCTCTCACATCTTTTGACGAGGTCGGTTGCATCCTTTCTCGGGGATGGCCGTGAGTATCCTTGCCGTATTAATTTATAGGCCAACGTTTGGCCCCAGCGTGGTTGCCGCATATTCCTCATGAACCTCTCGAAGTGCATAATCTGCATCTGTCTCCGAAAGGCAGCGTAGAAGTGGGATGGAGTACCCTCGTTTGTAGAGGATGCCGTCTACTAGTGTAAACCGAGCCGCTTGAGTTCGTAGTGTTCGGCCTCGCCTTTGTTTTCGGGTTGAACTCCTTTCTCTAAATATTGGATGATTGGGGTCATCCAAGTCCATCTCGACGGTTTCGATTTGTATATATTTTCTTTGCACCAAGTGACGGGGTAGACTTGGTTGTGTGACAAAGTGACATCCGTGATGACATCGTCCCTGGATCGAGCCGAGCCGAGCTAAGGCATCCGCTTGCATGTTCTCGGCTCGGGGCACATGTAAGATTTTTGTCTTAAAGTGTGATAATCTTTTCTTGACCAAATCCAAATATTGTGCAATTTTTGCTCTTTCGTTCGACTCGCCGTTGATTTGATGAGCGACCAACCGAGAGTCACTTTGTGAACCAATAGTTGTTTTAGGCCCATAGAGGTCGCCATATCTAAGCTTTGCAGAGCGCCTCATATTCGGGCGTTGTTGTTCGCGGAGAATCAAATCGCGCGGCCGAGCAAAGAAGCATTTTTCATTTGGATCGATTATCACGATTCCGCCCCGATTCGTGGATAGAGTAATTGAACCAAGTCTCGGGGCTAGTCCGGCCATGGTCGCGATCAAAATGGCGTCATCGACACCGGTTCCATCTCTCGAACTTGTTTATTAAACCGAGAAATATAACTCTTCGGGGCTCGTCTTTCCCTTGTTTGATGTTTACGAGGAGTCTTTAGCGCGGCTCGGACTTTGGACGTTAAGAAATGTGTCGTAAAGGCGGAGGCTAGATCCCCCATGCTTGAATGGATCTGCGGCAGGGTCCTAACGGTGGTGGGCTCGGTCGCCCAAAGTCGAGGGGAAGGCCATAGAGAGGATGGCATCGCTTGGATCAGTATAGTTCCATCCATGCTAAGTACTTGTGAACATGAGTGGTCGGGTCGGTTTCCCATTATAGAGGCCGACTGGGGGATTTTCAACTTTGGCGGTAACGGGATCGCCAGGATTCCAGGAGAAAATGGCGACGGAACAGTGGCGGCTCCATACTGGGGCGGTCTTCGAGATCGTTTCGCCATCCGGACCGCCTTCCATTGCTCGTTCAGACGACGACGACGTAGGCGGTGTATTTCTACATCCCGTTCGCCATAAGCTAGGGCCTTGGACCCGATCGACCCGAGTTGTTTCGCATCATCAGGAAACCCTAGCCGGGAACTTATCGATCGAGCTAAGCGAAAGGATCAACTCCCGTCGTCCGGCGAACATCGAGTGGGCACGACGATGTCGTGTTTGCTCGGGAAATGACTCGCTTATACGACTTTGCTCCTCCTCATTTTCTTTGCCGTCGTCGTCATGACGGACATGTTGTTCATTACCCGAATCGGCTTCTTGGGCTTCGTGGCGAGGAAATCCGGGAATTTGAGGATTAATGTTAACATTTAGTTGTGGGTTGAGTGGGTTAGTATTTGCAAGGAGTGGATGAGGTGCTTGAGAGTTCGTGGTGGCGAGAGTTTGCGATATAAGTTGGTTCATTTGTTGTACAAAGGTTGGGTTGGCGATTAACTGAGCGAAAGGGAATAAAGTAGTACTCCCCTGCTTAGTTTGGAGCATATTGTGGCCATTCGTAGTTTGGCCAGGTTGGTTGTTCAAATGTTGCTCTTCAGTCAAACGGGCATTTCTCGACAGTTGACTCATTTTCTTCCCTTATCCAAAGGTTCAGTGTCAAATTTTTTACCTGGTTTTTGTTTCACTTGCTTTTTTGACTGGAACTCGGACTGGACCAATACGGCCCCTCCTTCTAGCGCCAATTTGTTGACGTGCGTTTTGGTCAACAAGTAGAAATATGTAAAAGATTTAATGCATGGAAATGAAAACGTGCGTGAACGTATTTTTATTTTCGGCTAATTATGCCTTTTTGTATTTTGCCGAGCCGGAATATTGGGGTCGGTCTTTTTATAATTTGTTACTATCGCTTCTTCTTTTTCTTTTCCCCTTTCGACTTTTTATACCCTTTTGAGTAAGTGGGTTTACAATAGTCATCTTTGCACTAGCTATTCATTAATTAATAAAATAGCTAAAAACGACACATGTCCCTCTATAGTTGTGCATGTCACCCAAAACTTGCCACTTGTCGACTTCTCTTCATAATTCTCTCGACATGTGGCGATTCCGATACCAATAAAGTGTCAAGCATGGGCATGTGTTTATTTTTACGGCGTATCGCGCGTGCGTTTCATTTCGAAACTTGGGCTCGGGGCTCGGGGCTCCGTGAGTCGTTGCGGTTGCGGTTGGGCTCGATGGCCGTTGGGCTCGGAGCGGCGAGCCTAATTCGTGACGTGTTGTCGTACATCATTGTTTGACGTCACCCGTAGGTCACCTATTCGAATATGTGTCGATCGATGACGTGGATTAATTTCTCATGACTCGACTCGGGTATCATCGGTAAGTGTAATACACTTGTCATCCGGTAAAAAATGATAATGATAAAAAGTATAATTCTACTTTTTTAATGATAACAAGAATAAAAATGAACTTAGTAAATATCAATTATAAATAAAATTATTCTTCAATTTATGATAAAAATATAATTATATATATCTAAAACGCATAATATATCTATTAAAATCCATGATTTTATTAAAATAAATAAGTTTATTTAAAGACAATTATATTATCATAAGTAAACGTAAAAAAGTTAAAATTAAAGTCAAACTATTAGTTTAATTTATACGAGCTTACTAACAAGCATGTTCACGAACTAACGAATTCAATTTCTATAAGTTTAAATTTGGTTCATTTATCTTCACGAGCCTTATATTAAATGAGTTTTTATCGAGTCGAACTCGAATCATTTCACGGACGGCTTGGTTCAAATAGTGATAAGTTTGTGGGAGGCGACGAGGAGTAGAGTGTGAGACACTTAACAAAATTTTAACCTATATAATTTTATATTTAATATCTTTAAGATTTTAAAATTACGTCCTCCTAAATTTGAGTCGTTTGATTGACCCGACAAATAATTTAAAGCCATTGGTATGTGGATTGCATAACCAATATAAAATTGATACTCTATAATAAACAAACATAGAATGCGTAAGTGTATTAATTGAAGAGATTCTCTGTGTCTTATTTAGATCATTGGATGTCCTAGGTCTTATGAATTATTATTATGCATGAACAGTTATGTAAGTGCAGGCAGCAGGTGCTTATGTTTGCAATTTCCTAGATGTTTTTTTTTTTTGAGAATGCAATTTTCAAGGTTAATACAACACCATTTGAGCAAACAATATTACTTATTACGGACTTATACATTTATTATTTTTTTTCCAAAATGTTCGTTATTCGATAAATCAAACAAATTTAATTGAAACTGAAAATTCAAAATGAATTGCAATTTGAAATTCGATGGTATTCTTTTTTCATTTTTACAAGTGCATGTGCCTCTGTTTAGGCTTGAAACAAAAAAATAAATCAAAAACTTTGTTCAAGATTGATTGGGAAAAGTTCATTTAACTCCTTCGTCAAATAAACCAAACTTAAATATATTTTTTCGGATTAGACCCAAAACTTGAATTAGTTGGTAAAATTAATGCTAAATTATATGTAATAACTTCAACCTGAATAAATTCATCTCATTATTCCCAAGACTCCTACAGGGTCGGACATGTGCTTCACAAGGCCCAGAGCGAGATTTTAAAAATGGACGCCTTTGACAGCCAAATGCCGCTGCGGAGTGACCAAATGAGAAAGATGAAAGTCACGACTCACAATAGTGAAGAGAAGAGAGTTTGGCTCTTTACATGTTAACGTGAATTGTGGAAGAGTTGAGAAGAGTTCGGGCTTTTTCTTTGAATTTGGGTGTTTGTTGGCTAAATAGGAAAAAAAATTAGACCCAAAGATGTTATATACTAGAAAGTTAAAAAAAAAAAAATTGGGGCCATAGGCTGGAGCCTCTTGGGTCTTCTATCAAGTCCTGCCTTAGACTCCTGCGGTCTGTTGACATCCTAGTTATATTCTTTTTTTTAGGGATCCTAGTTATGTTCTTAAACCATTAGTCAATGGTTCAATTCCCCAACTCTACAATCTCATTTGAAATATTAAAAAAAAAACTCAACTCGTTATTAAATCCCATTTAATAATTGAATCAAAGTTTAACATAATCTTTTAAACTCGAATAAATTTGAAAGAGTAACATTTTTAACTCACTCGATTATATAGGAAATGGAAAATGAGTCGACCACTTTGCTCACTAAGCTTTATCCCTTCACCTGGCGACTGCAAACAAATCACTTTCTTGGGGACAAAATTGGGTTTTCTCAATATCTCCTATATTAATTATTTTACACATTATTCCGTAATTACTTTATTAATTATCGAATAATATTAATCACTATTGGATCACACATATAATTATCTTGCCCACGCATCCACTTTATGTTATAAGGCTCACGTGGGCCATCATCAACCCAAGTATAAAAAGGTCTCATTTGTAAGTATTCTAAGTCAATTACTCTTAATTACTGTGTCTTTTGCTCTGGAATTCTCCTACTTCTGTACTGACTCGAGCGTCGAAGGGGCTTCTCTGGGACAACCTCCAAAGACACGTTCAACGTTTGTTGAATTGTCGTAGGCCAGTTATCATCTCAAGAACTACCAGCTCAGGAAAAGACTTTGACTTTTTTCAGAATTAATTTATTCGAGTGATCCGCCGATTTGAAGCAGCAAGATTATGATTAGAGTAGCACATATTTTTTTGATTTGTGCCATTATCCAGTTCAAAGTTACAACATTACCAAAGAAAAGAAAGAATCTTCCCCATAACCAAATGCCTTTTATTTACTTAATTCAGTCACGTTCAGAATCCAATGGTAGCATAACGGAAAAAGAAAAAATGAAATCTTGAATAAATGAAATTAAACGAGCACTTAAGAAGCTTCAGAGTATCAGATTCAAATACTTTTAGGCAATTCTTTATGTTTTCGTATGATTTGATTACACACATAATAAGCATATTCCTACTAGCATTTGCAATGTGTATCATTTCTTTTTTCTCAATCTCAGAAACTAAAATTGAACAAGATGATCAAGAAAAGTAGGAATATTAAGTGGGCAAACTTATTTCATTCATTCTGCCAGATGATATATTAAATAATAAGGGATAATTAAATAAAAAAAACCCTGAGGTTTGGGCTAATTACAAAAAAACCCAGATTTTTGAAAATTACAAAAAAAAAACTTAAGGTTTGATTCTGCTTACCTCTTCCTCTTCATAAGCAAAAAACATTTCAAAAAACTACCCTGATAATTGTAGAAACATTACAGTTAATCCCTTAAATTTAAGACTAAATCAAATCTGAGGGGGCTTTTTCCAATTTTGAAACATCTCTGGATTTTCTTGTAATTAGCCCAAACTTTGGGGGTGTTTTTGTAATTATCCCAATAAATAATTACAAAAACTTAGTTTTTGAGATTTGATCTAATTAAAAAAAAGATAATTATCTTTTAAAATTACAAATAATCCCTTAAGGTATTACGAAACCCCTTCAGGTTTGCATTTTCTTAATAAATATTCCCCTACTGAGGGTGCAATTTGTGAAATAGAAACATTCAAACATAGATTAAGATAGCATTTGTAATTTTGAAAGATAGCAGGGGTCTTTTATAATTATACTAAAATTCAAGGGTATTTTTTGTAAATAATCCTATATTAAATTACATTTCTATATCTTATTCTCTGCATATAATCAGTCCGAACAAATCTTTCCACTATGTTTTCTGGGGCACCAGATTCACAGGATAACAAGCAACTTTTCAACTAAAAGACTTCCACAAGAATAAATTCATTTATTTCTTCCATTTGCTTAATAAATATTTTAACAAAAAAGAAACAAGAAGTGGAAAAATGAACAGCTTAAAGCTCTACATTACTTACGTTTTTAGTGATAAAAGGATAAATCGTGTGTTTACGGACCACGAGCACTTCCAAAACAAAAGCATTTCCGAGCCTGATCGTCAGGTATCATTCCACCACCTTTGCTAGTATCCACGCCTTCCAACAACTTTACAACCTCGTCCATCTCAGGTCGATTTTCTGGTTTTGCATCCCAACACTTGTGCATGATGCTGGCAAACATACTCGGGCAGCATCGTGGAATTTCTGGTCGTAAATTCTGGTGAAATATTGAGTGAAGTTAAAAATTGTTACACAAAAATGTTTTACCATTTTCATCACTCGCCATAAACTACTTGCAAATCTTTCGTGTGTTCCGTGGCGAAAGGCATCTATGTATCCCTTACAATGGAGGTTGTCAATAATGTAAAGTAGCGAGTACTATTTTATTTTGTTTGCAAACACTTGTTTTACGTGATTGTCAGCTTTTAACTGAAAAAAGTAATGTTCAGTGTTTCTGTTTCAAATGCGTGGCTTCTACTTCTGATTCTATATAATTTAATCGGAAGATTCTGCACTCGATTCTATATAATATAATCAGAATCTAAAAACAGGGGAGAGGTACTTTAGATTTCTGATTCTGCTTGTGATTTTATTTTAAAATATGTAAAATCTTTTTTAAACAACTTATTCACCAAATACTCTCTTGAAAACACCACAAAATTCTAATTCTCAACTACAATATTTGACTTTTACTACAATAAATCACTTTCTCCAAAAGCAGAAATTTCTGCAAACAGTCCCTAAGTATGTTTTTTTAATTTACAGAAGCAAACTGGAAATAAGTTAGTGATAAATATTAGTCAGTTTCTACCTGGAGCTTAGACAACTCGAAACATGTTTTCTTGTACATTTTACTCAAACGAGGAAATTCGTTACTCTGACATTATTAAATGGTCGAATTGAAAATTTGAAGTGGTTTATTGTCATAATCCTAAAAGACAAAGGAAGATCAATATTCCGAGTGCAACAAAACCGAACAGCATAAAGAATGATTCATACAGAGCACAAACCTGTTGAACCACTGCACAAGACACCTCAGCAAAACTTAAATCGGGATAAGGCATATCACAGCAGTATATTTCCCACAAACATATGCCAAAGCTGTAGACATCGCATTTCCTATTGTAAGGCTTACCATCAAGAACCTAAAAAATTTCAAGCCAATTAGTTTTGCTTAGCTAGTTAGTTAAAGTAACGAAATAAACCGTAAAATTTAACAAAGATACCAATTTGTTTTAGTAAAACAGCTAATTATTAGATTGCCAAAGAAAATAATGTACCTCTGGTGCCATATAACCAAGAGTTCCAGTATTTCCAGTCATGTCCCTCGGATTTTGAGCTTCAATTCTCGCAACACCAAAATCGGCAATTTTCAGAGTTCTATCAGAATGCAGCAACATATTTTCTGTCTTGACGTCATGATGTACAATTTTTTTCGAATGGAGGTAACTCAATCTGTAGAATCAGAGGAGAAAGTGAGAAAAAGAAATAGATTTATTTATTTTTCGGATAATTACAAAATCACCCCTGAGATTTGGACTAATTACAAAAAAAACCAAGGATGTTTGATTTCCCTCAGGATTGACTCTGACTTAAATTTAAGGGGTTGTAACTGTAATATTTTTATACATGTCGGGGGGTTTTAAAAAATATTTTTTTGCTTATGAAAGGGAAAATGTAGGAAGGAATCAAACCTCAAGGGGTTTTTTGAAATTTTCAAAAAACCTCTGTTTTTTTTTATAATTATCCCGAACCTTATTGTAATTATTCCTTATTTTATACAATATGAACTTGAATAATACAAGTAAAATATTTCTCACCCTCTAGCAAGATCCAGAGCAAGTTGAATAACAATCTTGAAGGCGAGTTTTTTCCTGCTATTCCTAATTAAGAACTTTTTTAATGTCCCGCCTGGAATGTACTCGACCACAACACAACACGCTCGGGATGGAAGTGAATTGAAATTACCAGCCAAAATTCCTTGAGAAGGTATTTTAAGATTCGATGTTCCCATTGAGGCACCAACAAACTAGAAAAACAAGGAAAACAATTAATGCAAACTCATCATTAAGTGCAATAAATGAAATTCAAAAGTCATAAATCAACACTTACCCGAAATGGACTTCTGGAGAAATCACTTTTAGAAATCAATTTAGAAATAACTATCATACACGTTTTTTTTTTTCTTTTTTTTTCCTACAAGGACTTCTATATCTAAAAGTCCATTTCAAATGGTTTCCCAAACATGTTGCAAAATTCTTATAAATCTTTAAAATGTACCATTCTCAAAATAGATCCTTAGATGAATGTAAAAGAATCAAATTTCACCTTTGTGACATTTGGGTGGTCAAGCTTATGCCAAACAGCTACTTCTTGCCTAAAAGATGACCGGAGAGCTGTGCTCTCAGCAGCTGTGGCGATACCATCCTCTCCCCAGTCCAATACCTTCACTATGTAATCGATATATTTTATAGTTTTCAAAGTGTATAGTTAAAGATGTAAGAACACGAGAACATCATCAACAAAATAAATTTTACATTCAATCATCGCACACTGGTGGAAGCGCGCATTTAATGACTTAAACCTATTTCTAGTGCATAGAGACACTATTTGATCATTTCACCTCAGTATTCTATTCGAAGAGTTTTAGGGGCTTAATTAGGTATACGCAAAGAGTTGAATCTCACTGCTGCATAGCTGAAATAAAGATGTTTTCCCAAAAAAAATGCTGCTAAAAAGTGTGGATTTAGTTAACTTTCTCAAGCTTCTCACATGGCTTTCAACATTTACACGGGCTCATTGGTTTAAAAATTAATAATTCACACATCCACTTTTTGACTATAAACCAGAAAACAAATTTGAGCAACACCCACAGAAGTGTGGATTCATTGCAATAACTAAAAAGAGAGTTCAGCTTTTGGCCGAAAAAAATCACTTTATACTGTTTGCAAATGTCAATTTCTGCTCCTGATTCTATTTCATTTAATTAGAATTTAAAAGCATGTGCATTAGATTTCTGATTTTGTTTCTAGTTTGACTTTGTAAACGAATAAATACTTTATAGTTTTTTCATCAAATACTCTCTCGACTTCCGATTCTATCTTGCAAACACTATCAACTTCTGATTCACAATTACTTTTACTTCTGATACAATGAATCACTAACCGGAAGTTATTGCAAACACTACCATACAATTAAGAACCACCAAAAAGAAATAATTGTAACCACAAATAAATAAATAAACAAAAAAGGCACACACACTAATCATAAACAAAATACAAAATCAGAGGTGAAAATAAAAAAATTAATCTTACCTGCAACATCTTGGCCATCATAAACACCTTTATAAACAGTCCCATAAGTCCCATGAGCTATAACATTTTTGATATCAAGCTTATCCAACTCAATCTCCCATTCCTCGGGCTTATTACGGGCCTCGGCATCCCTAGACCAAGCCCGGCCCAAATGCTTCTCCATCTGCACATCCCATGTCTTGAAATCAATCATATCAGCCCTCAAGAACACAGTCCCCCCATCTCTATTATCACCACCCACTCTCATTTCCAGGGCACCTTCTTCGAATTTCTGGGCTGGCCCAAGAACAGTTTTTTCCTCGCTCACGTTCTTGAAATCCATTTTTTATGGGCTCGCACGAAAACAAAATGAACCAATGAAAGGTTAAATAAACAGGGCTTGAGAGATGAAATAGTAAATGGTGGTGGAGCCATGGAAATAAATAGGAGGGAGAAAGAGAAGAATGAAAATGTGAGGGGGATGGACATGGAAACAGTGAATGACATCTCATAGGGAAAGCGACACAAGAGATGATTGATGGCCGTGTGCTTGTTGAAGGGGACTTGACAGATTTTGGGGAAGCAAGGGTTATCTAGATTGGTATGTATCAGTTCAAATTCTCAATTGATTCATGTTTTTGGTTTTTATTGTAATGATAATAATATATATTAAATGGCAAAAACTTGTGTAAGATGGTCGTACGGTGCGACGGGTGATACCTTTAATGTAAAATGATACATTATCTGAATATACTAAAATTAAATATATTCAGTATCACTTTTTACACTAAAAGTGCAATCCGTCGCATTGTGCGACTGTCTTACAAAACCTGCTTTTATTAAATTTTATGATAATTTTCCAAATATATGGATAATTATTACAATGAAAAAGTAAATATTAATCAAACAAGTTGACAACTTACAAAACAGCCTGAAGTTTGGGCTGCCAAACTGATTACGAAAAACCCCATAAGATTTTGAAAATTATCAAAAAAAACCTTGAATTTTGATTTCACTTACATTTCTCTCTATAAAGCTATAAGCATAAAACATTTTTACAAAAACCATAATATTTTTAAAAATATTATAATTATCCCGTTAAATTTAAAACATGATCAAATCTGTGGGCCTTTTTGTAATTTTAAAGGTCTTTTGTAATTATAAAATTATTTAATTATTTAAAACATATAATATTTATTTAGTACATATATTATTTATGTATCTAATAATATAGTATAATAGGATTTAGTATTATTATATGTTAATATATCAAATGATTATGTAATTAAAGGACTAATTATTTTTAACAATACAATTAAATCTTTTTTAATAAAAACGGCCATGTTATGGCCGTTTTTAATTTGAAATAAAATTAAAAAAAAAACTTTAATAAAAACGGCCATAACGTCGCCGATTTTAATTAAAAATAAAAGTAAAAAAAAAACTTTAATAGAAACAGCTTTGCACTTGGCGATTTTATTAAAAAACGGTGAGGGGAAAGCTGTTTTTGACTAAAATATTAAGCCATTTTTTTTCGGTTCAATTGTATAACTCAAAAAAAAATGTAATATATAGGAAGGAAATAAATTTGAAGCCTTCAAGTGTATTGCATGCCGACATGAAAGGGAATAATAAAAATCAGGAAGTTCAATGAATTCAGAACAGAAATAGGCTCCCAATTTGAACTGTGGTATAAGACATCTATCAGTCAATAAAACTTTCAAAATTAAACAAGAATGTTCAGCAACAAGCAACTGACCGGTTCCAAATCCATCTGATAAAAATAAAAGGGATAATTACAAAAACACCCCTGAGGTTTGGTTAATTACAAAAAAAACAGACATGTTTCAAAATTAAAAAAAAAAACCTTCAGGTTTCATTTGCTTTAAATTTAAGGGGGGCAAATGTAATATTTTGTAAATGTCAGGGGGTATTTTGAAATATTTTCGAAAATCATTGGGGAAAAAGTAAGACGGAATCAAACCTCAATTTTTTTTTCTAATTTTCAAAGAACTCTGGGTTTTTTTGTAATTAGCCCAAACCTTAGGGGTGTTTTTGTAATTATCCCAAAATAAAATTATATAGAAGGCAAAAGAAGAAGAATCAACAAGAATGCTCAACCATAAGCATTCTGTAACAGCATGGTCATGAAGATCAACACTTAAATCTTAATGTTACTTGAGGAGATAGAAAATGGAAATAGAAACATTTTACTATATCTTTTGAGTTTATTGCAGTTCTCTGTTCTATTACATTTTGAACATGATTGTTGGTGATAAGAACCTGAAGGTAATATGTACAAAATAGGTACATCCAACAAGGTGTCTAATTAAGATTCTAATCCCATATTCCACCCAGCCATACAGGATACACAGAGGCAGGTTTACGGGTCATGCCAACAAATAAATCCACGACTTCTTCCACAAGTTTCACTCATCCTGTTCAAGAATATTACAGTTATATATCATAAAGAAACAGAACCCATATACACTCAAAGATTCATTTCCAAATAAATACGACTTCGGAAACTATGGGAGTGTTTGCGATCACTAATTGTTAGTGTATCACATTTTGGTTGAAAAACATCACTTTTTAGTGTTTCCAAATGCCAACTTTTGCTTCTAATTCTACTTCATTTAATCGGAATCTAAAAGCAGGCAGATGGGTGCTTTAGATTTCTAATTTTGTTTCTGATTTGACTTTTACAAACAAATAAATATTTTTCCAACTTTTTCACCAAACACAGTCTGATTCTCAACAAATCTTATAAAAGCAGAAGTTTTTGCAAACACTTCCTATAATTAGTATGCCTTCAGCAATGTAAATCAAATAACTCACAATGTTACAAAGTATTTTCGGATAAGTAATTATTCGCATTACTTACCTTTACCCTGAATAGAACGGTACCATCAGAAACCTGTTGGCCAGCAGTGACTGTAAGCCCACTGATACAACCAACAGTTGTTGCCTTCACAACGTGCTGCAGAAGAAAGCTATTAATAAAACGACGTAAAGAATAAAAGATTAATAACATAGGTGGAGTAAAGCTTCTGGAAAATTAAAACCCAAACCTCCATTTTCATAGCTTCTAAAACCAATATAGGTTGCCCTTCCACAACTTTTGTCCCATCCTTCACCAAAACCTTAACTACTAAACCGGCCATAGGAGCCACAACAGTCCCAGGTGGATGTGAGGATGCCTCCAAAGCAGGTTTGTGTTGGGATTCATCAATATCAGCAATGTCAAGTCCCTTTCTCTGTTTAAAATGATGATGGCATGATCCATGCCAGATGTGAATGTGCTCTATCTGGTCCTGCAATGCCGACGGCAATTGTACTATGAATTAGTGAAAATTTGCAGAACAGACAGTCTTAATAAAGAAGACTTTCGTCATCGACCCTGTACAAAGAAAACTAATGACCCAAATTAAAAAAAGACCCTGTACACTTGCTGAAAAATTAGAGAACAGCACAATCATGTATCGTACAACATGAACTATGATATTTAGCAATCATGGAGAATTTTAAGAGCCTTTTTTTTTTCCTTTTCCATTTTTCATTTTCAGTATGGCTGTGTTCTTATGAAGGTGTGTGATTGAGGGGCTGAGTGATTGGAAGTCTTTTCTCTCATCAAAAGGATGTATTAAGAGACGAGTGATTCTATTTGAGCACCTCAAAAGCATATCAAACAATTGATTCAAGCAACTTGCTGCTATAGCAAGAACAGCAATTTTTTTCCTCTCTTGTAGCCGCAACTATCATGTACATGTCTTATTATTTGTCCGTGTGTGCATAAATGCACACGCAGGTGCTTGTTGTGTGAGTGGGTGGTCAGTGTCTGCATGAAGAGAGCGAGAGTCCTGTGGATATGAACATATTAACTTATTACACAATACTACTAACTTAATTTTAATACAAAAGGCGAAGAGCTGAAGTAACGAGACATCAATTCTGTAGAGTTGGGTTCCCAAAATACAAAGTTTATAAGCATTAACAGGAAAATCGAAGAACAACTGATTAAAAGGAAACACGAACGCGAAAACAAGCAAAGAGGAAAAAGGAAAAAAAAGAGAAAACTATCACAAAAGCAAATTTTATTTTCTTTGTTAATTGGGTAATAAAAATTCACCTTCTGGTAAACAGATATGCTGACAATCATGCTTACACCACCATGTTCAACTCTAAAATCATGGTCTCTTAAGTGCACTACATTCAGCTCAAGATCAGAAAAACTGCTTCCTCCCATCTGTAAATGCATATTAACTAGTTGAAGATTGGAGTTTGTGAAATAATTACTATAATATCTAAAAAAATCCAAAAGCAAAAACAATTCAGCCTGAAATGAGGATACCACAAAACAACCTCAATGAGATATTTTCCTTTAGGCAGATAGGTGACATATACTGGTGGAAGTTTTAAGCTACCCTTGCCAGATTCATCTTCCCATTCAAGTTCCATCGTATGCTTAGCACAGTGATTCACCCGGAAAGGAGGATTACCATACCATACAGAAAGGCTACCTGTGTATAATTACACGATCAGTAATTCCAATATTTTAAGAAGTGCATGTATGCTAAAACAATTTGGTCACTAGGTTACCTGGGGAGTTTTCCCTCATTGACTTGTTCTCCTTTTGACAAACACAAGCAGCTGCAATGGCCGCGCCATGTACAGCAGCATTATACACTTGCTGCGTTGATAACTGATCACTCGGATCAATGAATAGATCATCTTTATGCATCTCAATAAAATGGGTTTCAACTTCTCCATTTTCAAAAGCTCCATGGTTTGCAAGTTTTAGGAGAAAATCAATATTGGTTGGCAAACCTGCAACCTGTAAAAGCTAATTATTAGATTCTACTTCATTGATATAACAACAAAGACCAAGGATCGGTATTAGAAGAATAATGAAGTTAAGTGTGTTGTGACGATCTTTGAATTTTATGACTTCGCAAAGGAGATGGACGGAAGATACGTAGTGGAGATACAGGGACATAAATCGAAAAGGCAAGAAAAATGTTGGACCTTTGCAGAAATTAGATAAACAGATGTGCTGTGTTGAAAAGCTTATGCAAGGAAGAAACATGAGATGCTGATTAACTCAAAAAATGGATAGGATGGTATTTCCATCATCGCCATTGTAATGAAAAATTCTCTGAAGGTCCAAATAAGCTTATGAAAACTCTTTGCTTATCATATTATGTGGAATTACTAAAATTATAAAAAGATTTTCTGTGGATTTTGCTTAGGCGTGAAGAAAGATGGATACTAATTAACTGATGAATCGGATAGGATGATATGTCCACTATCGACCTTGTACAAATATTCTTTGAAGGTCCAAGTCAGTTGAGGAAACTGCTTGCTTATCATATTCTGTGGAACAACCAAAATGCACTCCTCAATCCACAAAGCAAAACAAGGCTATTATAATTCTCAACTAGTCACAAATTAGCAAACATTTGTACTCCCATGAGCAGAATGTGACATCAACAGGATCTTTTATGCCCAAAAATAAATCAATAATTGTTGTTAAATTCGACTGTCTCAAAGGTCCCATGAGATGTGCATCCGTAGAAAGTTTGCATAAACATAAGCAATAACAAGCAACTGACATTACATGCAAACAGAATTGAAGCTATGACTTTATCCCCATTTACTATACCTGAAACTTTGACAGGCAATCCTTCATTTTGATTAATGCGCTTGTTCGATCTTCTCCCCATACCACAAGTTTTGCTATCATGGGATCATAATGCATGCTAACTGTGTCTCCCTGCTCAACTCCAGTCTCAACCCTAACTGGTCATTGTCATTAACTTGACATGAGCAAAGTTATTATAACAAGGAAAACGGCAGATTTCAGGTATCACGTCCAATATTTAAATAATAGACTATCCAGGTAGTCATCAAGATTCATTTTATCAGCACCAATAGCTTCTATTTGCATATTTACATGATTAATTTAAAGGGATAGTTTTGAAGTTGTACCCAAGTCTTACTTCCATTTCATTTGATTAAGTAGTCACTCTTAATTTTCAGTACCTTCAGAAGAAACTTGAACAGGACGATAATGATGAAGAATTCCAGTTGCTGGGAGAAATCCTTTTGGAACATTCTCAGCATATATTCGGGATTCAAAAGCATGGCCTGTCATAAGTAGTACAAAACAAAGGTATAAAAAAATGAATCCAGGGAATGAAGGAACCATACCATTTAGTTTTAGTCAAGGAACTGGAATAAAATAAGAGTTTGAAATTCACTGCAAAGTGTGTTACGGTGTAATTAAATGTTAAACGGTTCACCTCTCTAATAGCTTAAGCTTTTAGATGAGGTGATCATTCAATATGGTATCAGAGCCAGGCCAAACAAGAGGTCCTAAGTTCAAACCTCACCGCCACCCATAAAATTGTTCCATGTGCTAGGCTTCTTAAATAACCGCCTGGACGTGAGGGGGCGTGATAGAGTATAATTAAATATTAAATGGTACACCCCTCTAATAGCTTAATATTAGATAGGTGAACCATTTAATATTCAATTACAATCTAACAGTCACAAGTGACATATTTCAATACATCCCCCTCACTTGTGAGTCCTTCAATTCATTAATCATCATCAAAAATCCTCCATGCTCCATCATCATATCGGCGGCCCACCCAGGCCGAGCATGGGGCCTGCTCTGGTACCATGTTAAATTTTGGGCGGCTTGGTACGGTCCCACACATGAAGCGTACCCAATATGAGAGGAAGAGCCCAAGCCCACCAAGTGAGGTTCCATCCTATAACCAACTGGTGATAGGAGGAGTAGCTCACTTGGCTTATAAACAAGACCTTCTTCCCCTAATTAATCAATGTGGGACAACTCACAAGTGACATATTTCAACAATAAAACTTTTAGATGAGGTGGTCATTCAATAAAGTGTACTCAAAATAACCAGGAACACATGAAACACTAAAGTCTTAACATAAATTTTTGCAATTGAATCCAAAGGTCAAAGCTAAAAATATATGTTAAGACCCATGAAGATGCACAAATGTTTAACACACCTGAACTCTGTGATGATATAACAATTGAACACCTTTTTCATGCACAAAGTAACAAGCAATGAGCCAGAGTTTCAGATAACTAATTAGGTTAGATTGCAACAAACAATTTAAGATCTTCAACATGATCACTTTCCTTCCCTCAGTTTTTAGCACGACACAAAAAATTCTACTGGATAATCTCTAACTAATTCTAAGCATGCAACGACATACACATGTGATCTGATTGGTGAAGGTTGAACAATTACACAAGTTTATCCAGAATCTCCAATGCTGAATAAGAATAATAGATAGTACTGATATTTATGATGTAAAAACAACAAAATCACACATTGAATGTCCTTCCTTGAGCAACTCATCTGGAATCTCAGTAATGTCTCAATCCAAATTCTAAGGAACCTCAACTCTTGAAACATCAGCATTGCACCATGTCAACATGGAAAAGGTAAAGATTCCTACATAAAAGAATCTTTACCTGACAAGGGCACCTCTGACTGACTAATTGGAAGAGGTTCTCCATTAGCAACACGTATTTGCCACTCCACAAGATCATGACCAACAATCATCTCAGTCACAGGATGTTCAACCTGCAAGATAGGCCAATTTTCTGCGCTGAGAAGGATATAAACACATAACAAAGAGAAGACATGGATTGGAGAGATCAAACCACCTGAAGACGTGTGTTCATCTCCATAAAATAAAATTGTCCAGAAAGAGTATCAACTATAAACTCAACAGTGCCAGCATTGTAATATCTGACTGCCTATAAGAAAATGCAGCAAAGTTATTAAGAGGAATTACGAAGAAAACAGCTAGATTCAAACTTGTACAAAGACATCGTAATCCTCATACAAAGACATTTAAAAACAATTAATGTTCCCATTACATTTGAGCATTTGAAAGTAAAGGGGTATGATAACACAATTTCGTTTGCATTTTTTACCCTTTTGGGTTAAAGAATAGATATTTATACAAGATCCTACAAGAATATGTTCCAGTAGTTCACTTTCGAGAACCCTTATACATTCTCTTGTTCAGAAAGTAAGCCAAGACCGTGCTAGTGCACACTAATCAGGATAAAGTTAAATATTACATGAAGATAATCAATATCAGAAGCTAGCAAACTCATCAAATAGGAGATATGTGCATCTCGATATTTATGCAAACAACATTTTTCCAGCATATACACAACTTATTCTATAGAAAATATCAAACAACATACTATGCTCCAAGAAACATTCTTCTAAAGTAAAGTCATACAATTTTGGTCTTTCGCGTCACACATAGTAACATTATGTATTGGACAAATATTGGACAGATTCATAAGATAAGTGCACACATACATCACCTTGGCTGCAGATACAGCAGCTTGACCCAACTGCGACCGAAAATCATTGCTGATATTTGGCTACAGGTACAGAATTTTGGTCACAGGTAGGTAACAATCATCAGCGAAACCACAATTAGAAACTGAGGGTACAAAGGTTTAAAAAGAAGAACTACAGCAGGAGCTTCTTCAATAATCTTCTGGTGTCTCCTCTGCACACTGCAATCTCTCTCATTTAGATGTATTACATTACCATGCTTGTCCCCGAAGATCTACAAGAACAAATTTAGGTAAGCGTGTTACTTTTCTCGTTACCATGACGTTTAGTAGATAATTTCTTCTAAGCTGTCTTTATCAGCCAATTATTTGTGCAACTGCCAGCATATTTGCCTACTCCATCCCACCAAATCACCCTAGTAGTGATTACAAGAATGGTGGAAAAAGGAAAAATAAATAAATGATAAATTTCACCGACAAATTGTAATCGACAAATTCACAGACAAGAGGATTCATACTGATAGATGAGATCAAATAAGAGTACCTGAACTTCTATGTGCCTTGGTTTTGTAATATATTTCTCCAGCAGGATCGTGTTTATCCCAAAAGATGCAGCAGCCTCTCTTTGTGCTCCAAGGAATGCATAGACAAAATCGTTAGGACTCCGAACAATCCTCATCCCCTAAAATAGGCCAGACACAAAATTATGCTCTAAAGCAATCAGTGAACTAGTTCCGGTTACACTGACCAGCAAGTATCTTAACTTTTGAAAATAAAAGAAAATGCCTAACCAGGATGCCTACTCTGTATTTGTGCATCCCATGATTCCAAAATTCAATTACGAGTGGCATACTGGCATAGACAGATTTTAACATATACACAGCACATTAGTTCAATGGGAGCAACTTGAAGTATCTCTACACCACTCTCTGATCAGTTGAGCACTTATTACTTGCCAACTTTACTTCAAATTGGCACACAGTTCCCAATTTTATTACAATAGGGCATGGCGACATGTCCAACCATAATGTGTCGTAGTCTTCCAAGCTCTTTTGGTTCCAGAAATCAACAAAAACTTAAATAAAAACTTTAAACATAATACAAATAAAAAATTCATGTAATAAAAGTTGAGAACATTTTAATCACGTCAGCTACAATCTTAAAAATAAGCACATCATAAATTAAGAGAATGCTTAAAAATAGCACCTTCCCTCCACCTCCATGAGTTGGCTTGATCAACACAGGATATCCAATTTTGTCGGCTTCTAACTTCATTAAATCAATATCTTGTTCGTCTCCATGATAACCAGGCACAAGCGGCACTCCTGCTGCACCCATTATTCTCTTTGAAGCACTGGAACACAAAGTCAACACCATTAGATCTTGATAATTACAATTCAAAGAGCATTAAATAAATATGTGACAGAAAGAATGAAAGGGGCGTAAATATTGGTGCACTCAACATGTGGTTAACATGGCTGCCAATAGGGAGAGTAACCAAGCACCCTTTTCCCTAATCCAAAACAAAAATTTACACGTATTCAATTGGTAAAGATGACACAAAATCAAATTTGTGACGCATGGTATGCCTGCTTTGAACCCTCCACCAATAATTTAGACTTGCAGCTTTCAATTGGTGCACAAAAGTGTCGAGTTTTGTACAATACAAGTGTCAAAGACGAATGAGCTAGTTGTTTTAAGTATTCGTGCAGCCAAAGCTCCTTGACATCTATTAAATAGGTAACAATGAAAAAATATGAACCAACAGGAGAAACTTAATGAACAGAGGGTAATAAAATATCCTTCGGTTTTTACCTTTTATCGCCCATGTCACGAATTGCAGATGCAGGAGGTCCAATAAACGTGAAACCCTCATCTTCGCAAAGTTGAGCGAACTCGGAGCTTTCTGATAAGAAACCGTAACCTGGGTGGATAGCCTAATTATCACAAAGAAGACATCCCACTCTAAAAGTGCGTCCCAGAAATACTAAGCAATCTAGCATCTATATCATGAACAGTCAAGTACAGGCGACCATAATTATGAGCTCACCACAATATACAATAAAAACCAAGATGTGCCCTTAGTGTAATTAGAATGAATTACCTGCATTTATTTTATATCATTAATTGGTATTTTCTCCACGCAAGTTTAGACATTCTGTTTGACTAGTTAATGTCATGGGTTCCATGTTAATAAAAACTATAAATTCATCATAACTTGCAGGAAAGTTAATGCTCCTGTTCACAACTGGACATAGATTTATGAATCAGGTAGCTCAAGGGCTATACGGCGCTAGCAAAAAATGATATAACATATCAGCCAGAAGAAAGCCTCAATCTTGATTTTGATTTGTTTGAGCCAAAACTATTCAGCAGTCCTATGCAAATTGAGCTCTAGCACCTTGATTGACTTCCATGGTTTCAGCACACAGATAAACTCAACTTGTTGAACCCGATGGCGATAAGTTTAAACAACAAAAAGTGTCTGAATTTGATCTCATTTAACTCTAACATTGATTTCTAAATGAGCATAGGTCTAGACAATCCTTAAACTTGTTTCACCACCCAAATCTATAACCCAATATTATTTTGCTCAATTTTTAGAAAATTCAACTTTCAACTTGTATACCAATGAGCCTCATCCATCCCACTTCTTTAGCATCAAACTGGTACAATCTAAGCTTTTTCTTAAGTTTTTAGACCAACATTCCACATCAATAAATATGGCTTCTCGAATTATCAAACAGCAAAGAGCAAGAAATCATACTTATGAAAATTAAGCAACACATATTCATTAAGCGTCCCAGCAAGATGAATCAAATACAAATTCAAACAATAGCAAGGAGAACTAATCAGTATGTATAATAACCTGAGCGCCAGTTCTTGAAGCAGCTTCGATAATTGAAGGAGCTCTCAAGTAGCTAAGCCGAGCCGGCGGGGGTCCAATGCGAACGGCTTCATCAGCCAACTTGACATGCAAGCTGTTCTCATCGGCGTCGCTGTAAACTGCGACGGCTCGAATCCCTAAACGCTTGGCGGTTCGAATAATCCTGCAAGCTATTTCGCCTCTGTTCGCGATTAATATCTTCTCAATTCTTGCACTTGTTCGGCTGATTGAATTCGGCGCACTATATGAGAATTGTCGAGGCCGAATAGTTAGAGGTTTGATTCTTCGACGGATAAGAGAAGTTAAGGACGACATCGTTTTGAAGCACACACGCAGTGGGAAGTGTAGTGTGTGAGTGAAACTGTAATGGTTTTTTGTAGAAGGAAATGAAGGTGGAGAGGATGCAAACTTATATGGCAAAAACTTGCGTGAGACGGTCTCACGGATTTAGATCCGTGAGACGGAGTCCTTACATAAAGTTTTAACGGGTTTTTTTTCAGATTTTATTTTTCTTAGGGTTTATATTTGTTTTTTTTAGGGTTTATTTTGTTTTTGGGTTTATTTTTAATTGATTTGGATTTTTAGGATTTTTAGGTTTTTAGGGTTTATTTTTATTTTTGGGTTTATTTTTGTTTTTAGGGTTTATTCTTCGTGGTTCATGTTTTTAGGGTTTATTTTTGTTTCTTCATGGTTCATTATAATTTTTAAATTTATTTTCATGGTTCATGTTCTCAAGACGGAGCCCTTAGGAGGTCCGTCTCACGGATTTAGATCCGTAAGACCGTCTCACAAGAGACTTGCTCAACTTATATTAATATATTTTACAAAACATATGTAGTTACTTTATATTTATATTCATGTTTGAAATTATTTTTTTTTTGAAAAATATTCATGTTTGAATTTTATAATGAAGAACAGAATAAAAAAATTATGCCATGTTAATAATAATTCAAAAGATTTCGTATTAGTATTTAGAAAAATATATATGTATTTCTATTTTCTTTTGTTCTATAAAATAAATTTCTGTGTTAAAAAAAAAGAATTTTATATTTTTCTGAATTATTTTTACAAATATTACGTAACTGGCTAATGTCCTATATAGTTGGATGGATCAACTTACGCGGCCCTGGCGTGGCAGATTTGCCCAAAATCATCTACTTTATCCTATCTTTTTTCAGGTAATATAGAAATTTTTATTGAATGTCTATCCAATCTATATATACATGGACGAAGCTACCATGAGGCGAGTGCGGTCGGCGGACCGCACTCGATCTCGAGACGACCTTGTTAAATTCGAGTTGATCAAGACTGAAAATTTGCTTAGAAGGTCAGGTTCATATAAAAAAATTGAGTTAAATTTAAAATTAACGAATAAATCTTACTATCTTGACTCAAAATATTAAGAATTACCAGTTCGATTAAGGTGTACTAGTGGATAAATGATTATTCTGATTGTATTGTTTATTATGTACAAAGATATATGTTCCAAACTTAATAACGAGCAGTTTTTTTTTTGAAAGTATTTTTCAAATGACTTTTTGTATATAAGTCTATTCCATAATAATAAGTTAATACTTGGTTGTTTGGTGGTTAATTTAGAATATATTTTTGGATAAATCACTTATCCAAAAGTTCATTCTAGAGAAACCATAATGGAGATTATGAAAACCCGCAAAAGAATTGTTGTAAGGTGCAACCTTCATATTTGCCTCATTTTTCTATTTTTTTTTGTTAAATATCGGTTCGATATTCGTCTAGCCAAAATGAAAAAAAATTCTGACCGCACTGGCCGAAAATCCTGGCTACGCCCATGTATATATATATATATATATATATATATAAAAGCAAGAACTTCTTCCAAATATGGCAAAATCTCGCCAAAATGGAGTTACCAAATATCATAAATCGTATTAGGCCTTACAATGACGATTTTGCATCAATATAAAATTGTTTTTGTTATTTACTCATCGAGATATGTGTATAATCTGTTACTTTACAGAGACATGTTAATTATGCCATTTTTTGCATAATAAATTAATAGTTTATTATTTTGTTTATTCATTAAGACAAGTACAAATAATACAGTCATCAAGCCATGTGTAGGGAATATTTGTCTTACCAATAAATTATATTTAAATATATTACAAATGTTTGTATATTCGTAAGTTCATTGCAAAACAAATATAGTATACATCTGATAAAACTTAATTTATTTTGAAATATATAATTAAATCAATGAGATCCTAGATCAACCATTATAAATATGTCCACTCCTTCATTTCAAAACCACACCATCATTTGTGAGAATCCCTGTAGAGTTGATTCAAAAATCTCACAATTTTCAAAATTTACTTCAAATGGCTCTTCTATTTAGTTTGATTAAGGACATCAATCCAAGTAAATTTTAAGTGGACGTTGAAGCTCTGATTACTGCGATTTTAAATGTACGTGATATCGAAGAGAATTCTAATATTTACAACTTAGAATGTGTTTTTCATGACAAAGAGGTAAGACAAATGTACTTTTTATTATGTTTATGTAACAAAATAGAATGATATATCTTTAACATATTTTTGTCTTCTTTTAATCAGGGGTCAAGAATTCATGGGACTATCAAGCGCCAACAAATTGAAAAATTCAAGCCCATTCTATCTGAAAATCATTTATATGTCGTTAAGAATTTTACTGTGGCAGATAACATAATGAAATACAATACCACAACAGCGAAATACAAAGTAATTTTTGTTGGAAAACTTTGTTGACAAATTTTTTTGATGACGATTTCCCATGTATGATATACGATTTCAACTCATTTGAGTCATTCATAAATGTGGACTCTATTGACGAATCCATACTTATTGGTAATAACAATAACTGTAATTACTTCAGAATTTCAAAACTTTAAAATGAATTTTATAATAAGATATATTTTTTTTGGCAGATGGTGTACCCTACCGATATAACCATTTTCATCCCTAGGAATAGGATCAAATGAGACCACATAATTAGAGTGAGACAGTGTGGACTAATCATAGTCACAAATATCAAATTTTAGATGGTTGAGATTTATCATCCTTAACAATTTATTCTAAATTCTCTCTCTATATCTTTTCTCCCCTTCTCTCTATCCCAAAAGAAAAACCCTAACACAAACTTTCTTCCCCTCCCTACCCAAACCTCAGCCGCCCCCCCCTTCTCTCTCCCCTCCCTCCCTTTCTTTCCCTCTCCCCTCCCCACCCATGTTTTTTATTGGAGGGCTACCAATGGCGGTCCCTTGGGCGTACGAAGGTGGCCGGAAATTTTGGTCCAGAGTGAAAATGAGTCGGAGCTTCACGGAGGTGTTTTGGAGCCGAGTAGATGATGGGCTACGGTTGTAGATCGGGTGAGGGAGAGGCAATTTTCTTTTTTTTTCTTCTTTTTTCAATTTTTCTATTTTTTTTGAGTCTTTGTTTTTACCGGTTGATTTGCGAATCTCGTAGGCGGTCAATAATTTCTGTCTTGCAGTGCGTGATGTAGCTCGTGCCCGGATTTGTTCGAGTTGAGTAGTCTCCCTTGAGGAGTGCCTTAGTCCTCCTTTTGGAGGTGGTTTAGTTTCCTTTGGAGTGTTTAGTTTTATTTAGTTTTGTGTTTTTTAGTTGTTTCTTGTTTTGCTCATTCGAATTACGGTGTTTATACATTTCGTACGGAGTTCTCCCCTTGACATGTATCAATGTATGTATGTTCAAGGTGGTCATTTTGCCAGTTGGCAGTGTAAATTTTGTTGAGTTATGAATATATTTCTATCGTTTCGAAAAAAAAAAGATGGTTGGGATTTATCTAATTTAATAATTATTTTCGCTTTATTTTAAACCTGAAAAGGGCAATATTGTAATTATACTTATACAAAATCTTTCACAAGCTATGTCGATCCAAAAAAAAAGCAGCCATGAAAGATGCGATTCGGCCCGAACCTAGAATCGGGCTGTCCAAAGTAGACCACAACCTCACGGCATTCCTCGAAGAAACAGAAGAAATCAAGAAAGAAATGAGGGCTGAGGAAGAAGCTAAGGAAGATTGGAGGAGTTGATGTGTCGTCACCACAACCACAACCTCACGACATTTCTCACGGACCCGATCCGCCATCCGAACGGGCTGAGGAAGAAGCTGAAGGAGTTGATGTGCCACCATGTAGTTACTTTAATTTGATTTACACACATAAATAGGTTTATTTTTTACCGGAGTTCGAGAGATATATTTGGGGTTTCGGAATAAATGATGGTATTGGAGGATTGGTGAAGAAGACGATGCTGACGTAGAGGAAACGAGGGCCTACGAGGAGGCAGTGAAGATTGTTGTATACTTATATATTTTTCGATGTATACTTAGATGTGTTTTGTTGTATAAGTAGTTAAATTTTGATGTATGTATTTATGTTGCTGTATACTTATGTTTTTTGTTGTATACTTATATGTGTTTTGTTGTATACTTATATGTGTTTTGTTGTATACTTATATTTTTGTTTGACAATTATAATATGCAGTAAAATTATGTTAAACATACATCAAAATAGTGTTAAGTGTACATCAAATATATGCTAAATATACAGCAAAATAATGGGCGCGATTTTTTTTTTCTCTCTCTCTCTCTCTATAATTGATTTACTTAATCCACGGTCCCCACATGTTAATGAGCGTGATTCTCTCTCTATATATAACTGATTCCTTGATTCACGGTCCCCACATATTTTTGTTTGACCATTTTAATATGCAGTAAAATTATGCTAAACATACAGTAAAATAGTGTTAAGCATACAACAAATATATGATAAGTGTACAACATACTGCATGACAGAGCACATGTGTGATTTTCTCTCTCCCCACATGATTTTCTCTTTCCTAATAACTGATTCCATATTTGGATGGTCCCCCACTTGGGTAATTTGACTACTATACCCTTATTTTGATTTAATTAAATATTTAATATAATTATAACCCCTATTTATCTTAACCATTGATATGACTACAGAAGGATTGAGATGAGTCCACATTGTCTCACTATAATATGTGGTCTCATTTTAACCTCTCCCTTCATCCCTAAACGTAAGTCCAATAGTCTATACACGGTACTACAATTATAAGCCACGATATTGTTATAATTGTGTCAGTATATTATACCAGAAAATAGAAGTAGCATTTGAGTCCAGCCCAAATTGAAACGAATGTTAAGGCCCAAGCCCAATATCACTGGGAATGAAGATTAAAATGGTCCTGATGTGAAAACAATGGTCCCATTGCTCAATTATTAAGCACAGGACTTCAATTACACGGTATAAGTTGTGTGTACCATGAGGCTGGGGAGTGCGGAGAGAAGGTTATTCACTCATAGGATTACTCAGGACACAAGCTAGGATATCTATTTATAATAAATAAAAAAAAACATTGGTAAAATGAAGCATGTGTGCTACCTCAGGCCCGCTCCTCATGTACGGCAGAAGAGTCGGTCAACTCGGGCCCAGGAAAAAAATACAAAATTTAGGGGCCCATATTTTTGTATACCTTTATTTAAGTTATATAGAAAATAAATAAGATGATTAAGAAAAACAGGTGCAATCTGGTGGGTGCGATTGGATATGCTTTTATTTTGAAATATTTCTTTTCGCTAGAAAATAGGGAAAAAAAATTTGATGAAAGTATTTGGAAAATGTTGAGAGTTTGAATGGATATGTAATGATGAAAGTTGATTTGATTTAAAAATAGTAAAATAATGATTGGATGTGATTGACAGTTAGAAATATGTGAGTGAGTGAATAGTGAAATTTATGGAGAATATGTAATAATGATTAGTTTTTTTTGTGGGAAAATGTGTAGATGTGATAGGTGAAAGAAAAAAAAAGAGAAAAAATGAAAGTGAGATAATAGTATATTTTTTGAAAATTTTCATAAACAACCGCATGCTTGGTCAAAAAATATTCTCCAGCGGAACGAAAATGAATTCTCGTTCATATCCAATCACATCCTAAGCAACTCATGCTCAAATCCTCTTGGGTGCATTCGTTAGGTCTTGTAGCCTTTCAAGTTGCTGACAAAACTATCACATTTAATTTTTCCTAAGACTGAAATTTCTCAAATCAAAAAGACTAAAAAAATAAAAAAAATTATATATTGCACACTTGATTATACATTTATACTTACTTTAATAACGATTTTGCTGCTAAAACTGTAAGACGAGTTATATTTTAAATAAGTATTTGGATTTTTTTTAACATGAATGCCATTTTTTTAGAAAGATCTCATATTATTTTAGCTATAATAGAGAAGTTTTATATATTACACATTATTTTTTTAAAAAAAGTGGTCCAATTTTAAAGTTCGACACAGACCAAAAACTAATAGGATCGGCCCTGCCTGCACCCATAATTCCCCATTGGCTATGTATCAAACAAACAAAACAAAAAAAAAAAACATTGGTAAAATGGGAGTATGTCTGTATGTGTGAATCAAATTAAGTACAAACCCATCATTTATCCACACACTCATGTTGTAAATGTGTGATTTTCCTTTTTTTTTTTTTGTCTGTGTGTGTGTGTGAATAAAAATTGAATTTGTACTCAGTGCACTGCATAGAGTTAAAAGACTGTCGAATCTCTTATGATGTGAACTTTTTTCACACAGCTTAATAGATGGAGAGGTAAATGAAAAGGAAAAGAAAAAAATTTATAAAAGTTATATGTTACCTAAATTTCTTTATTTACCTAAAAAATTAATTCAAAGAAATTCTTCTTAAATATAGTTGACAACCATGAAAATGAAGACCAAAAAATATTAGATTTACAAAATTAGACATGCACGCACCTGATTCTTTGAGACCAAATACAAAAAGTAGAAAGTATATATTCACCGTGTCATTTTCATAAAAACCACATGTTTCATGATAAGAGTCAAAATGAAGAAATAAAATATAACAGAAAGAGATGAGTATAAAAGTCAAAACATAAGTGCTCCTAGTAACAAAGAGACGACGTGTAATATTATTAATAAAAATGAAATAAAATAAAATCATAGTATTATATTAGACAACAAAGACCCTTCAAAGAAGATAACATATGCAAAGCCTTTTCGGACAAACTTTTTCACCCTAACCTTATAAGTCACCCAAGAACCAACCTCCACCTTCCACCCTTTCGGCTTTTGGTTTTGGCCAAATCTTAAATTATAGCAACACGAATACACGACATAAATACATAACAATAACACAATACATTATAAGCTTGTTAGGGTTGAGATTTTTTGAGTTAGGGTCAAAATTGGGTCGAACATGAATAACACGAATAATTAACAAGTTTGGTTAGTCAGCTTGAAATGAAAACTAACCCATTTGTCACGGTTGAAGTTACTATGTTGTTTTTTGTCATATTTATGAATTATTGAATATGTTAGTAAAATATTGGATTTTAAGAATTTATCAAATTTATGTAAATATAAGTTTTAGATTTAAATTACTCATATAATAGATGAATTCTTTAGGTTTTTAAAAATACATGTCATTTTTGGTCGACTTAAAAAACACGAATAATAAACAAGTTGAGTTATAGTTGAAAAATCTAATACAAATAAATAAGAGTAGGTCTCTTGCAAGACGGTCGCACGGTGCGACATATTGCACTTTTAGGGTAAAAAGTGATGCTTTTAGTATAAAATGTGATACTTTTAGTATGAAAAATGATACTTTATCTAAATACATTTAATTTTAGTGTATTTAGACAATATATCACTTTTTACACTAAAAGTATCACTCGTCGCACCGTGCGACCGTCTTACACAAATTTTTGCTAATAAATAATTAAACATGGTGGGTTATTATTGAGAATTTTGACACGAATAAAATGAATCTTATGGGTCGACACGACACGCGAACCCAAATATGGCATAATTTGCCACCCCTACTTTAGTCCGATCTTAATAACACTTTGACAATCAGTCTATACAATAATAATAGCCAGCCTTAGCAGACTAGTTTGGAATTTGGAATGATGTCCATTTCTTACCAAACTTAAATTAGTCAAGGGATTTAATTGTTTTTTAGGTTGGATTGGAGCAAAATAATTCCGTATCTTATCCAACTTAATTCTTTTTCTTGGGCTTTCTCAAAAAAAAAAAATTCTTTTTCTTGGGCGGTTTTGATAAAGTCCAAAAATAGAATTGAGTAATAGGAATAATTACAAAAAAGGCCCTTGAGGTTCATGCTAATTACAAAAAACCCAAAGGTTTTTTAAAATTACAAAAACCCCACTAAGGTTAGATTTGGTCATACATTTTCCCCATAAGCAAATTAAAAAACATTTCAAAAAACCCTTTGACATCTATAAAAATATTGCATTTACCTTCTTAAATTTAAGACATAATCAAACTTGAGGAATATTTTTTGTAATTTTGAAACATCTCTGGGTTTTTCTGTAACTAGCCCAAACCCCGGGGGTGTTTTTTGTAATTATCCCTTAAAATTAATTCGGTTCAGATTCTTTATTTTAAATTTGTATTTTGTATTTTATTTACATCAGAAGTAAATACTTTGATTGGAAATTATATAAGTTAGTGTGTATTATAAGTTGCAATTTATGAAAAATACAAATTGGAACTAAATATCCAAAATGTATACCTTTTAATTTTGTGTTTTATTTTCTCTTTCGTCCATATATTATGCTAGACAAAAGTTCTAGTTGCAACGATCTAATTAAATTGAACTAGAATTATAGTATGACATATATTTAATGTTTGTAGAAATTGATTTAGGCGCTCATAGGCCGAACTAATTTTGTCCAAATCGGTCATGAAAAAATCAGCCTAAACGCCAAAAATTGATCAAATAAAAAAATAGTATTGTTCTTAAGCGCCTTACAAACTAGGCGTTGTGCTACCTGTTGACTAATACCTAGCGGTTTTCTACAACCTATTTGACTTTCCCAATTTGATATTATTCTGATAAGAAAGAAGAATCATACTTCAGTGAGATTATTTGAGCGATGCTTATGTGATATATTTGACTCGATTATTGGAGATTAAAGGAACACTTTGAGAGAGGTATGACACGTTTTTCATGGAATCTTGCAGTTATTGGTTAAATAACTGAATCATGGAATCTTGCATTTTGCAATAAATCAAGAAAAAATATTTGATGCTCAAATTTTATTCGCTCAAATTACATATTATTTGTTCGGATATAATTTTCAATTATTAATTCTTTTGTATCTGATATTTAGAAATGAAGATCCTATTCTGACACTATATACACTAGCATAATCGTACATTTTTTTTCCAACTTTTTTCTTTCCCCTGAAAGCCGTTCTTTTTTAATGTGTTTTTTGCCCCCTTCTCTCTCTAACCTTTTTTTTTCTCCCCCTTCTCTCTAATCCAAAAAAAAACCCTAGCATATTTCCCCTCCCTCTCCCATTACTGACCGCCTCCTCCCTCTCCCTCCTTCCCCCTCCCCTCCCCTCCCCTCCATTATTCATACGGTCCGATTTAGGAAAGTAAATCGGATGTACTCGACACAGGGACCACGAAGCGAGGTGAAGTGTTGTCCACGAGGTGACTGGCTCAGGATCCCAAAAGCGAGGTGAGGTACTTTGTTCGAGGCACGAAAGCGAACGAGCACGTTAGGCTAAGCGGGATGACTCCGGCTAAGGCCCTCCGATGCCTAAGTCGAGAATCGTAGTTGAGATACTTAGAAATCTAAAGAGTCGGGTAATTTAGAATAATGACAAGTTACCTTTTACCTTGATTTTCGTGCCGTATTTATAGTATTGTTCACCGTGTGATGCGGATCACCGTACACGTGGCGCCCGATCGACGGTGTGTGGCTCGCGGGCGACCCGACCCGGACGTTCGGGTTGGGTCGGGATCCATATAAAAAAGTCGCGGATCCTGGGGGCATCTTGGTAATTTCCGGAGGCGAGGTCAAGATGGTCAACTCGACTGGCGGCTATAATGGTAATTTCCACATCATTTACTCCCGTTACTTTAGTAATTTTCTTGCTAAAGTGACTCGATGTAGGTCCTCGAATTCTAAGCGACGCGGGATCCAAGCTCTTGAATTCGAAAAGACCCTTCCATCGCAGTTGTTGAATTTGAATAGCCTTTCGATCAAGACCGTTGATTTTCCCGCCCTTCTCTATATATATAAGATGGTCCTTCAAAACCTTCATTTTTCACACTTTTTACCCCGGATCACCTCCGCTCAAGCTCGTCCACGACTCCAGGATCTTGACTTCGTGCTCTCTACTTCACCCCGACTTAGAGGTAGGTTCTCTTCTCTCTCTACTTTAAATTTTCTCTCTTTTATGGCGACCCCTCCTCTATCTACACGATCCTCTAGTTCGCGGTCAAACTCCGGTTCGTCCTCGAACTCGGGGTCGTCGATTCGGCCTCGTCTTCGAGCTCTTCTGCTTACTACAACTAGCGGGCGACCCATATTCCCCCCTTTCAAGATAAGGTATCCCGCGAGGCCACCCGCCCGGACGACTGGGACACGTCGCCCCGGGGCTTTGCTTAGCAGTCCCGAGTCTCCGTTCATGATTTAGACACCATTAGAAAAAACTTATTCATTCCCGTCTGCAGAATCATAATTCCTACTACTAGTGATAAGATAGATAAGCCTCCACCTCATTTTAGCTTTTCACCTCGCTAGCCTCGGCGGGTCTTAGATTTCCTTTAGCTCGCCCGATTCGACATTCCGAGAGGGCTTGATGTTTGCCCTTTCATTTCGTTCCAAATTCCTACCGTCACATCGTAGGTTTTATCATCTTAATGAAACACTTGGCGCGAGGCCGCCCGCTGCACTTTTGCGAACTCTATGCCATCAACTCTTCTACCACTACTAACTCTGGATTCTTTTACATCTCACCTCGAACTAACCGAAAATTTTTACACCGGGTTCCTTCCTCGGTGTGGCCTTAGAAAGATAGGTTCATATTCATTCGAGCCCCTATTGAAAATCCTTGGGACCTACCTTCGGATTGGAAACTGAGTCGGCCTCGCCGTCGAGGCCTGCCTCCTATTTCTTGGGATGCCAACTTCATTTCTAGGTTGACCCAAAATTGCTATGAGGCTTGCGATAGTAAATTTGGAACTTCACGGAGGTGTCTCAGAGCGGAGAAGACGATGGGCTGCGGTAGTAAATTTGGGAGAGGGAGAGGCAATTTTTTGTTTTTTCTCTAGTTTGTTAGTAAAGTTGTTGTTTTCTTATTTTGTTTGTGTTTTCTTTTCTCGGTTGATTTGCGAAACTCGTAGGCGGATCGAGTTTTTTGTTCTGCGAGTATGTAGTGGTTGCTCGTGCCTGATTTTAGTTTTTTTCTGGTGTGTTACAGTCTCCTTTAAGGAGTGCTGAAGTCTCCCGGCGTGGAGTGGTTAGTTTGGGGTGGGTAGTTTTTTAGTCCATGTGAATCTGAATTGGTTTTACCAATTCTCTACTTGGCTCTTAGTTAGTCTTGTCGGCTCTTAGCCCGTTGGCTACGATTGTAGTTGTAATTTTGTTTTTGAGTTGTTATAATAAAATTCTATCGTTCGACAAAAAAAAAGCCGTAATTTTTTTTCTCTTATAATTTATATTAGTCATCATGATTAGAGCTATCAAACGGGTCGATCCAGGTCAGTGCTAATTAGAAAAAACCAGGTCTGACCTGAATTCCATCAAATCATCGGTTTGGAGGCACAAACCCTGCCCAACCCATGGAAGCACACATGAAAATTTATTTCTATTGGACAGGGCCGGGCAGGAATTTCGTCCCTAGTGGGTTGGGGCAAAATAGGCCCGCCCCTTTTCGAGATACAATATGAAAGACCGATCTGCCCGGCTGCCCCTATCACCAGGTCTAACATCAGTAGAAATTTAGTTTTGGCAGCTCTAGACACTATATATATATATATATATCATTTGCCCATTTTACCCTCACAATACATCTTCATTTACCGTGAATGTTTTCTGCTTACTACCTTTTGTGGAGCAGGTACAGACGTACAGTACTGGGGGTACAAGTCAAGTAATATTTCCAAAAAAGATATATATACTCCATAACAACAAAGCGTAACAATAATTGAGCCACATGTCAATCGATCATACGTTTCCTATGGTAGGACACCTTTAGCTTTGCATGTTTTTCTAAAGAAACAAAAAAAAAAAAACTTGATTAATATTTCAATATTATTTTTAAAAATAGTGATAGAGAAGTAATTATGTCATATAAGTCTTATTTGATTTTGTAGATAGAAATGATAAATTCAGACAATGTGCATAATAAGGATTTGTTGCGTAATATTTATTTACATCCGTATTAAACATAAAGTTTGGTGGAATAATTAATTACTTAAATAGCCGTTGTATCACATCGCAGTTTCGATATCATATCCTCAAATGTCTCACAATTTGTACCTGTGTCTGGGGACAACAGGAGTCCCCACTTTCACCAGCAGCTCACCACTTGGACTTTGCAATAACTTCAAGGCTATTTATTACATTGGATAACATAGAGATGGCAGTGGGGCGGGATTCCCCATTCCCCGCGGGGATCCGCCCCGAACGGGGCGGAGATTCTCCAAAATTTTCCCCCGTGGGGACGGGGACGGGGACGGGGAAAATTTTCTCCCCGTTGGCGGGGAGGCGGGGCGGACGGGGATCATCTTTCATAAAGATTCGCGGAATCGCTTATTAAATATATAATATAATATTTATAATATTTATAATATAGTATAAATATATCCACATTAAATATGAAAAATAACAAAATATTTAATTTATTTTATTAATGAGTGATTTATTAGTTTTTTATATAATTTATTAATATAAAAAATAATTATTTTTATAACAAAAATTGAATTTTAGCGAAAAAAATTAAAGGGAGGCGGGGATCCCATGAGGGCGGGATGGGGGAAAATTTTCCCGATTGTCTCATGAGGGGGACGGGGATTCCCGCGTCGCGGGACGGGGATGGGGATCGCTCCCCCCGCCCCGCCCCGCCAGATTGACATCCCTAGGATAACATAATTGGATAACATAGTCCCCAAAAACTTATTATTTTCTTGGTCGAGTAGATGCTACCGAGTTACTCCTGGAGAAATACACAAAATGTACTCCATCCATCTCATAAAAATAGGCAAGTAGAAGAATTCACACAGATTAAGAAAACATAATAAATGTAGTTGGAATTATAATTTTTTTCTATATTTTTCCTATTTTGCCCTTACATTAAATGGTGGTATATCATTCCAAATGAATTGAATAGGGGTAATTTAGTATATTGGTGTATAATTACTACTTTCAATAAGGAAACAAAACTATAATTTGGGACGGACGAAAAAAGAAATGTGGCCTATCTTTTTGGGACGGAGGGAGTAGTATTTACCATATATTTGTATACAATACACTTACTGTGTGTCAATTTATATATATCCACAATAAACCCATGATAGTTGTTATACTGATTGTGTGAATTTATGTATATCCATAATAAATCTATGGTAGTTATTCATATGGAGTATTAATTTCTCCAGGTGTAGCATAGATAAAATCCATTTTTTAAGGGGAAAGTGTCAAGGCCCTAATTCTACAACAAAAGCCTGTTAATCCACAATTGCTTGTGAATTTGATGCCCCATTTGAGCCGAAGTTGGAATTTCAATTTTATATCGAATTTTTTTTCTCTGTCTTCTTAAATTTTTTTATATTTGTCTGGAATGATATATGTTTTTGTATTGAAGAAGATAAATGTATTATGTATTAATATTGAAGTTTTTCAGTATTTTATTGAAGACGACTTATTCGTTATAGAAATAATAATAATAATAATTGTCAATAGAATTATAAAAAATCTATATTCGATCGACTTTTTTTGTTTACATCATAATCTGGAATAAATCAAATGAATTCCTTCTTGTCCATCTAAAAATTTTATAACCACTTATGTATGTCTATTCATGTAAGTTTTGGACTCGACCCATCACTAATGCTTGAGGCCAACTCAATTTTGATTTTGACAAAATATATTTTGTGAATTCTCTTACATCTTATCATCTCAAAAATTAAAAAAACTTTTACATCTTATATTTTTGGGTCCAAATAATAAATTAAATTCAAATATTGATTTGACTAGACATAATAGCATTAATTAGAGGTGTTAATTTCAGCGGCCCGACCTACCAATCCTTAACTTTTACCAGATTGGGCTCCATTTTTTCACGCCCGGAAAAAAACCGGGCCTATTTGGCCCAAAAAATCGAATTGGCTGGCTCGGTAGACCCAAAATTTCCAGCTTATTTTCATGGAATTGGCTCTGAAATTAGCTGTCCGTCCACTGTTTGGCCAGGCCTGACCCAACTCGGATCGACTCAATTTTTCTTCTTGTCCCGACGGGCCGACACAACCCGACGTGATTGACTGCTCTAGTATTAGTTCATGGGGCGATTGTTGATGATACCAAAAAACAAAAAGATTGGCATAAATGAGATGGTAAGGCCAAAGGTACTGACGTGGAGATTCTCCTCTGTCGCAAGTTCGAGTCTCGTGTGGAGCAGATTCTCACTGAAAATATTGAGGGGGATTGTTATGGGGCTCGTGTGTTGTGGCTCTCTTCCTTGGGTCTCTATCACTCGTGTCGTGCATATTCTTCGATTTTACTCGGGATAGTTTTGAGTGGCCGGGGATGTTATCCCGAGAACTAATCAGACATATGTGTGAAACCTTTGTTATAGAGAACTTTTTTTTTTACCAATCATGTAAAAAAATTCAATATCCACACATATATAGAGCTGGATTTTGTCACGTTGAACTGGTTGAGTATCAATTATTGAATGAGGTTACTATTTGCTTTACTCTTTTAATTCAATATCCACACATATATATCACTTTACTCTTTTAATTGAATATCAATTATTGAATGAGGTTACTATTTGCTTTATCTTATAAAATTACACAATTCTAAGCCAATAAATTTCATAAAAAACTGGAATATTAGGTAGATGTATAATTTTTGTTTTGTTCATTCAACAAAATTGTTAAGCCAACAACTTGAGAAATAAAGTAAAGGGAATTATGTTGATGCATGATTCATGTGGGCCAAAAAAACTTCGTCAATTGTCCGATGGATGGCGATGGACGGCCGTTAATGGCACCGTCCTAGCCACCCCAGGGCCCCCACTTTGCAAATGCCTGGAATGACAGCGTGTTCGTAAGAGCAAAGCATCGATAGGTGAATTCACAAATATGCCCTCGTTTGAACTTTTTCTAAAACATTAATTACAAGGCAAAAACTTGCGTGAGGCAGTCTCACTTGGTTTTTTCAGTGAGATGCAGAGCTTCTTACAAAGTTTTAAAGGTTTTTTTTTTCAGATTTTATTTTTCTTATATTTATTTTTCTAGGGTTTATTTTATTTCTTGGGTTTATTTTTAATTGATTTGGGTTTTTAGGATTTTTAGTTGTTTTTAGGATTTATTTTTTATTTTTTGGGTTTATTTTTGTTTTTCGGGTTTATTCTTCATGGTTCATGTTTTTAGGGTTTATTTTTGTTTCTTCATGGTTCATTATTATTTTTAAATTTATTTTTATGGTTCATGTTCTCAAAACGGATCCCTTAGGAGGTTCGTCTCACAGATTTAAATCCGTGAAACCGTCTCACAAGAGACTTGCTCTAATTACTATTAGTGAAGTGGTTCGCATTCTGAAAAGTGGAATAGAAAAGATTACTTGAAATATGTCAGTTAATTACATCTTGCCATTGAATGGAATGAATCGAAGGTATTTTAATAGGTGAAATTGTTATATAATAATAATAGTAATAATAATAATAATAATACATAAAATAATAGTATGTATTTTAATATGTATCTAAAAATTGATTGCACCAGAAATTAAGTTACAATCGGTGTATACAATTACCAATGTACCACATCTTACTTTTACTAGTGTGAACTCTGGTCATGGTTGGAGTCTGGGAGACTTCGAGGGATTAAGATTAGGGTGTTAATCAATGGCTTAGTAAGGAAAAAAACAAATCGAACCGATACACGAAATTGGAGTGAGTCAAATAAAATATTAAAAAAATCATATAAAAATTAAATTAAAAACAACTTTCGATTCACTCGTGGGATCCAACGGTCACGTACTATTTTTTTTTATAGAAAAAAACCCTTAGCATTTAAGATGTAGCCTAATCTCGTCTCTCTTGTCGTCTCAAGACATCCCATTTCCCTTTTTCGTAAAAAAACTCTAGACATGGTTAAAAAAGAAAAAATAATAAATAAATATACAAGATAATTAGTAATTAGTATTTGTTTGAATTTAAATTATGGAATTTAATGAACCTAGTTTGAATAACTTTCTTCATTCAACATATAAAATTTCAAGTCTGACTCAAATCCAATGTAATTAATAAAAATATTAATACACGTACAACTCTAATTGGATCACATTTGGCTTAATAAAACTCATTTAAACTTGATTTATTTAGTAACAAAATAAACTTTAAACATGACTACAAAGTCAATAATAAAAAACAAGTCAAATTTTAACAGTTAAAATGTAAACTACGCATCGATTAATTTATGGCTTAATTCAATAACCGGTGCATTATATAGATTAATTAATGCAGCCTAAAACGAGACTACAAAAATTATTTTCGAAACCCTAATATAGGTGTACTTGTACCGCTAAAGAAAGGAATGCTATCCGAAGCAATCCATTAGACTGGTCAAATTTAGAAACTTAAATTAAAGATAAGTCACACATTAAACTTCGAAATTTATGTCACCTACTATATTCTTTCGTAAGATAAAATAAAGTACTGAACTATATTAATCGTAATCCACCTTAGACCAAACAAGTCATCTTGTGATAGATAGGTGTTAATTAAACTTTTGAAATTGTTAATAATATAAGTATTGAAAATATGAGTCCGTCGGATTTTTAGTCTTTTCTCCATAACAAAAAAATATATCTTAGCCATGATGAAAACATGTTTTTGTCATTATTGAGTTTAAATATCCACTTCACCTCTTTTTTTCATTTATGATTAGGTCAAGTACATAATTTGCATCAATTAGGACAGATGATCTTGAGATATTTATAGCAACATTTTTTTTGAAAATATCCAAATATCTCATCAGAGAATATACGAAGAGTATGACCGTCAGTTTTTAGTCAGAATGACTAAAAAAATATATTTTTAAAAAACATGATTATTTTTTATTTTTACAAAATATAAATGGTCAATTTGATCTATTACCACAATAAATATCTTATTTAATGTTGGACAAAATTTAGGAGAGAATGGATACCATTTGGGTAAACACTGGTGTGCTGTCAATCTTCCAGAACCCACGAGTACAACGTAAAGCAGAATCATTGAAAATTGAAAACCCAAGGAAAAACAACCACGAGAATCCCTAAGGACAGCAACCTCATTTTCGGCCAACGTAAATCTCTACTCGGTAAACAATGAAAAATATTATACTAATACTAATACATTAAGGATGTTTTTCCGGCTGAAATTTTTTTTTTTTCAAATATTAATTTCCGCTTCTGATTTTGCTTCATTTAAAAGAATCTAAAAAAAGGGAAATGAGTATTTTACGGCGCAATTGGATACAAAAATATTTCACTTTCAATCTGCTAGAGATTTTTCTACCCAAATATGTGAATGTCTATGAAAATTTTCATAAATGCACTGTTTACTCAATTTTTCTTCCACCATTCACATATATTGATTTTTTTAAAAATATATCATATCACCAATCATTATTACACATTTTCCTACAAAATGATCTACTATTCACCTACCAACACATTTCTAATTTTCAATCATGTGCATCTATTATTTTACGATTTACATTTTCAAATCGAATTTCATCATTACATTTTCATCTCATATCCAATCTCACTCTCAAAATTCATTTTTTTTTCTAAATTTTTTTCAATCAATATTCTCCGGCATAATTTTTTCCCCAAAATGAAAATATATCCAATTACCACTTTAGATTTAGGATTTTGTTTTTGGTTTAACCTTTACAAACAAACACTTTATAATTTTTTCATCAAACACTCTGAACTTTTAAGTCTATTTGCAAATATTGCCAATTTCTAATTCTCGACTATATTTACTTCCGCTACAATAAATCATTTTTCTAAAAACAGAATTTTTTGTGAAAACTTCCTAATACAATACTAATATTTAGCACTAAGAAAAAAAGCACAAATCCCCAAAACAATAGTATATGTGGAAAGAGAGCGTGTGAGAAGGAAACGATTCGACAAAATAATTTAGAAAAAGCTCCCTTAATTTTGTCATTTTCTTGTTTTCCCCCATTATTATTCCAACCATGCCAGATCCTCAATGACTCACGCACAGTCAGCAAGTCACACCACAGCCTATACAATATACATATACATAAACCTATACATACACACAGTGAACAGAATTTATTTCTGAGAGCGTGTGAGAGAGAGTCTCTTTAATTTTAGGAGGATCGGTTTGTCGTCGTGTAACACTGGCCAACATGGCAAGACATCCCGCATGATTTCCTGGCGGCAGAAGAATGAGGAAGCGAAATTACATTGTCGCCGAGCGGATAAAGGCGTAGCGCAGGAAGGCGGTGAGTTATAAAAAAAACAAAAACACACAAAGTGAAAGATCTGAAAAAGCAAAAATGGGGTGAGCAGTAAAGAGAGAAAACTGAAAAGCAGCTCCAGTCTCTTTTGTTACTTTTATCACACCTAACAAAACTTCTTCATCCAAATTTTCCGTTTCATTTTTCCTTTACCAGTAAGTTTATGTTTTCTTCACGAATAATTCAGTGAAATTTTAGTTTATGTATGTATGAATTGTAATTTTTTTCTGCACATATATACAGTTTGACTCGTTGGTTGACTTGTTTGATTTTTGTTCGACGATCATGGAGTTGCTCCGATGATCTGAGTTTAAGAATTTTCTTTGATCGGAATTAGATCTCGATTCTAGGGAATTATGAGTTTTACTTTTGCTTTTTTTTTTTCATTTAATACTGAGTTGATTGGGTGGTGGTGAAGTTGTTGATCGGAAACATGTTAAAGTTCTGTTTCTTTTCCTGACAGTAGGAATCTTATATTAATTTTTTATGAGAAAGCTTTATATATATATATATATATATATTTTTTTTTTTTTAACTCAACAGAGAACTACGCCTGACTACGCTCGAGACTCATTTCCTGCATTCTTATTTGTCGCCAGGTAAACCGCGGGATGTGCACGCACTGGCCAGTGTTCGACGGGTCTGGCGACGACAACCGATCCTCCTGGGTAAAGAGAACAATTATGTTCGACCCCAATCTACTAATAACGATCTCTCCCGAATCGAACCCACACGGATCTTTATTCAAGATATGAGTTCCCACCAAATCTTCACTATTTCGCATATGCCCCAGGAGCAATTTGATGAAGCAGAGATATAAACCCCCGACCTCCACCCCACAAACAATTTGATGGAGCAGGGGTGCTCAACCTGACCTCCATCCCACAATTCTTTGTGGTGCCAGGTGAGCTAAGCCACCTGGTTATGAGAAAGCTTTATATGGTTATTATTTTAACTGTTTTTGTTGTTAATGTTGAATTTATGATGTGATCTTGACCAGGTAATGCTTTGATGAATTTAACTCTTGAGGCGGCAAGTATTTTTGTTGAATTATTTGAGACTTGAATTTCGTTAAAGGTATTCAAAGCCACCCGGTGTGATCTCTTACCTTTATAATTATCATAAATTTATGGAGCTCATTTATTGATTAATTTACTCTATCTTGGCTAGGTGCAGAGACTCAGAGATACTGAACTCAATTCTGACTATTAATATTGAATTGAGTGATCCGGAGTTTTTTGTTTGGTTCAATTCTGAGGCTGGATTGAATACCTTCTTGAGCTGTTAGTTCGACAAATTATTTTGCTGCTACCATTAAAATTCTGAGTCATCAGCATCACATAAAAAAGGATGGCAAAATTGTCGCATACGGATTCTAGACGAATGTATTCCTGGTGGTGGGATAGCCATATTAGCCCCAAAAATTCAAAATGGCTCCAGGAAAATCTCACAGGTATATATTTCTGGTCTGATTGATTTTATGTGCTCACCGGGGCTCATACTTATCACATCTTCTTTTCATTGTATGTGAGCCGAACTGTGTTGAAATTTGAGTGCTGTTCAGTTTTGACCTTTTTGAAGCATATGTTTAAGAGCTTCTTTGTAGTTAAGCTATTCATTTCAGAATACATGTCAAATTCTGGAGTATATGACATTGGCTTGAGATTAGTTTAAGTTACTTTAAATAAATGTTCTAACTGCCACAATACTATGGTGATGAGGAATTTTTTTTAATCCATTCTGTTTCACAGCTCCAAGGCCTTTGCACTTTCATATCAATTTGGTGTGCTCTCCCTGTAGATAATACAGTTTTGTCATCTCCTTGCAACATTTTCCTGTGTGGCTTTTGAACTTAACAGACCTTCATTAGGGGCCATATTGTTCCTATATCACTGTCCAGTTGATTTAGAGAAAATGCGAATTGAAAGCCTTTCTGTTTTACAGAATGCGAAATCATGTGGTGCTAGATGTGTTATGCTAAGTTACGATCAAAAAGGATATATTTAACATAAGAACTTCATAAGATGCCCATCCATTTGAAGCAGATCCCACATGTTGTTCTGAGTTTCAAGTCCAACATAGATAATATCAGGAAAACAAATACCGGACATTTGCTGAAGAAAAAGAATTTTGAGTTTGCATAGGGGCTATCAACAATTGCAGGTTTACTTGTGAAGGTTAAATATCATCTGGATGAATGTAGTTATAAACACGAGCAATATCGATATAATTCAAAATTAGGCTGTGGATGTCAGATCTTTCTGTCTAATACTGCTTTAACTGGTTATTGTTTGATGCATAAGAAAATATAATTGTCTTCATTTGTTGTTCAAGTGTTTCTTAATGTCACTTCTCAATAATGTCTGTGATTAAATATTTCCATATAATTCGTCAGCAGATAATCAATTAATCATGACCATGAAGTTGCTTTCAACTTTAGATTTGACTTGTGCATCAAGATGGAACTATACGTTACATGTGTGTGTACTGAAAAGTCTGTGCTCTTGCAGATATGGATGTCAAAGTTAAATCAATGATAAAGCTCATTGAAGAAGATGCAGATTCCTTTGCGAGGAGAGCAGAGATGTATTACAAGAAAAGACCAGAGCTTATGAAAATGGTTGAGGATTTTTACAGAGCATATCGTGCATTGGCAGAAAGATATGATCATGCAACTGGTGTGATCAGACATGCCCACCGCACTATGTCAGAAGCTCAACTCCCAATGATGTTTGGTGATGATTCACCTGCAAGTTATGTTTCTGGAACTGATCCTAGAACTCCTGACATGTCAACCCCGGTACGTGTATTACCCGAAAAGGGTTAATTACAAAAACTACCCCTGAGGTTTAGCCGATTTACGAAAAAGATTACTTTCCTTTCAAAATTGCAAATACCCCCTTGACCTTTGTTTCTCTTTTAAAAATTGCACCATCAAGAGGGGATATTTGTTAGGTAACTCAAGGGTGTTTATAACACTTTAAGGGGTATCTCTATTTCCAAAGACAACCGGAGTTTTTCATAATAATGCTAAACCTTAGGGGTGGTTTTTTGTAAATATCCCTACATTAAAATGATTATGTGAGAAATGTTTCTCAAGGATTCGTTTTGACTAATTCTCGTGCTATCAACAGAATGGAGAATTCGCTGATGATTCTGATTCTTGCTCTGGAAGAAAGACTCTGAAACAGTTCAATGATTCGCTTAGGCCAGTTGAGCGGGTGAGAAGGGGTCTTAATTTTGACGAGGCGGAGGAGAAAGAACAAATCAAGCACATCAATGGGAATAACCATGTCAAGGATCTGAAATCTGACCATGAAAGTGATTCTGAGGAGATTATAGTGTTGAAGGAAGCCCTTGCCAAACTGGAAGCTGAGAAAGAAGCTGGCCTTGTTCAGTACCAACAAAGTTTGGATAAACTGTCCCAGCTTGAGTCTGAGATATCTAAAACCAAGGAGGATTTCAGAGTGCTTAGTGATCATGCGAATAAAGCTGAAAATGAAGTTGCTGTCCTGAAGGAAAAACTGACCACATTAGAAGCTGAAAAGGAGTCTAAGCTTCAAGACTACCAGCAATGTGTGGACAGGATATCTAATCTTGAAGAGGATGCTCAGAAACTTAATGAAAGAGCTAATACCGCTGAAACTGAAGCACAATCCTTAAAAGGTGAACTCGATAAGTTAGCAGTTGAAAAAGATGCGGCTCTCAATCAGTACATGCAATCGCTGGAGATCATATCAAACCTGGAGAATAAATTACGACTTACTACAGAAGATGCCGCAAGATTGAAAGAGAGAGCCGAAAAAGCTGAAAGTGAAGTCGAAATTCTCAGACAAACCATTTCCAAATTGACCGAGGAAAAGGAAGCTGCAGCTCTGCAATACCAGCATTGCTTGGAGATGATTTCTAGTCTAGAGCACAAACTCACATGTGCCAATGAGGAGGCCAATCGCCTAAATGTGGAGATAGATACTGGAGCGTCCAAGTTGAAAGGGGCTGAAGAACAATGCCTCCTGTTAGAAAGATCAAACCAGTCTCTTCACTCTGAGTTGGAATCATTGATGTTGAAATTGGGAACTCAAAATCAAGAGCTTACTGAGAAGCAGAAGGAACTGGGAAGACTTTGGGCTTGCGTACAAGAAGAACGCTTGCGCTTTGTGGAGGCTGAAACTGCTTTTCAAACTTTGCAGCATTTACATGCGCAAACTCAGGAAGAGCTGCGAGCTATGGCTTCTGAGCTGCAGAATAGGGCTCAACTTTTGAAGGTTGCAGAGACCCAAAATCATAGTTTGCAAGATGAAGTTGTAAAGGTTAAGGAGGAGAACAAGCACCTTGACGAGCTCAATGCATCTTCAGCCTTGTCAATAAAGGATATGCAAAATGAGATTTCTAGCTTAATGGAATCGAAAGGAAAACTTGTGGAGGAAGTTGAGCTTCGACTTGACCAAAGAAATGCCCTGCAGCAAGAAATATATTGCCTGAAAGAAGAACTAAATGATCTGAACAAGAAGCACCTATCGATTTTGGACCAGGTGGATGCAGTAGGCCTGAACCCAGAATCCTTGGGATCATCAGTGAAGGAATTGCAGGATGAGAATTCCCGTCTGAAAGAAACTTGCCAAAGGGAGAGTAATGATAAAGCAGCTCTCCTGGAGAAACTGGTAATTCTAGAGCAGCTTATTGAGAAAAATACCCTCCTGGAGACCTCTCATCCGATTTGAATGCTGAACTTGAAGCTGTTAGAGGGAAGATAGAAGCATTAGAACAATCATGCCAATCTCTTTTGAAAGAGAAATCCACCCTTCTTGATGAGAAAGCTACTCTCATGACACAATTACAGGAAATAAACAAGAATCTGGAAAAATTCTCAGAGAATAACACAGTTCTGGAAAGTTCCCTTGCTAATGTACACCATCAACTTGAAGCTTTCAAGGCGAAATCAAAAATCTTGGAAGATTCATGCCAGTTGCTTGTAAATGAGAAGGCTGTACTGATAAGTGAAAATGATGGTTTAACTTCTCAGCTGGAGACCGCACAGACAAGACTCGAAGATCTTGGGAAAGTTTATGCCGAACTGGAAGGAAGATGCATAAATCTGGAGAAAGAGAAAGAATCAACTCTTCACAAAGTTGAACAGTTGCAGATGTCTTTGGACGTAAAAGGTCAAGAACATGCCAACTATATTAAGATGAGTGAAACTCAGTTCAGTGGCCTTGAAGCTAAGATGTGTCTGCTGCAAGAAGAATGCCAACGTAATAAGAGAGAACTTGATCAAGTGCTAGATAGCGCCATAGATAATGAAATTGAGATATTTGTCTTACGCACAACTGCCCAGGCATTGGAAGAAGATAATTGCTCATTGATCAGAAAGAATCAGAAACTCTTAGAGGAATCCCATTTGTCAGAAAAGAAGATTTCTCAGTTAGAGCAAAAAAATCTTGAGCAACAATTTGAAATCAGATCTTTCTCTGATCAAGCTAGTAGTCTGAGGGCAGGAACTTGGCAGTTATTGAAGGTTTTGGACATTGCCGAGGATTGTGCATGTGAGGATAAAGCTGAACAAGACCAGGTTTATGTCAGCCGGTTGTTAAATAAACTTCAGACTATGAAAAAGTCCCTCTGCAAAGCTGAGGAAGAAAATCTGGAGTGGGCTGTTGAATTATCAGTTCTTGTAACATGGATTAGGCAACTAATACTCGATTCAAAAAATCTCGAGGTGGTAAAAAACAAAATAGAGCATGAGTTCAAGGTCAGGACCGAGCAGTTCTTACTGTTGCAGGGCGAGGCCTCCACACTCCTTGAGACGAATGAAGAATTGAGGTCAAAATTGAGGGAGGGAGAGTGCAATAGGGATGCACTGGTAACTCAGGTTGAGGATTTAAATTTGAAGCTAATGAATATGCAAGGTACTTGTGAGGTCTTGCAAAGAGAGAAATCAGAAATTTCAGAGGAGAAAAGATCCTTAACGGATAATGTCCTACATTTGGAGGGAAAGAATAATGTCCTGGAAGAGGAAAATCATGCTTTGTGTGGTAAAATGTTGGATCTAGAGAACCTCTCCATGATTTTTAGAAGTGTAATGGATGAGAAATTTATGGTATTAAGAGAACTTGGGGATGATCGAAATAAACTTCACGAGATGAATGCTGCTCTCATGGGAAAGTTAGACTTGACAGAGGAGAGATTGGAAGAATCCAAATTTGAAAATCTTAACCTCAAGGAGAGACTGCAGAAAACAGAGGGTGAGTTCATGGGTGTTGCCACAGTCAGAGATCAGTTGAGTTTTGAGATTGAAAATGGAAAGAAAGTGTTGCATCAGATGGCACTAGAACTTTACGAAGCAGAAGAGAAGATAAGCCAAGTAGAAAAAGAGAAACTAGAGTTAAATGAAACTGTGGAGGATCTGAAAATGGAATGCAATGAGGTCCAGATGGCTCGAGGTCACCAAGAGAATCAGATTCTCAAACTGTCTGCAGATAATGACCATTTGAGCAGGGAGAATAATTTCTTGCATGAAGCAAGTAAGAAGCTGGAAGTTGATCTGCAAAAATTGCATTGCGAACATAATATGAAAAAAGTCCAAGAAGAGAATTTGCATTTTGAGCTGCAAAAGAAAATCAATGAGATTAATGAGTTGGAGACTCAAGCTGCATCAGTTTTCGGTCAATTACAGTATTCCATGGTCAGTCAGCTTCTTTATGAGCAGAAGTTTCATGATCTCAATGATGCGTGTCTTGGCTACATAGATCAAAATGAATGTCTCAAAGCTGAACTGGCTGCATGTGGTCCTGAGATTGAATCGTTGAAGGAATGTGTATCATCCCTTGAGAACCACACTGATATACATATCAAGTTTCAAAATCCTGAAAATGAGGAAGTGCAGGTATTTCTTAATCTTATCACTATAATTATGTGGCAACTGGCTGATCTGACTTTGAGTAACTCTTCCGAGCTTGATAATGCTTTCAGTTTAATTAATAAGCTAGATTAAGTGGCATATGCCATAGACAACATCCATCTTGTGACAAAGACAACTATATATATTACAAAATACTAATATGTATTGGTGATAAACCTATATAACTTGACAACTACGCTCCCGTGACATGGGTAAAACACTGCTATTCTTTTTATATGACATGCACAGGTGAGACACAGATGTTTATAATTATTTTATATGTTATAGTTACCTACTTAATATCACTGTGTTAGATGAGATTCCTCCTTAAAAGTAATCAAACAAAGGTGTGCAAGCGTGAGCACCCTTGTTTTTTCCTGACTAGAAATGTGTTTTAGTGGCAAGATAAGGACATGACGATCTCATTTGAAGTATCAATGCAACTGGCCTACACAAACTTAAAATATATTACTTACCTCTCTTGCCATATTTCCTAGACTCCGACAACAACTGGTTTTTGGCCTTTGTCGTTTCTACTGATGCAGCGAGAAGCGTGAACAAAGATACAAACTCACATATTACGTTGATTCTATAAGAATACTGTAAAAGAGACAATAATTGAGAGAAAACCCTCGTTTTTATTAATATCAAAATTCAACCTCCCTAAAAATAATAATAAAACAATTATTTATAAGAACAAACTAAAAGTCCTAACTTAATTAGAAAACATTAAAAGATAAACCAAAATAAAAGACTCCTAAACACAAATCACTTCCTAAAATATAAGATAATGTAAAATCCTAAAAGATACATCATATCTTTATCAATATCTCCATCATTCTCTCCGGGGTCGAAACGATTCGTCCTCGAATCGGAAAGGAGATCGTCACTAGAAGAATTGTCAAACCATGGAGGTGCGTGAGGAGGACGAGATGGAAACACAATGTGAATTTCAAAATATATCTGAACTCGATCAAAAACAAAATAATTCAGGTTGATCAATTCTAGAAAACTATCTCCACTTTGCCATGTCAACGACTGAATTCGAGTGCATCCATCGGACCAGTCTTGAGCTTGCCATTCATGCTGGAATGTAGGGACAACAATAGAAGAAGTAGTAGATACATCATGAATTTTATTTTTTATCCATGATGTCTTGTCGTTACTTGAACTCTTTGTTGTTTTGAATTGAAGATCCTCACCAACCATTTCAATCTCTGTATCGAAAACTGGTGGCTCATTATAACTGCTATCTTTCTCGTCGAGTTTCGGTGGTTTTGCGTAGTCAACCGTCGAAATCGAGTAGTTACCGTCCTTATCAAAGATGGATGGTCCATCATAACCACCAATCTCCTCGTCAAAGTTTGGAGGTTCTTCGTAGCCAACCTCCATTGTATTGTCATTGCTTTCTTCATCAAAAATTGGTGGCCCATTATAGCCACTATCTTCAACGTCTCCATAGGATAAATCATCCGTATCCATGGAAAATATTTCCAAAGAGGTGAACTGGATGGGTACAACATCGTAGGCAAACTCATAAATACCAAGGAATCGATTTTCATTAAATCTATTGATTTCTTCATATTTGATGCGTACGATATGCACTTGTTTTGCCAGCAAGTCGTCATCTGGCGAATCTGGCGGTGTCATCGCTCATAGCTTCAAAACCGAAGTGGTGTCGAGATGGCATATTAAGGATCGTAGCCGGTCTCTGGATACCAACTGATGCAGGGAGAAGCATGAACAAAGAAACAAACTCACCTATTACGTTGATTCTATAAGAATACTGTAAAAGAGACAATAATTGTGAGAAAACCCTCGTTTTTATTAATATCAAAATTCAACCTCCCTAAAAATAATAATAAAACAACTATTTATAAGACCAAACTAAAAGTCCTAACTTAATTAGAAAACATTAAAAGATAAATCAAAATAAAAGACTCCTAAACACAAATCACTTCCTAAAATATAAGATAATGTAAAATCCTAAAAGATACATCATATCTTTATCAATATCTCCATCACTTTTTCTGGACTTAGTTCTTTGCCCAGTTTTAGATTTCTTTGGATTTAATGCAGTCACGTTCACCACTAGTAAGTGGGAGGCCTTTATAGGCTATAGCTTTGTACTATGGTTTCTTGCCTTTTCAGATATTCTTTTACTGCAAATGAATTATATGAAATATTACATTGCTAGATGGATCTCTCCCTGTTTTTTAAGGAATGATTGTATCCAGACATGGATTTTCCTGAGAACAATGAAATCAATTCTATATTGGCTGGATAGTAGTCTGCAATTATGAATGCCTAACTAGTAAACTTGAGGTCAGAATAGTGTAATTTAATTCATAATCATGAATTATTTGAACTTTTGAATGTTTCAAATACATATGTACTTCCTCTCGTGAATATTGGTGATTGAAAGTCTTAAGCATGATTGTAGTCGGGTGCTTGTGTCCTATGCTCTGCACAGATAGTGTCATCTGGATTTTGATTTTCCAAATATTCAATGTTGTTAAAAATAAAGTAGAGTAATGTATTTATTTCCTTTCCATCTCTGCATCTCATATTCATAGTCCTGGAAAATGTCATTTTACGCTTATAATGCAAAAATGCTTTGTATTTAATTTATTAGCTGCATCATCCACAAGTACGGGTTTTAACCATTCAATGTTCTTCTCTTATACGATTTTATTTCTTAGGGTGCTCAAGTTACAAATGATCCACGTGAAAGCATTCTAAATGAAGACAGTAAATCCACGACGCCAAACAGGCCTTCTGACTTGCGTGATCTGCGGGTCAGGCTTCAAGCGATTGTAAAAGCAGCAATCGAGATAAAAGAGCTAATGGTTCAAGAAAACACCGATCTCCATTCCAAGCTGGATGATACAACGAGGCAACTCGAGTTGCTACAATCCGAGAATGGACGATACAGGAGAAACAGGAGGCCTACATCTGAAATCACTGAGGCCGATAACGCACTTTTGACAAAAGACATCGTGCTCGATCAGATATCCGACGGTTCATCTTACGGCCTCAGCAAGAGACAACCTGTCGATTCGGATAATCAAATCGTCGAGTTATGGGAAACTGCCGATCCAGATGGCACCGTCGGTCTCACCGTTAGCAAGTCGAAGAAAATAATCGACAGCACCGATTTTCGTCGTCTTAAATCAATGAGGAAACAGAAAAGTACGTTTTCGACCTCAGACGCACTAATCGTGGACAAGTTAGAAATCTCGAAAAGATCGAACGAGTCGTTTCAAGATGGCAACAATAGAAAAGTCCTAGAAAGGCTCGACTCGGACGTTCAGAAATTGGCGAATCTTCAAATTACCGTACAGGACTTGAAACGGACGCTCGAGGTTACCGAGAAGGGCAAAAGGGGAAAAGCTGTCATCGAATGTGAAGCACTTAAGGGACAGCTTGAAGAAGCTGAGATAGCCATCATGAAGCTGTTTGAACTCAATGGCAGATTGATGAAAAGCGTTGATGACAGGTCGTTTTCGTCCTCGTTCGACTTAGAGGGAGATGGAAGTAGCGCGAGGAGGAGGAGAGTGTCGGAGCAAGCGCGCAGGATGTCTGAAAAAATCGGGAGGTTGCAGTTGGAGGTACAGAGGCTACAGTTTGTTTTGCTGAAAATGGACGAAGGAAAAAATAAAATGTCGGAGACGAAAAGAAGAATTCTTCTGAGGGATTATCTGTATGGAGGGGGGAGAACGGGACAGAGGCGTAAGAAAACGCAGTTTTGCGCCTGCGTCCAGCCTTCGACGGTTGAAGATTGAGGTTTTTGATGTGTATTTTGTGTTTGCGGAAACCTACGTTTAAATGTAGCAGTTTTTTGTTTTTGCTTTGTTTATAAAGGCTACGTTTTAGTTGTATGCAGTATCCCTCTTTGTTGAGCACTTGTACATTTGGTTCTCTTATGACTGAGAATAGCTGTGTATTATATTATGTTTAGAAGTTCTTTTTTCTTCCTCAAATTATGCATGCATAAATCATAATGCATTGGGCAAAAAGAAGCGTTCCCATAACCTTTTAGGAAACTGGACATGAATGATTTCAACAGGAAGAGAGAAAATTGCAATATTAGTCCCACAGGATTTGGGACGTTGCGGTTTTAGACACATAGTTTGCATTTTTGGTCCCAAAGTTTTGTTTTTACACAAATATAGTCCCATAAGAATCTAAAGTTGCATTTTTGGTACCATGATCGTTAAAAAATAACGGAGAACGTCTTCAACTGTTAAGTTGTGGACAAACATTGCCAGTGGAGTGATGATTTGCTATGATATATATATATATATATATATATATATATATAGGATTTGGATCAAATGAGTCCACTATCCTGGGGTGAGTACGTGAGGACAGATATTAGCCATTGGATATATTTTTTTATGGTGCAGATTTTAATGATTATTTCTGTATTTTTTAATTTTTTAAACTTATCTGAGGGACATTATGGTAATTTAATTATATTTGTTTGATATGTTAATTCCTTGTAATCCGGCTGTTGGTTCATTATACCAGGTAGTGTTTTCTTTTTCTTGGCAACCTTGAGAAATTTCTTTTTCTTGGTTAATATGGCGGACGTGAGAATTTTCTTTTTCTTGGCAACCTTTTTATTGGTTGATTGCAATAGGGAAATTAGGTAAAATACCCCCAACAAGGGGTATTAAGGAAAAATACCCCCACTTTATTAAACAATGAAAAATACCCCTTTTTTCTCCTGAAAAGTCTAAAATGCCCTTATATTTAAAAAAACCAAAAAAAAAAAAAAAAAAGAATATGAATAGGCGGGAACCCTTCATTTGCCCATTACTCTCTCTCTCTCCCTCCCACGTCCGACTCATCTTCCATTCTTCTCACCTTCCAACCCACGTCCGACTCACGTCCGACTCCCCCACTGCTTTCTCTCTTCGACACGCGAACGTCCTCACGAGAACCTATTCCGACGAGCACCTGTTCCGACGAGTTGTTTGACGTCTCCGTTAGTGTTATCCATCGCGATTGTTGGACGTCTCCGTTTTTGAAAATTCAAGTTCATTCTTCGGTTGAAAAGGTTTGTTGTTTCATTTTCTTCTCTTATATGTTTATTTTAGTTAGTTTTTTTGAACCATTTTGGGTTTTGTTTTGAAAACAAAATAATAAACAGTTTAGGGTTTCGTTATATGACTCCAAACGAGATTTAACGTTGAATGATTCATGTTTTGCGGAGTTAATGGTGTGTTTATGTTGGAATGTGCTTGTACTTGGCTTTATTCCAACATTTTTTTGTTGCCCACATATTAGCCATGTGTTTTGCCCACGGCGTTGCCCACATGAGTGCCCACGGAGTTGCCCACATGAGTGCCCACACCGTTGCCCACTTTTGTGCCCACTTCTTTCCCCACTTTGTGGAGTCTGTGATGTGTTGTGTGGAGTCTGTAGAGTCTATAGTGTGTTTTTAGGTTGACATATGTATGGATTTGGGTCTTTTCATGAATTTTTAATCTGGCCCACCTATTTGCCTTGCAGTCTGCCTACATGTTTGCCTACTTGTATCTAACACTACTTTGTGGAGTCTGTGACGTGTTGTGTGGATTTTATGATCATATCTGTAAGTCATAATGTGTTTTTAGGTTGGAATATGTATGGACTTGGGTGTTTTTGATAATTTTTATCTTGCCCACCTATTTGCGCTTGCGATCAAATCGCCCACATGTGTGCCTACTTGTACCTAACACTACTTTTCATTGTGCGATTCAAGAAAGATGGCGCTTGTTCAAAACGAAAAGGACCAATTTCAGCGAGATTAAGTGCTCGTTGCAATCTGAATGAGGAAGTAAACAGAATAGTTGGTTTTTTGAGCGTTAGGAAACCACAATGCTATGTTTGTATTTTGAATTTTGAATTTTGATGGTGTAAAGTATTAAAGAATAGAATTTCTTCGTTTCAAATCACATAAGTTTGTGGTTTATTTTTCAGGAAATGGCTATAAATACGTTCCAAATTTATTATGACAAAAATTTGCGTGAGACGGTCTCACGGATTTAGATCCGTGAGACGGAACCCTTACACAAAGTTTTAAAGGGATTTTTTTTTCAGATTTTATTTTTCTTAGGGTTTATATTTGTTTTTTTAGGGTTTATTTTGTTTCTTGGGTTTATATTTAATTGATTTGGGTTTTTAGGATTTTTAGTTTTTTTTAGGGTTTATTTTTTATTTTTGGGTTTATTTTTGTTTTTCGGGTTTATTCTTCATGGTTCATGTTTTTAGGGTTTATTTTTGTTTCTTCATGGTTCATTATTATTTTTAAATTTATTTTCATGGTTCATGTTCTCAAGATGGAGTCCTTAGGAGGTCCGTCTCACGGATTTAGATTCGTGAGACCGTCTCACAAGAGACCTGCTATTATTACATTTCTCTTATAAGATGCCTTAAAATAAAATAAAATAGATAAAATATAAATTTCTTTTTTTCAAAAAGAACATATACCTGAAATTTTTCTAAGCTATATTTTTATACCCACAAATTAGTATTTATATATTCAAAGGAGTTTCATGGATCCAATGGGAATAAGTTACAATTACCCTTGGATTTTAGCATATGCAAGAAATAACTTGGGTGTTTAGTCAATATTTATGTTAATTATTAATTTGTATGTGAAATCAGATGTACTTCAGTCCGCATCGGTTCGCCACGAGTCCGGAGTGGTCCTCAGCTAAGATCCTCCGATGTCTAAGTCAATTCAGGTCGTGAGGTCGCTAGAAACTTATATCCGAAGCCTTGTAGTTTAAATGAATTACCTTGTGCTGGTGAATTTATGGGGTTTATATAGTGTTGATCCTCATAGACCTTACATGCTACATCCACATTGCAGGATCACATGAGCTCTCCAGTCCCATCAAGTAGCATTATCGACGGTCAAGAGTTCGCGGGTCGCCCGGACCCTTATATCGGGTCGGGCCGGTTACCAGATACAAAGATGCATATCATTTGGCATGTTTGATATTTTGATTATATTTGGAAGTTAAAATAATATTTTAGCCGGTTATATACCATATTAGAAACCAAGAGATGTTAAATATTTGTTAAGGGTTTGTGTCTCAGATTTTGCTATCTAGTTAAATTAGGCAAGAAATTCCCTTACCATAGCAAGTATAGTCAAGCTGGCTACTTTATTACAAAAATAAAGTAAATCCAACTCTACAAAAGGCCCTTACAAAACCACTATATTACGGAGATCCTCATAATACAAAACAAAATAATAAATATATATATATATTCAACAAGATTTGACGCATTTCATTGGAATATTTCGGATGAACAATTTAACCAAACTCATTTCACCTTTAAAAGGACTTGTGGGGATTATGGACTCTTTCATTTTCAAATTAATTTCTTAATTCTAGTTAATAATGGCTAAACTCCAAATCTTTTGCATATTTGTAATTGCAGCCCTTTTTTCAGGTATATCTTAATTCTCTCCCAAGAATTCATTTGGTGTATTTTTCTTTTTGTGAAATTTATCCCTAAAATTTATCTGGAAAAAAAAAAAGAAAAAAAAATAATTTGCATTTCCTTTTTTGTGCAGTGGAGATGAGAGTTGCTAAGGCTGAATGCTATGAAATACATACAGAAATACTCTGCGTAAATGGGAACACTGATAAATGTTCAGCTTTTTGCAAGAAGAAATTTGGACCTGCAACCACTGTGCAATGTTTTGAAAGTATAGGTCTTGAGGGTCCTTTCTGTGTTTGCAATGACTGTACCAAAAAATAAAAACTCTAGGGACTCGTTTGCGATTATTGATTGAATTGATAAAATAATTTGGATAAGTTATGATTGGATAATATAATTGAGTTCAATAACGTGTTTGAGAAGTATGATTATAACGTGTGATTATTTTAGGGGATAATTGTAACGGTCCACTTTTAATAAAGGTTTTTGAGCATTACTAAAATAAAAAAAAATGTATTTTTTTAAACTTAATATAATAAGAAAGTGTATTTAGATACGCGCGCATAAGACACATCTAAAAAAACAAATGGAACTATTTATTAATAAATCCAAAAATCCATCACACTTTCGTTGCACTACTCTGATTTTATAAGACATAGTATAATAATATTCGCTGCGCCACTTACCCTTTTTTTATATTTTAAAATAAAATAGATAACTCGAGCGGAAGCAATAATGAAGTTTAAAATAAATTATTAAAAATAATTCTGAAATAAGCAACCTTAGAGTATTAGCTAAGATTGAAAATAAATATTAATAATATTACAATAAACTAAGAGATAGTACGTTGCATTTGTTTGAATTTAAAAACCAGTCAATAAGTCAAAAATTTAAATAACTAAAGTATAAAGTCTTCGGCTATCCCCAACATTGGCAAGCAAGATCCTTCCTAGAGATTTGTCAAACGGGCCGCCCGTCGGGCCGCCCGCCCCCGCCTAAGGTAGGGGGTGGGTTAAGTATTTAGTAGCCCGCCAAAGGGTGGGCCTAAACGGGCTAGCCCGCCGCGGGCCGCGGGCTTGGCGGGTTGGGTTGGCGGGCCGGCGGGCTAGCCCGCCAGAAAATAAAAAAAAAAAAGAAAAAAATGAAAAATTAGATAAAATAGACAAAAAAAATAGGATAATTGATTTTTTATATTTTTATCTCTTATAAAAGTATATATAATATTTTTATAAAATATTTACTTGTTATCCATTAGTATATTTAATTCATTAAAATTAATAATATAAATAAAAAATATTTTTTTATTTTTTATTTTTTTAATTTTTGGCGGGCGGCCCGCCCAACCCGCAGCCCAAGGCGGGTTGGGTTGGGTTGAGGCTTTCTCGCCCGCCACTGGCGGGCCGCCCCGCCCCGCCCGCCAAGTGGCGGGTTTTGGCGGCCACGGGGCCCGCCCCCGCCGGCCCGTTTTGACACCTCTAATCCTTCCATTTAATCTGAAAAGAATTTGAACATAGGAGATGAGTAACACATATTCAGTATGAATAATTAAATATATACTAGCATGATTTAACAAATTTAAGCACATATATTTTGCCATTGGCCGAAGCCACACATATACTTTTCCATTGGCCGAAGCCTACTTTGTCATTGACCGAAGTGATAATTTGCCATTTGCCCGAAGCTTACTTTGTCATTTCACATAAATAAACATTAATTCTTGAAATGAAAGATCATAGGGGCACTGGAGGATTTTACATATAATATGCACATCAAGTTCAACAATTATAATCACATTGTCAAACATAAAATTCATAAAATTATACATGGTACATATTTAATAAAGACAATTAAACTTTGCACTTAAAAGTGTAAAGAAAAATTCCTACCTCAAATGCAGTTGATAGTCGTACGAAGTTTGAAGTTAGAAAGCCTAAACGTCTAGTTCTTCGTCACCTACAATAAATATTGGTATAATTAAGTGATTGAAAATAAGTTCCAACTATAATTCAAGGTACAAGTGCATATATAATAAGGTAGGGCTCCTAATGGGGAAATTTAACCAAAAATATAACTCATGGGGCTTACAAGAAAGAACACAAAAAAATAAATTTATAATTCTCGACTTAATTGAAAAACTGTGGGGGTTAAATTATAAAGTCTAGAAACTTTAATTGGGTTCCTATGGCTAAAAAGAAATTTCTGAAAATTGAAATAGAGATTAGGATTATGTTGAAATAGCATGAGACTAAATAAAAAGAGGGCGACGCTATTCACACCCCCAAAATTTATCAATATACCCCACTCTCTTAATACAACTTTTAAATATAATATAGGGATAATTACAAAAACACCCCTGAGGTTCGGGCTAATTATAAAAAAATCCAGAGATGTTTCAAAATTACAAAAAACCCCTTCAGGTTTCGTTTTGTCTTAAATTTAAGGGGGGTAAATGCAATGTTTTTGTAAATGTCAGGGTTTTTTTTGAAATATTTTTTAAAATCACCTGGAAAAATGTAAGACGAAATCAAACCTCAAGAGTGTTTTTGTAATTTTCAAAGAACTCTGGTCTTATTTGTAATTAGCCCAAACCTCAGGGGTGTTTTTGTCATTATCCCTATAATATATTTACTTAATACACCCCCAAATCTTTCCTAATTTATCCTTACCCAATTAAAAACCTAATAGTATTATACAACTTTTTAAACCTCAATATTATTTATCAATGATAATCCAAAAAATAATAACTTAAAAATACTGTCACCACCCTTTCTCTGGTCCGTCAACATCATCTTCGTTAGACATGTCCAACGGTTCGGAACCATCGGTTACGGTTTGGAACCGCTGGTTCCGGTTTGCCCAAAGAGTGGAACCGGAACCTAATCGTCTTATAGACGGTTTCGATTCCGGTTCTGATTCCGAACCGCCGGTTCCGATTCGATTTGGCCGGTTTTTCTTTTTTTTTTTAAATTTTTGAGTTTTTAATATTAATAAATTAACACAATTGATGAAGGAAATGAAATTGAGTAACACAAAAAATAATTTTATTGATTTAAAAGTAAAATTACAACTTACAATTTACAAAATAAAAAATTCTAAGATATTACAATTCCAAAGTACAATATAAAAATAAAATTACAAGTTAATACAATTTCGTATAAAATTTAAATTACAAAGTACAAACCACAAAGAAAGGAAAAAAGAAAAAAAAAGAAAGGGTTTGAGTTTTATTTTAATATTCTAAGTTAAAAATTTGAAATTTAACTTTGAATATTGAAATAAAATTGCCTACGTATCCTCATAGAGGAATCAAAACCCTACGTAGTTCTCTTACCTTTTACTTACCTTAGGGAATGTGGCAAGTGGCAACGTGATTCTTCAATCATTTTGTGACTCGTTGCTTTATCCGGTATCAAGATTGTCACTTTCTTCGGAATCATCAAAATTGACGTGTTGTTCACGCAACTTGGCGTTTGTCCAATCGTGGAGCAATGCTTGAGCCTCTAGATTTTCTCTTGTTAATCTAGATCGTCTAGGATCGAGAATATAACCTCCTCATTTGAATGCTTGCTCTCTACGGAGACGGTTGGCGGGAGCGACTAATATTTCCTCGCAATTAAAGTTACTATAGGAAAAGAGGAAGACCTCTTTGACCACCACTTTAACAAATCGAACTTTGACTTCCCTACTACAAATTCAATATAATCAAAAGGAGATGTTAAATATGTATCAAGTTCAAGATAAGGGGTCGCGCCTCCTCTCGAACGTTTTGGTATCCTCGCGTCATAAAAATTCTCTAATGGTGTAAATACCGACGCCTCATTAAACGTACCAATATCACTAGTATGTTCAACATCGGGTGTAGAAACAGCAGAACTAGATGAGCCTCTAAAACTATCACCAAATTTTATTGAATATTCTTATTATATATATATATATATATATATAAACAAACTAGTATAATAGTATTCTTATTATTTATTATGAAAGAATAAAATAATAATACAATGTAATAATAATAGTAATAATATTAACATATATTACATATATAATGGAACTTGATCTTATTTAAATAGATTTTGGATTTTGATAAAATAAAATAAATGACTGGACCATTAAATGGGTTTGAACTAAATTGGATCGATGGTGGCCCAACAATAATATATTATCTTAATATAATAAAATAATTTTTTTAAGACTAATAACAATACTAGTTATAATATTACTAATAATATGATAAATACCAAATCTTAAGTTGGGTATTACAATAATAAAGTTGGATAAATTCCGAAATGACCAAACTACCCCAAATGGAAAATAGAAATGTAATACTATCCACACAAATGAGGGACAAATTCGTCAATAATTATTCATAGGATGATTGGAGTTGAATAGGATTATATAATTTCACCTCGGATCAGTTATCAACCAAAAGCGGGACAAACAAAACGTGCCGAGATTAGTATCACGGGCTATGGTCAAAGATCCAAACAATTGGTAAACATGGATTAAACAATTTATTCTGACCAATCAAATTTCCCAAACGAGCCAGTGTTTAAGCCAAATTTATATGCTGCACTTTCATATCCTCATCTTTCTACTCAGCAATACATGCATAAATGCATAAGCATGCGACCTTTTTTTGTAATCCAAATTAATTTTTTCTCTTTATCCAAAGTTACAAAATTCCAAATGTTACGACGACCATTTTTAATTTCAAACATGTCAAGCGCTATAATTTGAGGAAATTGCACTTTTGGTCCCATGAGAAAAGGGGTCAAGCACTTTTAGTTCCACAATTTATATTTTTGGTCCCAAATAATTTTTTTAAGCATATTTAGTCCCATATGATTCAAAAGTTACAATTTTAGTCACAAAACTAACGGAAAACTTAACTGGCCGTTAACTCTATTCTTACGGGACCAAAAGTGAATTTATCCGGAAATTAATAAAAAAATAGAAAAAATATTTGAAAAATCTGAAAAATGTCTAACAATTTTGGAAAATGTTTCAATAAAATTTAAAATTATTTGAAATTTATTTAAAAAGTCATAAAAATATTTAAAAATATTTTAAAATCTAAAAATATGATAATTTATTCAAAAAACAAAACATAGTAAAAAATGGGAATTGTTTTAAAATCCAAAAATTATAAAAATAAAATATGGAATTTTTTCAAAATAATTATAAATCATTTTTTTACAAAAAATTGACATTTACTTTAAATTTTTTAAAATATTTTAAATTCAAAAAAAAATCAAAACACTTTTTAAAAATCGAAAAATGTTTTAAAAAGATCTGGAAGTTTTTTTAAAAAGTTATCAGATTTTAATATCCCAATTTTGGAATAATATTAAGACTTTTAAACAAATTTTGGATTTTTTTTTAAAAATAAATTTCAGTATTTTAATATCCCGATTTTTTTAAAACAATGTGTAGTTTTTTTTAACAAATTTCACATTTCTTGTTTTTCTAATTTTCGGGATTTGAAAATAACTTCAATTTTTTTAGACAAATCATCATATTTTTTTATTTTAATTTTTAGATATTAAATTTTTTGGACTTTTTATATATCTTTTTTAATAAAGTGAAATAATTTTAAAATTTTTGAAATATTTTTAAAATTGTTTGATATTTTTTTCAGATTTTTTTTAATTAATTTTCGGATAAAATGCATTTTTGGTCCTGTCAGAATAGAGTTAACGGCCAGTTAAGTTTTCCGTTAGTGTTGGGACTAAAATTGCAACTTTTGAATCATATGGGACTAAATGTGCCTAAATGCAAATTGTGGGACTAAAAGTGCTTGACCCCTTTTCTTACGGGACCAAAAGTGCAATTTCCTCGATATAATTTACTTAATTAGGTCATCTCCAACTGAGAGACTTTCTGTCGCCAAATGCTAAAATAGAGCAAAATTTATCCTCCAACTCATTAAACAATGCCCTAAATTGGAGCGCTATCAAGTAGCATTATCGATAGAGATATTAAATGGGCTCGGGCCCACAGGCTAGCCCGTTTAGCCCGGAAAAAATAGGGTTAGGGTCAGGTTTTTCTAGACCGTTTAAATCCGGGCTTTTTCTGCCCGACCAACTGGGTTGGTCCATCAGCCCCCCCTTTTTTTTTGAATTTTGGTATTTTTGATTTTTCAAAATAGAGGATTGGTGAATTAAGGGATAACAAAATTTACGTAACATTTCCTAAGAAAGATATTTTTATAGTGACTTAAAATGTAATCAATTATGATGATTTAAAATGCTATTTAATTTATATCTCTCTAATAAATGCAATATACTATAATCTAAATAGCTTAAAATTTTCGTGACTTAAATGTGACAAATAATTGAAACTTTAAGCAAATAATTATAAAGATGAATTTGTTGTATTTTGAGATTCCAACTTATCTCACGCACAAACATTGAACATCAAATCGTGTTTTATCATTATTTATATTTATTTAATTTGTTTGACAAAAATCAAAATGTATTAAGAAAATATTAATTATATAGTGTTTATCATTCTACATTGTAATTTGTTGTTTCTATTTTTATTTTAGAAATGAGTTTTAATTGCATATATTTTTGTTTTAACTCTTATTGCAGTATGTATGTTCTTAAAGTTTCAAAGCCTTTGTCGATAATGATGATGTTTGATTATATTTGAATTTTAAAATTTTTATCCTTGTAATGCAACATAAAAAAATTGTGTAATTTAGTTTTGCATATTTAGTTTGAATGTTATATTGTTATACATGCTTTAGTATAAAAATTAAATTTAAATAAAAAATAATAATTTTTTGGCTTGTGGCTCGATAGTGGTCCGTTTAGCCTGAAACCCGCTTAGGTTAGGGTTATGTTCGCATATTGCCAGCTCGCATAGTAGTGGCCCATTTAGCCCGAAGCCCGTTAGGACTGGCCCTATAGGGCTAGGGCCAGCCCGTTTAACATCTCTAATTATCGACGGTCAAGAGTTCACGGATCGCCCGAACACAGGCTTCGGGTCAGGTCGGTTACCAAATAAAAATACGTGGATCTTTGGCATGTTTGATATGTTGACTATATTTGGATGTTAAAATAGTATTTTAGCCGCTTATATACCATATTAGAAACCAAGAGATGTTTAGGGTCTGTTTGTTTATGTTTTCATGGTCCATTTCCAGTTTTTGGAGTTGGAAATAGAATTTTGAGAATTTATTATTTTTCGTGTGGAAATTGAAATTATGTTTGGAAGAATGAATTGAAATGTGTTTTATGTGGGGTTAGAAATGAGACTGTATTTGATTGAGTAGTTTTGAAATATTATTTTATGTATATAATAATTTAAAAGTTTATAGTGGTGGGGTCCACTGTCAATATTTTAGTTTGAATATAGAATATTATATTTGTAAGATTGTAGGTTGTGAGTCCTATTAGATAGATATAATTTAAAATTAGTAATATTTTAAGAAGATATAGTTGATAGTGGTGGGTCCTACAAATATAATTGAGTTAAAATATAATAATACTGATTGATGAGTAATGTAGGGTAATGTATATATTTGAGAATCGAAATTATAAGTTTGAGATGCCGTTTTATGTGAAAAAAATAGGAAATGAATGTGTGAAAAAAAAAGGAAATGAAAATGATGATTTCCATTGAAAATTTTATGGACGAACATGACTCCACTTTTATAAATAGTTGAAAAATGAAAATAGTCTCTTAGAAACATAAACAAACTACGCCTAAATATTTGATAAGGATTTGTCTCAGATTTTGCTATCTAGTTAAACCAGGCAAGAAATTCCCTTACTATAGCAAGTGTAGTCAAGCCGGCTAATTTATTACAAAAATAAAGTAATTCCAATTTCCAACTCTACAAAAGGCCCTTATGAAACCACTATATTACCAAGATCCTCAAAATCCAAAACAAAATACATATATATATTTCACGGAATATTTTTTAACTATTCAACAAGATTTGACACATTTCATTGGGATATTTTGGATGAACAATTTAACCACACTCATTTCAACCTTTAAAAGGACCTGTGGGGACTATGGACTCTTTCACTCTCAAATTTCTTAATTCTAGTTAAGAATGGCTAAACTCCAAATCTTTTGCATATTTGTAATTGCAGCCCTTTTTTCAGGTATAACTTAATTCCCTCCCAAGAATTCATTTGGTGTATTTTTATTTTTTATGTTTTGAAAAAAGAAAATATAACAATAATTTGCATTTTATTTTTTGTGCAGTGGAGATGAGAGTTGCTAAGGAATGCTTTGAAATACATCCTGAAATACTCTGTGAAAATGGGAACACTGATAAATGTTCAGCTTTCTGCAAGAACAAATTTGGACCTTCAACCACTGTCCAATGTACTGAAAATGTAGGTTTTGATGGTCCTTTCTGTGTTTGCAATGCCTGTGGCTAAAACAAGCAGCCAAAAATAACAAAAAGGGTCCCATTTGCTTTTCTTGATAGGATTGATAAAGTTCTCTGGATTAAAAAGGATTATATAACTGAGAGTAGTATTGTGTTTGGAATGTAGGTTTATATAAAAGTTTATTTGGTTTTTCTATGCTGCACTTTTATATCTTGATCTTTTTACTCAGCAGTTCATAATGTGTGTGTGTTTATTGGAAGAGAAACATAAAATGCCACAAATAAAGGGATAATTAAAAAAAAAAACATTGAGGTTTGAACTAATTACCAAAAAAATCCAGAGATGTTTCAAAATTACAAAAAATCCCTTCAAATTTGATTATGTCTTAAATTTGACGGCGTAACTGTAATAATTCTATAAATTTCGAGGGGGTTTTGAATTGTTTTTTTTTTTTTGCTTATGAAGGGAAAATGTAAGATGTAATCACACCTCAAGGGTTTTCTGTAATTTTCAAAAACTTCTGGAGTTTTTCGTAATTAGCCTGAACCTCGTTTTTTTTTTTTTTTGGTAATTATCAAATAAATAAATGAGTTCAAAGGTTTGTTAAGAGGGATGAATATATCAGGACAGAAAAACAATGAACAATCATCAAGAACACATCCATAAGCATCCAAATTCTCTGTTCTCCAAATTAGTTTTTTTTTTTTTTTTTTTTTTGAGAATCAAATTAGTTTTGAACTACTTGTCTTAACATTTTTGGAAAGATAATCACTAAACCATAGTGATCAGGAATTGGAACCGCGAGACCGTCTCATATGAGTTTTTCCCAACCATAATTTACGTATTTGCTAGTTTTGAAAATACAATGATCAACTATATTGATTAAACGAGTTCTTCATTATCAAGTGATCAATGAGATGATACATACGATTGGTAGCGCTAAAACGATATTTGCATCTATATATGCAATAAACCAAAGGGATAATAACAAAAATCCCCTTAGGTTCGGGCTAATTACAAAAGAAAACACATATATTTATGAAAATTGCAAAAATCCGCTAGAGTTTTGCTTCCGTCTTATGTTTCCCATTCATAAGCAAACACCAGTTCAAAACCCCACGACATTTATAAAAATATTCCAGTTACCCCCTTAAATTTAAGACAAAATCAAAACTCAGTTTTTTTTTGTAATTTCGAAACGGATTTTTATTGTAATCAGCCCAATCGATAATAATATTATGAAGTAAACAACAGACCAAGATAATACTCGGCAATTTCCTTTTATCCGGCCTCCACATGACCTTGTTGAGTATTCTCCAACCGCCCTTCAGCTGCGAAAACGCCCTAACAGCACAAGCTCTCGCAGTTTCAAGAACCGAATCGAACTCCGAGAGCTCACCACTTTCAAACGGAGTTATAAGCCACGGGAGAAGAGGGTAACTACCACCACCAACTATATATTCCCTAATCTCCTCACCTTCGGACAACGTCCTTGCTTGCCCATTCAACCGTCCACCGCTCTCACAAAGTTTGTAAAATCCCGAAAACTTCAATAGTCTCGAAATAGGTAAACCCCCGGGCCACCCCGTGACAATGTCTAGAAACCGCATCTCAAAGTCAACCACGCCTTGGACAAACATACTATAATTGTTTTCTTGGTCGCACCAATCGTCTGATGTTTGAACGGCGGGAAGTGTCATAACAATGTGGGTAGCATCTATTGCTCCGCAACAATTAGGTAAACCGGACGATGCTTCGAAACCGGATTTGATCCGTTCGATTTGAGTTGAGTCGGGCCATTTGAGATGGTGCCTCGCGCGCTCTTCCATTGCCTCGATAAATCTCCAAGTGACTTGAGAAACGGTTGACTGTCCGACTCCAAAGGAAGCTCCGACCGAAACTTGTGATTCGCCAGAAGCTAATCTTCTTAACGCGATAGCAACTTGCTTTTCGACACTCAGGAGCCTCCCCTCAATGTTGATGAGTCCCGAAGGAGGTCTGGAGATGAGATCTTCTCTTACGAGCGAACAAATGTACTCGAACGTTCTCTTGGAGACGCGAAAGAAATGCTTAAAACCTTCCTCCTCATCAAGAGGAACATTTGAAACTACAAAATAATATCAATGCAAATTAAACAAATACCCTCAAACTGAGGCTAGCTCCACAAAAGTTCTCAAGATAAAGCTCAACAATATTTTTCAGTTTAAAGCTTAGGTTTGAAATATCAAATGCATCCCATACTATCAATCTTCAACCTAAAGAAGATATCTGTTTCAACATTTTGTTCACTAATTTTTTTTCACAGCATCACTATAAACAATACTAAAAGAGAAAAATCTTGCATAATTTACTTATAATCGTATTTAATTTCTGAAACACCAAATTAAAGAAACAGGAAAAACAATCACCCCTGTTTCCGAACCATGAATAAGATTCAACAAAAGGGTTTATTAAGAATTTAAAAATACGAGTGCCCATCAGACTAACTTGCAATATTACAGCTAAATTCATCGAATAATGCAACTTATACACTAAAATGAAGAAACCCAAAAATGCAATTTCTTAAGATTTGAAAACACTACCAGCCGCTTGCTTGACCTAATACAGCTAAATTTTGATAAAACAATTGTATTAAAAAAGCCCCAAAAAAAGGGGATAAACTCAGAGAAGGGGTACCTAAGTCAGGGGAGTTCTTGTTCCAGAAAATTTCCCACCATTCAGAGTCAATAGCTTTATTATCTACTGGAACTGTCTTATTACTCTTGTTCTTGTTTTTCTTCTTCTTCTTCTTGCCTTTCTGAAATTTCTTCGAATCTTTCTGATTTTGCTGGGTTTTTTGGGAGGAGCCATATGCCAATCCGATTATTTCTACGCCGATTGGGGTCACTGGTGTAGTGGTGTGGGAGAAATTTCACATCATTTTTCTGGAGGGCAACGGATCATTTTCCCCATTCAAAGAAAATTATGTATAAAAGTTCATGTAAGTATGTGAATTAAAATCGTGGTCCTTTGATTGGAAACGCGATACTAGAGAAAGTCGTCACACCCTTATTTAAAAACCGTGTCATTGACTAATATAAAGTTCAAAAATATGTTATATGTAATTATGTAATTGAAATCATGTTACCATTTGATGGGAAAGCAGTTAAAATAACGGAATTTATTAGGGGGGAAGGGGCAATATTTATTTTTACAGAAAGAGTTTTTTTTTTAAAATTTTTAAGGGGTCAAACTTTAAAAATTATAATAATTATATATATAAACTTAATATTAATTTTAGCAAATTTATTAGGTTGAGGGGATGGTCGCCAGTTAGAAATTTCAGTGGATTGGGTCGGGTCGATCCAAGCCCATCGGGCTTTTGAGATTTTTTGGGCCTGGTCAAGCCGAGAAAATGAATGACCTAATCCAGACACATGCATTTTGTACACTTAATCTGTCGGGTCGTGTTAACCTCAACCTACTCGTGAATTGGGTTGGGCCAAATAGTCCTAAATTTTTTCATGCCTAATTTTTTTTGGTCGTCCTAGCCAAAATCATGGGTCGGACTGGATTTTGCTAGCTTAGCTCCTGCCCCACTCTAGCTCCGCATCCGATCTATGTAGGACTGGGATCTTTTATATTTTTCATTCCATAATTTTTGTGTAAATTTCGAAGAACAAAAGACACAAGAATAAAAATTGTGTAGGAACTATTTTTTTCATTTCACACTTATTTTTGTCCTTGTGAGTTGTGAGTCATTCTCTCTGTAATATCCACACAAATTTTACAAAATGGAAGATGACCCATTTTCGATCTATGTACATATTGTATGTACACTTGACGCGTGGATAAATGTCAAATGACCAATTTTGACAAAAATAAGACATGTATATAGTACCAAATACATGTACCACAAAGTGTCTCTCTTTTCGAAGGAAGTTCAACAACAATGATATTAAATAATTTTTGTTGAGTTATGAGAAAACCACACTAGACGTTCTTATTACTTTAACAAAATCAGAAATGAGATTCAAGGTGACAACAATTTCTGTTGGAAAAAGTGGTGGTGTATAGCGAGTGGCTGAAAAATTCGAGCAGAGTTTCAATACGAAAATAAATGTACGGTGCATAGTACAATTGAACTCGCTTTTATGGACTTATGCAGAATGAAGCAAGTAAATTTGAAATTTTCGGATGTGTTGAAGCATCTGACTGAAGGAATACACCTTTTGGCATACACCTCTGCACACTAGACAGTTGTGTCCTGTCACGGTTCCCCGTCAGCGAACAGATGCATCCAATCAGTGCCACGTGTCGCCACTCGGACGATTGTGCCAAGTCACTGCCACCTGAGCTGCCATGCCACGTCACTGAGCCACTGGACTGAACCCTCTAAAGCGCCAAATGCGACTATGTGCGACGTGCGTGGGCTCGGGCAGTGCTCTGCAACGTCTTCGGTGTTTTTTGAGCTAGCCAAAGGCTAGTCAAAATTGACTTGGTCCACTAGGGTGTACTATAAGGAGTTCCACATGATTACTCTTTATTAGTGGTGAAGCTCTTTATTAACTAACCAAACATTTAATATGTTTCCTGTGTGGGATATGATTTTCAAAATGCTCTTTACTCATTCACCCGACATTGGTTTTGAGAAATTCAAAATGCTAAACTCATCTACCCGTGATGTAGATGACGTTTATCTCATTTATTTCATACATCGAATAAATGAACCCACTTAAATAATTGGTCAAAATCGGGTCATAACCCAATTTATTTAAAACCAATTCCAACAATTTCAACAATAACCAAATAACAATTGTGTCATTTTTTATGAAGTCTTTATAGATTGGTCATAAATACATTACATATTAAAAAAAATATTAATTTATATATTGAATAGGGCCTATATGAATTCTCATTACCTTATAATATTAACAAATTATTGATTTAGCACGTTATTCTAGTCGGGGACCGGACGTAAAATACTATTTAAACGAGGTTATCAATTAATCGAGTATTAAATTATCGAGGTTCTACAATAGCACCATGCACTAGGGGTGTGCACGGTACGGGACGGTTCAGAGATTTATAAATCTCCAGAATCATCCCAAAGTTCGGAGATTTTAAAAATCAATCTCCAGAACCGAACCGTAGAAAAAAAATCTCCGTACCTAACCGCATCGAAAATTCGATGCGGGGATTGATTCTAACGGGACGGATGCGGTTCGGGGACGATTTGAGATTAATCAAAAGTAAAACTTACAAAAAAAAAAAAATTGAATGTAAAAATCACCAAATAATTATAGCCCATTCCTTTTTTTTTTCGTGCAATCTCAAAATAAATACTACAACCATAAAGGGCAACACAATCTCAAATTAAAAACATTCTTTTTTTTTTTATTTTTTGAGATATAATTCATCTCGGTTAGTATATATCATGTCTTTCCTACTAAAATACAACAATCATCCTTTCCTACTAAAATACAACAATCATTCTTTTTTATTATTATTTAAGTTAAAAATTAAAATCTTTATAAACAATATGATATCCAATAGTTGGATATTTCAGGGCAGTAACCAAAATCATAAAAATTAAAAACATCATCTTAGACCTAGAGATTATTCTGAGATTGCTAACTCCAAATTCCAACCATTGGACCTTTTCTTTTAATTTTATAATCATACATAATAAATAACCAAAAATATCAAATGTAGCAAAATACAACATAAATGATCGAACTTACCTCGAAAGTCCTGAAATACGAAAACTCATTTGTCGTGAATGGTGGTGTATGGTGTCACATTGGCGTGAAGATAATGTGAGATATATGATAATTTTCTAGGTTAATTAAATGTGGGGTGTCACAATACCAAAATATAAATAAAATAAATGTATTAAAAAATTCTTAAAAATCGGTTCTATCTTCGGATCTTCGGTTCGGCATGGAACGGTATGGTTCGGTGCGGTTCTCGGTACGGATATTTTAAAAATCTCCAGAACCGTACCAAAAAAAATTTCGGGATGGTTCGGTTCAGAGAAAGTGAAAAAGTCAACGGATATTTTCAGTTCGGATATTTTTCGGTTCGGAGTATCGGTTCGGTTCCAGTGATCTCCAAGTCCCGTGCACAGCTCTACCATGCATGGTGACAATTTAATTATGAACTGTGGTCACTACTACAACAACCCATTTTTCCTTGTTAAAATTCGAAGCAAACTAATTAATATACAATTATTCAATACACATTACACGTTGTAACATTATTCAAGAGGGGAAAAAATTTGCCTTTCGCACTTTTAATCTCACCATCTCAAATAGCTAGGCACATACACTATAAAATTTCACACATTGTTGCTATATTTTTCATCACTATTCAATTTTGACTTGCAAGTGTGGAGCATATAGTTACATGCTCCAACAGCATCTCCCACAGTCAAGAAAATCCATTCTTGTCCAATTCTTTCCAAAAATTTAGACTTATTTAGCTTCTTCATCACCTCAGCACCTGGATTGGCCAATGCTAGCTGAAAAAAAAATCCAATAAAACAACCTTGTAAATGTCACATAATATACATGAACTTGCTATTTTTATGCTATTTTTTGTTCATGAAACTAAATAATTTTGATCATGATCTATGAGTTAATTACCTTGAGCCCTCTTCGATCAACGATCTTTTTAACCTCATCGAACATGCTAATCCCGCTTGTATCGATGTTTCCAACGGCTGATAAAAGCATACGAGAAGTGGGATTTAGTTAATTTTCCCGACGAAGTTTTCAAATCGGGATAATTACAGAACTCAGCTATCTTTCAAAATTACAAATAGCCTTGGATATTTGTGTCAAGGGAGGGGGGAGATATTTGTTAGCAAATACAAATTGTTTGTAATATTTTACGGGGCATTTGTAATTTTGAAAGGTAACTAATCTGTTTGTAATCCCACTTGTATCGATGTTTCCAATGGCTGATTAAACTATACGAGAAGTCGGATTTAGTTAATATTAATTCCCTCCAAAGTTTTCAAATCGGGATAATTACAAAAAAACTCAGCTATCTTTCAATATTACAAATACCCTCGGATATTTGTTTCGAGGGAGGGGGAGATATTTGTTAGCAAATACAAACTGTTTGTAATACTTTTAAGGGGTATTTGTAATTTTGAAAGGTAACTAATCTTCTTTTGGAATAAGTTAAACCTCAGGGGTATGTTTGGTAATTATCCCTTTCATATCTAAGGAACAGAGTTCTTTTTGCTCACCACTCATGTCTAGTATGACATACTGTAATCCAGTTTCTCCAGATAATCTTATTCTGTCTTCTTCGTCATCAATCCATCTTGAAATTCTGCAAACAAATTAATTCCCCAAAATATATAAATTTACTTGGTTTTTATGATTATATAGCATAGTTTGGCTAGGATGATATTTATTTACCTTTCTCTCAAGTAGCTTGAATTGGCAAAGTAAATAGGAGCATCAATTTCAAGAATTAAAATTCCTTCAACATTGTGTGCATTTTCATACTGATCAACATTTCTGTAAACCTTGGAATCAGGAATGTTGCCTAAAACTACAGTCCTTGGTCTTGCAATAAATAATAGTACCCTCATAACAGATAATCCAATCTGCACATATAAATATTTTACCACATTAGTCAAGAATCATAATTTTCCTCAAACTTTTCTATGCAGAATAAATGGTCGAGTGATTAAAACTCTCAAGTTCAGACCAGAACTAAAGAAAAAAAAATGGTGAGAATAGTTACTTACAGCCAAGACTAAGCCAACTTCAATGCTGGCAAAGACAACGCCGATATACGCGCTCATGCACACGACGAAATCGAACTTGTCGACGTGCCATAGATGGATCGCCGCGTCGTAGTCTACGAGGCCGAGCATGGCGGCAATGATAATAGACGATAGGACAACAAGCGGCGTGTAATGAAACAACGGAGTTAGAAATAACAACGTTATCATCACCGCAATGGCCATCACTATGTTAGACACCGCGGTTTTGCATCCCGCGTTGAAGTTCACGGCCGACCGCGAAAATGGCCCTGATTCAAATCCAGTGCACAAAAAATTAGCAACTTATTATTTCTGCAATTGGGAAACAAAAATAAAATTACAACCTGAACTTACGTTATTTTTACACTTTGCAACCTATATTTTGATTAATATGGGAAGTATTTATCTGGGCCAGCCCAATAAGATTTGAGAGGGAGTTTCAAAGTGCAAGGCCCATTACCTGTGGTTAGGTAACAAGAAGTGCAAGATCCAGCAATGTTCATCATTCCAAAAGCAATCATTTCTTTATTGCCATCAATATTGTAATTCTTGAACATGGCAAAGCTTCTCCCCACTGCTATTCCTTCCTGTCCCCATACAAAAATTGATATTTGTAAATTTTTAATATCTTGAAAAAAAAAATAATAGAAAAGGTAAATCCAATCACAACATGTAATTAGATAGAAAACATAGTAATCAAGCAAATTAATTTTGTGATTTCTTTTTTGAGTTAATTTTTGTGATTGTGTAAGGCTAGTATTAGTATCTTTTGATAATTAAGATTAAGATTGAATGGTTAAGGACTTGACCCAATAGAGAGTTTATTAGACTGTGCTAAACAATAAGCCCAAGTTAGAATATTATCTGGAAAGGCCCAATAGAGTAAAGTCTATATAGGTTGTTATACCCAAATTGAGCCCAATATAACTTTGAAGTCAAAAAACATGATACACACCAGTTTGCCTATAAATACCCTTCATTCTTATAATTGAAACATTGTGCTTAATTAAGTAACTATTTGTAGAGCTGTCAGAACCAGTCCTACTCGTCTAGCCCATTGGGTAGGATTACATTTTCTTAGGACTAAATGTTTTATGTTTATTTTCAAAGCGTGGGCCAGGTCCGGGCACGAAAAATAGCAGTGAAATTTCGGGCTGACTTTTTTCTCTTTGGCTTAGTGGGCCAAAGATCGATTTGACCCGACCCATTTAATTTCTACTTATATGCTTCTTAATACTCTAATTAATACTTGCTCTAGAATTAATTTGAGCGTCAGACAATATTCTTGTAATTTACTCAACTCCTCAAGTTCAAGGAGAAGTACTGTCAATGCATGTGATATTACAATTATTTATTGGGATAATTACAAAAAACCCTTTTTGGGCTAATTACAAAAAAACCCAAGGTTTTTGAAAATTACAAAAAACCCTTGATGTTTGATTTCGTCTTACATTTTTCCCCTTTAAAAGCAAAAAAAACATATCAAAAGCTCCCAGATATTTATAAAAATACTACATTTCCCCACTTAAATTTAACATATAATCAAACTTGATAGAGTTTTTTCATTTTTGTCATTTTGAAAATGTCTGGGTTTTTTTGTAATCAGCCTAAACCTGATGGGTGTTTTTGTAATTATCCCTTATTTATTTTTAGAGTAATTTGATCTTCACATAAATTCACACTCCTTGTCAATTTAATCCATAATGCTCCAAATAGTTAAGTTGCTATCTTCATGCACTATGGTCTTATGCCTAATTGAATATGTGGACCATTTTATGACTACTACAAAAGAAGACAAGACAAAACACAAGTGGTCCAAATACAAAAATTGCAATTATTTGGCAGCAAATGGAGAAAAGATTATATTTTCGGTCCCAAAGCACATGGAAAACCAAAAAAGTTAAATGTTACATCGTACTTTTATTTACTTGATCATAAAATTCAATGAGTGGTTCAATATTCTTAAATACATTTTCTTATGTTTTAAATAATAAAATAAAACAAGAATTGAAATTAAAATTCAGAAAATGTACTTACAGCAAGAGAAATGATGCCCGTGACAATGCCAGTTTTGATAGCTGTTGTCAGATATCTTGAATCGAAGTTGAGATGCATTATTGATGGTGGATTTATCCCTTTCTTCAAATTTCCTATCTGCAAAAAAACAAAAAAATTAAAAAAAAGTTTGTGCATCATTAACTATTCCATGTAAGAACAACCAAGATTGTCTAAACATGTCCTCGCACATTGCCAAAAATCAACAACCTATTTTTAGCTTTCCTTTAATTTTCTCTTGGATTTTTTAGAGTTCTTCATCATGTGAATTTGAGAAGTACTTAATTTTTTATTTTATTTTTTTGGTTTTTACGATGTTAATGCAAGAAAAAAAACTTCATAAGATTATTTAATTAAGCTATAACTAATCAGGTTTTCTTTGATGAGGGGAAAGTGCCGAAGACGAAACCCCCATTTGTACCAGAGGCATTCCTGCGGGAGAGGACCAACCGGCCAAAAACCCATCAATAACCTTTGCAATATTTCAGCAAAGAACTATCACTGCACAAATTCGAACCCGCGATGTCAGAGTGTTTACACCCAATCACCTTACTACTTACCATCTCGCATGTGCCCCTAGTACTAATTAGGTTTACTACCATCAATCATCGTTTACTTTACAATTGACAAATCTTCGTTTATTTCAGTAAGTGCAAGTTGCAAATGAAGACAAATATCAAGAAATTATTTGCAACTTACAAATTTAAAAGATATTTTTAACAAATAAACAAAATCTCTAATATGGGTTTTTAAGGGAACCGCTTGATAACCTAGTAATAAGACGTTTGTAAAACTCAACGATGTATTTGGGTTCGATTCCCACCTAACTCTCTTCCCTCTCATACTGTGATTTTAATTAAATTTCTAATAGTAACATTTAAGTCACGCATGATTAAAAATAGTAAAAAATGAACAATGCCTTTACTAAATTGATTGACTTGAAGCCTTCAATTATTACTTTATATGAAGACAATAGAAAAGATGAAAACAAGATATTATTCTGTGGTGCAGTGCCAAAACAGAGAGAAAAAAACAAAAAAGAGTCCAAATTGAGGCAATTATGATGAGGATTGATCATGGGGCTCACCACTTGGACTCCATGTTTCTCAGCATGTGTGAGATACACCAGAATACTTCCCAATATCACAGATGTCAATGGAGCCATGGCTGATATCCAGAACAGCTTTGGCTTCTTTTTGCTCTGCACAATTATAAATTAATTGTGTTAATTACCAGGTTGCTTTCAAATGTATTGCAAGTAAATGGAATAATTATTTTATGCTTTATTATAATGGTTTCTTGTAAGTTTAAAAAGAAAAAAAAAAAGAGTTCTGACATGACATCCTAGCTACAAAGTTTTCTTAATTATGTGAAAAAGATTAAAGCTAGTCTTCATCTTTTAGTCAATGTAAAAGCCAATTAATTATTTTAAGGGATAATTACAAAAACTACCCCATGAGGTTTGGTTAATTACAAAAAAAAACTCAGAAATGTTTGAAAATTATAAAACAAAAACCCTTAATGTTTGATTATGTGTTAAATATAAGAGGGTGACTGTATTATTTTTACAAAATATAAGGAGATGCTTGAAATATTTTTGCTTATGACAGGTAAAATATAATTCAGAATAAAACCTCAAGGGTTTTTTTTCCCTGTAATTTCCAACTAACCCAATTGTCAGAGGTAGTTTTGTAATCTTCCCTTGTGTAAATAGTTCAAAAGGCGGACCACTAGCTAGTAGCTCAAGTGATATCGTTCACCCTTTATAAGAATATTGATCGTGGTTTGAACACAGTATCTTTCAGTTTTTTGTGAATTTTATCCCCTCCCCACCAACTAATACTATCAACTTATTTAAAAAAAACACGAGTTTGTAGCTCAAGTGGTATCGCTCACCCTTTGTAAGGGTACCATAGTTCGAATCATGTATCTTTCAGTTTTTTTGAAATTTATCTCATCCTCTTTAATCACTACTCCCAACATATTAAAAAGAATAGTGCAAAAAGTTAAGGAAAGGCCAAAGGGTGAGATTAACTTACAAAGAATCTGGAGAGGAGGAGGTAGAAAAGGAAAACACATCCCAGCACAGCACTTTCCCATCTCCACTGCAAATTAGCATCATAATCAACATTAGAAAACAACAATTTATTCTTCTCAAAAAAAAAAAGGGAAAACAACAATTTATGTGATTAAATTTATTTTTTATTTTTATTTTTCCCTGTATGCATTACATTAAAAATATTGAGAAATAATTTCATTTGATCAATTATTTAATTTAGATATGTTGTGATATCGTGCTTTTCAAGAAAAAAGAAAATCATGGAAGTATATATGGCGAAATGGATAAAATATATTGAATTCATGTGACGTGGGCCTTGTCTAATCTCTAAGTGATTAATATTGGACCACTTTTCATTTATGAGGAAAAGCATCCATGCTTTTTGATTTGTCAATTTTACTATATAGTCATCATTTTCCGAGAGGTTATGGGCAATGGTTCGACACCATAACGGGGTGGATTGATACACGAAAATAAAGTATGCCTGATAGATAACTAAAGAAAACTCATACAAATTAGCTAAATATATATATATATATATAGGAATAGGATCAAATCAGACCACATAATTAGAGTGAGACAGTGTGGACTAATCCTAACCATAAATCTCAAATTTTAGATGGTTGGGATTTTCCCAATATAATAATCATTTTAGATTTATTTTAAAGCTGAAAAGGGCATGTTAGTCATTTTCTTATTAGTAGTTTTCATCCCCAATTGGTATCTCCCCAAAAAATCCCGTTCATCTCCCCCACAATGGCTTTCTCTCTCTGTTCCCCCAAAATTTTCCTCCTCCATCTTCTCCTCTCCCCAGTCCCCATAGCTTACATCATCCATTCCGAAACCTCCGAGCGTGCCACGCACGTGTACGCCTACCACAACAACAGATGGCTCCCGGGAGTGCACCAAGTGAGATGATCTCAACCAGCGGTTCCTCGTCTCTTTCTTCGAGGGAGGGTTTGGGGTGGTCCCCACATGTTTTTTGCGTCGACGAGAACAGCTTTAATGGACTTGAATTCGCTTTGAAGTTTCTTGAATTCCTTTTTGACACCGGAAATTAGGGTAATTTCTTGGCGAATCTATTCTTCTTGGATTTTGGTGACCTGAGTTAGGATTGTGGTTATGACTTGATCGGACATGGTTGAAACTGGAATTGGATTGAGATTATACGAAGAGCAATGGATTTGATTGGTGGGTTCGAAAGGGAATGGTAGTAATAGTATATATTTTGGAATGGGATTTGATAATGTTCGAGATTATATGTTTTTAGATGTATACTTAGATGTGTTTTGTTGTATAAATAATTAATTTTTGATGTATATATTTATGTTGTTGCATACTTATGTTTTTTTGTTGTATACTTATATGTGGTTTGTTGTATACATATATGTGTTTTGTTGTATATTTATATTTTTGTTTGACAATTGTAATATGCAGTAAAATTATGTTAAACATACAACAAAATAGTGTTGAGTATACATCAAATATATGCTAAATATACAACACAATAATGAGTGTGAGTTTCCCTCTATCTATAATTGATTTACTTAATTCACGGTCCCCACATGTTAATGAGCGTGAATATCTCTATCTATAACTGATTCCTTAATTCACGGTACCCACATATTTTTGTTTGACAACTGTAATATGCAGTAAAATTATGTTAAACATACAACAAAATAGTGTTAAGTATACATCAAATATATGCTAAATATACAACACAATAATGAGCGTGATTTTCTCTTATATATATTGATTTACTTAATACACGGTCCCCACATGTTAATGAGCGTGATTCTCTCTCTCTCTAACTGGTTCCTAGATTCACGGTCCCCATATGTTTTTTTTATTATTTTAATATGCAGTAAAATTATGTTAAGCATACAGTAAAATGGTGTTAAATATACAACAAATATATGATAAGTGTACATCATACTGCATGGCATAGCACCAGCGCAATTTTCTCTCTCCAGCGCGATTTTCTCGGGATTTTCTCTCTCCCCACGTGATTTTCTCTCTCCTAATAACTGATTCCATATTTGGATAGTCCCCCACTTGGTTAATTTGACAATTATACCCTTATTTTGCATTAATTAAATATTTAATGTAATTTTAACCCCTATTTATCTTAGTCATTGATGTAGATAATGGAGGGTTGAGATGAGTCCACACTGTCTCACTATAATATGTGGTCTCATTTTAACCTCCCCCTATATATATATATATATATATATTTAAAAACAATTCTCAATATATTTTTTAGAAAAGAAGGGGATCGGGCCCAGGTTGGATCCGTGGATATCTTGGGGGCAAACTAGGTATTTAATTTAAAGGTTAATCAGTTGAATGAAATTAGTTGATTGGATTGATATCTGACAATGGTCGGAAAGTTAGGACAAGGAAATATATCCGAACTGATTCTTAAGAAAATTAACTGTTTTAATTAAATGTTATTTATGTGACAAGAATCAAAAGATTAGTTGGAATCAAGAATTGGGCTTAATAGTCCTTTTTCTTTTTTTTAATACCAATGCATGCATAGATATGATTCTTAGTGTGAACACAAAAACGTGGTATATATAGTAAGCAAAGGGGTACGAATATTAACAAAAAGGAATGCTATTTAGTGAATATTTTGTTGTCTTGTCGTTAAAAATATGGATAATATTTTGTTGTTTTGTTATAAAAAGATTGTGAAAATTAATACACAAGTCTTTATTTTTTTCTTATAGTGCCACGGAATTTGCTAAGAAGATAAAAAGAAAACCACGTAACCTACAATTTCCATCCAAAGAAAGAAAACACAAAAGTTTTTTATTCCACATTCAAAATAAGTGATGTTTTGAGACATAAAAAATTCTTCAAAAAGAAGGCCGTTTCGACAATTTCAAGGCCGGTGAGAAAATATTTTTCCCAAATTACATTTAGATTATTATTTTCCAACCATTGGCGTAGCTAGGAGGCCACCCCCCAAAAAAAAAAATGTACTAAGCAAATTTTTCAAATATATATATATATATATATATATATATTAGTTGAAATTTATATGATTTTTCCATTCGACCCACCCTACTATCCCGTCTTCGCCATTGTTTCCAACTAACAATAAAAAAATATTTTGTTTCATAGTAACATTAATGATTAATTAAGGGTATATTGGATATTTAACGCAATCCTCAATTTATGTGTTTTTTTTAATCTATATTAACACAATAAACTAATTGAGGAGAGAGAAATTAAATGTAAAAATACCTTATGAGTTTGGGTAAATACAGAGCGCATGACGGAGATGACATCAGTGGCATGGGTAAAATGGTCAAGCCCTAATATTCCTTTTAATTGTTGTAGGCAAACAACCGTGGCCGCTCCTCCCATGAACCCTACTATGGTTGCATGCGACAGAAAATCCACTATAAACCCTAGCCTGTAACAATTTCAATATTTCACCTTAATTATTTCAAATATTATACTTAGATCAAATAACATTTTGATAATAAAGTACATAATTAACAAAACATTATTATAGCAAACTTTTAATTTTCAAGATGATGCCAATTTCATACGGTACTTCAATTCAATAGGTGAATGTCACGCTCAATTTAAAGATGATATCATTAATATTGTACATATACGTGACATTCGCACAGATGAAACAATTGTATTCGAGAATACCAACTACCACCATCACTAAAATCAGGTACATCATTTATTGGAGTGTAATAAAATTTGCAATAGAAAATTCAAAATCTTCAATATTATGAATAGGAAAGAGCAAGGACGAAACCATGGCTCCTATTATCGGGCACGTGCTCCTATAATTTTTTTTTCATTTTATAATTTAATATTTATCTTAAAACTATATATTAATTATTAATTAGGTTGAAAAAAATAAATGTGTCCCCATTAATAATTTTTTATGTAGGTAATAATATTGTGTCCCAATATAAGGAAAAATCAGTTGACCTACATAAAAATCTATAGGTAAATATTAAAATTACTATAAAGTGTATATAAAACCATTTTATGTAATATCATTGTAGGTTAAAATTGTTATCAACAAAAACAATTGTAGGTAAATATTTATTGCATTTATGTTGGTAAATTCAACAGTTATCGGTAATTTATCTGCATAATTTAGAGAAAAATAATATTTTTTATTTAGTAAGTATTCTGTTAGCAACTGTAAAATTTAATGACAAAATGATTTATACGGGTAAATTGGAATTTTCCTACTGTAAAAAAAAATATTACCTGAAAATGCCCAAAGCAGCTTCAAAAAGCCCAGCAAAAAGAGTTGCTGTGAAAGCAAGATGAAGATAGAGCGTGGGCTCCTCCAGTGCATTTACTACATTTCCCAACATCGAAGCCGTCAGTAATGATCCAACGGCCACAGTTCCAACTGCTAAATCTCTTGAGCTCCCCATCACAGCGTAAATCAACGGTGGAACAAAGCTCGAATCTACCACACCCAAAAAAAAATTTAAATATAAATAAACAAGCAATATATAATATTTCTATGCTTCGCGAATTAATTTTCGGCTTAATTGCCATTTTAGTTCTGCAACTCTTGCGGATTGGCAATTTTAATCTTATAATTTATGGGTTGAGGATTTTACCCATTTAACAAAAATTACCAGTTTTTGACTACGTCCTAGATATTTTTGGTGTTTTAGCTATATCCAAATGTATCTTTTGGAATAAATAAAATATTAAAACACTCATTTTGAACCAAAATTGCACAAATCAAAATTATAGGGCCAAAATTGTACTTACACAGGCCGAGAATTGGCGGCAAATTCGCGAGCCTTGCGTAACTAATCCCCTGCGGGATGGCCAGGCTGGCTATGGTGATCCCGGAAATGAGATCAGCTTTAAAAAACTGCAACGTGTACCGCGGGCCCCACTCCAGGATTGGGAAAATGTACTGTAGGCCGAGCGCAAGCTTTTTCCGCGGCGGCTGGTTTTTGAACTGCCGGAGGGGGTCGTCGGGGAAGAATGTTTCCTTCAGCGTGTTTTTGAGCGATTTTATGAAGGGCTGCGGCGGCGGAATGGCCACGCGGTGGTTTGCGCCGCCGTCGAAATTGAAGGCGTTGGCCGGAGGAGGATTCATGTGATCCGCGTTTCCCATTTTTTGTTTGTGTAATTTTCTTCAGAAAAAAAAAGGAAAAAAATTTGTTTGTAGTAAGATAATATTATGTTTTTTTTTTTAGGATTGGAGATTTATTGTTGTGACATAAAATTTGATTTTTCCTTATTTGGATATGTGATGATGGTTTTTGCAGATGATTAGAAGCATGGAGTGGGTTTTTATAGTAGGAGGGAGTGCATCAGTTTTAGTGCGGTGTGGGGTCCAGAAAAACACACACACACTCCCACTAAAATTTTACTCTATAATTTGTTGTAGTCTATGCCACCCACGTGGATTGATCTACCCTTGATTTTACACACATCTTTATGGGTGTGTGTGTATGTGTCAACCTCCATACACTAACTAGATCAAATTAGAGGTGTCAATTCTTACCCGCTACCATCCCAATATTTTTATTAAATTGGGCTACGTTTTTAGGCCTCAAAAGAAAGTCCTATCTGATCCAACTTATTAGGGCCGAAAAATGGAGTCGACTCGGTTGACATGAAATTTGCAGTGTGATTTCATGAGTTGGGTGTGGTTGGGCTCCAATTTTAGCGGCCTAGTTATTGTTTAGCCAGGTTTAGGCCGGTTTTCGCTCTTGGGCTAGACCGAGCATTTTGACAACTCTAGATGAAACACACGCTAATTGTTTGTAATTTATCAAAATTAGGGGTGTCAATCGCGATCGTGATTCATGTTCGCGGGTCGTCTCCTGACACGGGTATGATACGGACACGAACACGACCCATTTATGACACTGGTAACCCGAACACGACACAAAAAACCTATATAACACGAAAAAAAAACTATAATTATAAATGAAAGTTACTTTAAATTATTAGAAAATGCATTCAATAATATGTCCATCATATATAACTAACTAAAACATCACAAAATATGAAAATAATATGTTACTATAAATTTAAATGGGTTAAATAGGTCAATCGTGTCGACTTGGATCGACCTATTTGTTTCGTTATGTTAACTGTGTCCAACCTGATTTTGACCCGAACCTGCTAAGGGTTGTACATATACCTGCTAAATTTGTGTTAAGTTCGTGTCGTACCACAAATTGACCCCCTAATCAAAATCATAATATTTGTCAAATATATATTTTTTTATCACAGAAGGGGAAATTTCTTGCCAACCTCCATACACTAAGTAGGTGCATGAAACACATTATACACACTAAATAATTATAATTTATCAAAATGATAATGTTTGTCAAAAATTAGCTTCTTGCTTTTTGGTTATCATCATAGAAGGGGAAATTTTCTTGCCATCGTCCATACACTAACTAGATGTATCATGTATGTAGTTCGGTCTTTCCTTTTAACCCACATTTCCAATGTGTGTAATGGGAATAAGTTGAATTTGGTCACTTCATGATAGAAGTTGATCGAGTTTGGATTTCATGCACATTTTTTTCTCGATTTTAAGTGTCTAAGGTCGCATTATTTGAATTCAGGGAACATTGATTTGATCCCAAAATAATAAAAAAAAATTACACTATAAAAAAATCAGTTTACCAACAAAATTATTTTTGTTACTAAATTTTATAGTTACATACAGAATACTTATAGAATAAAAAATATCGTGTTTTCGCAAATTATACCAATAAACTACTAAAAAATCTAAATCTACCGACAAGAATAATGTAGATATTTACCGACTATTTCAGATTTTGTTGGTAAATATTTACCTATAACGATATCACCTATACTTTACAGTTTATCTTAATGTTTAATTATCTACAGATTTTTTTAGGTAAATTGATTTTTGTTGTAGTGTTATAGCATTGTGTGAATTTAAAATTATTAGTGTAGTGAGCAAAAATATATTTTCATAATTATCCTAATTATTCATTTAATGAATTATTTAAATTTTAATAATTACTTAATATTTTTATTATTTTAGGCCACATATAAAATCATCCGGCTCACAAAGCCCGCATCCGGACCATGCGGTCACTCTCTCATATTGTCATACATGGCCCACGGGGCACACCAACCAAGATATAAAAAGGTCTTTCCATCTCCTTTGTAAGTATTCACAATTCAGTACTCTCTATGGTTGTTTCCTTTGCTCTCGAATTACTCTCATATTGTTACTGATTTGAGCGTCGGATGGCTTTCCTAGAACCACACAGAGACCCCCTAGCCCTGTTCTGTGTATTGCAGACTAGTTCTCGTCCGAATATTCTATCAATTACGGAAAACAATAAAAAATTTATCAAATTTTTTGACTTTAAAGTAATCTGCGTATTTTAGCAGAATAAAATAATGTGATAGTCTAATAATTCACCCCTTGAAGAAATTCAACACTTTGATTCCCCATTAATGATTGATCTTTTATGCAGAGTTGAATTAATCCTCATCAAACTTCCTAATATTCCAAGCTCCACTTATCAATTCAGAAAAGAAATCCCTCCCTCCAAAGAGATTTATCCAAAACATAATAAAATCAGGCGCCTGTATTCAACTTTTCAGAGATCTTCTTCCAAATATCAATTAGAAGCAAAGTGCTAGTAGGTCACGTATAAAATTGCAACTTCTAGTCGGCTCATGGTGGGTTGTTATTGGACACTGCCCTTAACCATTGATATATTGGATTATGCTTTAGTTTTATGGCTGTTATTCAATCATGCTAATTAAATTAGGCGTGGGACAGGGAAAGATAAATATTAATGAGGGATATTAATGATATTATTTGTTCCAAACCTACCAGGGCCAAACAAGCAATAACAGGAAACCAAAATAAAATTTAAAGTTGACCCTTGAGAAATTCAATCAAACATTTCCATATTTAGCTAATTGTTCCATTTGGATTTCTGGTATTTCAAGTAAAAGATAGAGTTTTATAACCACACGGTTGGAGGTAGGAGTTTTTTCTTCTATTGAATTGTATTTCACGTGTACATTTTGCTGATACCATGAAAGATTCATTAAATAATTAAAAACAAGAAATATTATATGAATTTCATTTAGGCCCCATTTGGATTGATAGATTCGGAGCTAAGAATTTCAAATCCATAATAACAAATTTATTGAACTTGTTTGGATAAAATCATTCTACAACTTAGATTTTATTTTGTGCTATTTTGGAGTCATTGTGGTGGATTTCAAATCCAAATTATTTGGAGTTATTTGAAATTCTTCTCTCAAATTCAAATCCTCTCATCCAAATTAAATGCAATCTTATAGAATTTTATTTCTATACTCGATTTGAATTGTAACAATCGATTGGTATTTTATTAAACTCAAAAAATGCAAAAAATAATTAAGCAAAAGCAAGTATATAGGCTTTTTTGGGATTCTATTATCATTGTTGTGGGGGAAAATGACATTTACTTATTTAATATACAATTCGGTTTAAATATTAATTTAATATTAATTGTCCAATTAGCTCTTAATAAAATAACCCGTCCCAGAGGAGTTGGTGATTAGTCCATAGCTCGGATTCTTCTACACGATCCGCCCATTTCCAGGGAATCTGCAACATGTATTTATCTTTACAAAAGTTATTATGCATCTCCATAGATGAAAGAGGAAATCTGGTCCTTCAAAATTGTGGATAAAGATATCCAAATACATATGTTTCAAAAAAACAAAAGAAGATGTCCAAATACAAACTCCGAGTCAAATCCAAGTTCTCACAAAATTGCTAAGCACATCCGCAAAGAGTTCATATTATTACAAAGTCCAAGTGGTAAAATATCACTTATCAGGTTTGGGGTGGGTTGGTGGTCAACAAAAGTCAAAATGAGAAATGCTTACGTGTGTCAGCATAAAATTGTGGCTTCATGAACCCGCCAGGTTTGACGTATCTACTGGTCCACGCTTACGAAATTTAAAGTGACGGCACTTACGGTGGATCTCCTGCTTCCAGGTCTTAATTCTTCTACTGGACCACCCCACTCAAATTACTCCACGTTTCCACGTTAACATTTTCGGGTATTTATTTTAAGTAATTGCGTCCTGCCTGTTCATCTGCACGTGTGGGTCAGGATTTCTCGCCCCGGGTCTCACCCGACCCGACCCCTCGTATTCAAAAGAAAAGGTGGACAAGTTCATTATGTTGATGATGTGTTTGAATGTAGGGGACCTCTTAATTAGTCGTAGTCGAGAATAAAAACATAACTAACCAATCATATTAGTATTAGAGTTGTCAAATGTGCCCGTCAAGCGCGGTGATGGCCCGATTGACCAAGGGAAAAATTGGACAGAGCCGAAATTCCATTAAACCACTATTTTTGCGGTTCAACCCATGAAAATATACATGATTGGACCGACCGGATATCCGAATGCCTCTACCACTGTCGCACGCCCACTGCCTTATGGTGCAATGTCATCGTCGATTGATGTTCATGTAGACGACGAACTTGTACAAAATCTAGGTGATTAGTGTTGAGATAAGTCAATTGTAAGTTGTTTTATATTTATTAATTAAGGGAAGAAAATCCACTTTTTAAACTCGGTGAGTTCTTTCTCCTATCACCAATTAGTTTTAGAATGGGCTCACTCACTTGGTGAGATTGAACTCCTCTCATATCGCCACGCTTTACGCGCTTTATGTGTGGGCGTCTCAATCTGAATTTAACAATTAGGTTTTTATGTATTCATATAAATTAAAATAAGGTATTTAGCTAAAATAGTTGTCGGTGCTGTACATGGCAGCATACTAGCGAGGATTTGGATTAATGATGAACGGAGCTTGAAATATTTTGGGAACGAAACTGAATATTTTTTCTCAAAACACTAAAAAATAATTCAATTACATTAACGACAATTTTATCTTTTATAAGTGATGATCTATTAAATGTAACAAATTTATTATGAACTTTTATTTAGTTAAATGTAAGATTTGGAGTTGAGGGGGCTGGCACGCAAGTGCGCAACCATGTTGTATGACGAAAAACTCCAAATTTGTCACTCGTGATTTAGAATTATTGGTGGGACTCTCTGAATAAATTTAAATGATCGTTTGTCACAAAAAGATTTTTAGATGCTTCTATACCAATAAAAATTACTACTTAAATTCGTTTATTCATCAAAATGAGAAGGATTGAAGCAGGGGATGGAACGCAGGCGGGTTTTCCAAACCTCGGAAGGCCCCACCAAGAAAAATTAAGACTTTGGTCTCGTTCAGTTCCAAAACCCGCCAGGGACTAGACTCGTTAGACCCGCCAATATTTTTTTAATTGCAATAATTATTTATTTTTGTGTATTTGTAACCAAAATTTCAAAAGCAATCCAGTATTAATAAGCCAAAAAGAAATAAATATAATTATGCAACTTATTGTAAATATGTTTTATAACTATTTAGCTACTATTAAGATTTTTTTTCAAAAAAAAAATACTATTAGGATCTTGCAATAATACTCAAAATAAATATCCAAAGTACAATATTACAAGATGTTATAGTAGTAAATTAATATCAATACAACACTCAAATCTAAAAGTAAATAATGCAAAAATATCTAGTACATATTCAAAAAATATAATAAAAACTAATATATATTGTGGGGCAGGTCCTATTGGACCCAGGATCCATTTAATTGGATCTAGACCTACCCCGACGGGTTTTAACTTTTAACCCGTCCCATTGCTACCTCTAATTGAAGCCATATCTTGATCATCATGCAAGAGTAAAAGAAATTCAACGACACTACAAAAAAAAAAAAAGAAGTTTATTGTTTTGATTTACTACTTATCATTTGCAACAATTTTGGATTTACAGAAAATGTGAAGAGACCCAAGTCAATGAAAAATATGATTGGGATGGCGAGGAAGAATTAAGTCAAACAAAGCAAAGAAAGAAGAGTGGTGTATGGTACAATATCACGGGCGCAAGTTTCTTGCAATTTGGTTGTTTTTTTTTTTTTGAGAAGCAAGAAAATTGCATTAATCAACGAGCAAGGGCCTCTGCCCGAACAATGTCCAGAAATAGTACAGGAGTTTCCCCAATAACAGTCTCGGGAATATTAAGAGAGAAAGCAAGTCGCGCCAAGTTATGCGCTACTGTATTACCGCTACGTTTAACAAAACTAGAACTAAAACTATCAAAATAAACCAGAATCATTTTAATATCTTGGAGGATATTCCCCAGGTAGGATAAATCATGGGCATTGTGCCGAAGTTTGTGATGAATCGTCCAACTATCCGTTTCCAGAACTACGGATTTCAGGCCCAAATGTTTTGCCAGTGTCAGCCCTTCTCTGCACGCTATAGCTTCTGCGATATCCACCTCGTATTCCGTCGACATGAGTTTGTAGATCGTCTTTATCACTTCGCCCCTGTGATCTCTTATTACTGCTCCTACACCTGTGCCTGTGCCCTTGATAATCGATGCATCACAATTTATTTTAATTGATCCCAGTGGTGGAGGCGTCCAAAGTTCCCTCAACTTGCTCTTATGTTGCGCCGGCGTGCATTCCGTTGCCATTTTGTGCTCCATCAAAACCTGTTGGGCTTTGTTTAGGCTCCATTTATGGTCTAGCATAATATTTTTAAAATTATGCATGTTCCTTGCGTACCAGCCAACCCACAACAAAGTTGCAAATAATTGTTGGGGCTCCTTTTCTACTGTCTGCGACATGAGGTGAATCCAATCTCCTATCGACCCCCGCAAATTGACGGACTGAAAGGAAAAACGCAGCGGGCATGACTCCCATAAAAACGAGGCCCAGCAATTTGGTTGTTAGATGTAGTATTATAAGAGGGAAAATCATTTTTTCTTATGGTAGATTATTTAATCTGATCATAAGTGATTGTTTAATCATCTGTTAGCTTCTCGATGCACCAATAAATCAACGTTATTTGCATCAATAATTGAATTGATAATGAATGAACAAGGACTGAAAATCTTTTATTGTGAAGATTCAAACTTTTAAAAAGAAATAGATGGCAATCGATTATGTTAATTAATGTTCAATATTACATTTGTAGATCTAGCGTTACTAGAAGTTGTTGTCCCACGTCGCTAAGTTGGTAGGCTGTTATTATGTACAAATATGAATTTGACACCATCTTTCACTGAATGTGAAGGTGGAAGCTGTTAGATAATTATTGTCTCTTTAAACATAGATTAAGTGTCCTAAAAAAAAACATAGATTAAGGACACTCAAAGTTGTGTTATTATTGTGCATAAATATGGATTAGAAATTAGAGTTATCAAATGGGTTGGTTTCGTCTCTCATTGAGCGTGAGAGTGGAGGTTGTTGGGTAATTATTGAAAAAACATAAACTAAAGACCTTTAATTTTGTTGTGCTATTATTATGTATAAATATGGATTAAGGTTTAGATTTATCAAAAGGTCGGATCGATGCTGGTCTGTCGATTGGGTCGGGTTGGGCTGAACTTTCGTTGGCCCACCATTTTTAGGCACAATATGTGAAAACACGTGTGAAATGATCGAGTCTGTCGGCCCTGTACAACTTCTCTGGTTAAATAGACACGGTCCCATTTGTACCTCCAAAACTAAAGATCAGACTCACCTTGACACCTCTATAGGAACCATCTCCTCTTTACCCAACTTTGGGGTCACATGTAGATTCTTTTTGATCTATTTATAGTAATTAGACTCTAATACTACGATGAATACTTATTGTTTTAATAAAAAAAGAAAATTATCAAACAAGAAAACATATTTAATATTATGACATAATGCACAAGTTAAATGCACAGCTAAGACTACGTGCCTAAACAAGGAACAAAGTGTCTTTGAGGACCAAGTGGTTAACTAATAATGCTTTAAGATTTCACTTTCCAGCGAGAGTGTTGAATTCCTTGGAAAATTCCAAATAGGCAACACAATCCTTTGTCGGATGAGTGCCGCAGCATCTAATTAAGATTGAAATATGCAAGCAAGCCAATTCACAATAAAATCAATGTGCCTTTTTCATTATTGTTTATGCACAAATTTGATTAGATAAATAAGTTATGACAATCTTTCTTTCAAATTCCAATTTCTTGACACATAGGAATATCAATGGGACGGGCGGGGTACTTAAAGACACATCTCCTCTCATCCAGTACCGGACGGGGCGGGACGAGCAGTCGCAGGTCACGGGTAGGATGGGACGAGGCGCGTAAGATAAATCAATTACAAAAGGGGAAAGTCAGTAAATTCCCTTTTTTTTAATAAGTTGAGAGTATTGGTTGGAGAAGAGCAAAAACTTATGTGAAACTGTCTCACGGATATAAATCACGTGGGGACGAAGCCCTATTACCAAATTCAACATATATGTCTCTCTCTCTCTCTCTCTCTCTCTCTCTCTCTCTCTATATATATATATATATATATATATATATATATATATATAGGGGAGGATCAAGTGAGACCATGTCTCAGGTGAGACACAATGGACTAATCTCAACCATCCTCCACTTGTTAATCAATGGGTATGATTTAATGGATAAAAATATATTAAAATATTAATTTAATCAATATAAGGGTAGTAGGGTAAAATAACATAACAAATTAGTTACAAAATGGAATCAAATCTCTTTTCTCTCATACATCTCCTTTTCCCCAATCTCATGTCTCTCTTTCTCTCTCTCTCTTTCTCTCTTTCTCTCATTCCTCCATTAACGCAAATAAAGAAAACTGTGAAGAACTCGAAAATTACAGTTCATGAAAATTACAGAGAAAAACACGAAAAATCGGTGCAATATTACGGAGAAATAACGAATGTGAGTTCGAAAACTAAATATGCAACAAAACTCAACTAAATATGCATTATCCGAAAACTATCTATGCAGTAAAAAACTAATATGTAGTATAATATAACCAACTATGCAAGATGCCATAAACTATGCAACAAAATCAACTAATCGTGTATTATCTAGAAACTATCTATGCATTGTGGAATAACTAAATACGAAGACATTATGTAACATCTCATTTTTATAATTTCCAAAAGCAACATCTCATTTTCATAACTAAATATACATTATATTGAACCTATTTATGCGGTGTAGTATAACTACATACGCGAAGACGTTATATTCAATTATGTCTTGTTTTCGTAAAACAAAGTGCAACAAAATAACTAAATATGCATTATTTGATGTCTAATTATGCAAAGAAGAACCCTAACTATCTTGTAGAAAATAAAAATATTTGGAAAGAAAACAGTTCTTAAATTCCGCCACAAAATCCCAAGTGTCTATTTGTACTTAAAATCCATTGGGACCACTAATTTGAACCATAAAATTATTTGGGACCACTAATTTGAATTACAAAATTACAATCTTACCCTTAAAATCGCAAAAATTAGGAAATAATTAAAAAAATGAATTAATCACATCCCTTCATTTTTTAAGATAAATGGGTAAGATGAGTCCACACTGTCTCACCTAGGGAGGGTGGTCTCATTTGAACCAAATCATATATATATATATATATATATATATATCATATGTGGTCCCCACTCTTCATCCTCTCTCTCTATATATACGGTCATCTCTATTCATCTTCTCTCCATATATATACGGCCATCTATATTCATCATCTCTCCCTATATGTATGGTCCCTATCTATATATATATACATGTCCTCTTTTTCTTTCTCTACTCACATCCTACACATGTCTTACTCTCTCTCCTAAGATGAAAACAAATACATAAAGAAATGAAACTTTTAAAATATAATTTATACTTTTGAGACTAGAATTGATGTTTTTTTTAATAAAAACTGATTTGTTTTGATAAGTGACACTTTTTAAATAATAATTGATATTTTTTTAATAAAACATGATACTTTTTCTTTAATAAGAAATGGTATTTGTTTTAATAAGTATTGATGTTTTTACAATCAGAATTGATACTATTTTAATAAAAAGTGATATTTTTCTTTAATAAGAAGTGATACTTTTTAAATAAGAAATGATATTTTTTTAATAAAAATAATATTTTTTTAAGTAAAAGTAATATTTGTTTTTAATAAGAAGTAATATTTTATTAATAAGAAGTGATATTTTTCCCATAAGAAGTGATACTTTGTTTTAATAAAAAGTGACTTTTTTTTTTCAAAACAAGTGATATTTTTTTATCATTTCTATATGTTTTAGGCGTGTAGAGAGGGGGAAAGAGGGGATCGCAAGAGGATTGTGATGTGGGGAGAGAGAGAGAGGAGAGAGAGAGAGAGATGCATGAGAGTATGTGAGATAAAGAGATAATAGAATAAGGGGACCAATGAGAGGAGAGAGTGGAAGAGTAGGGACCAGGAGAGCAGGAGATCAGAGGAGTGGGGACCATGTGAGGATCGATCTCACTGATTTAATCAGGTGAGACGGTCTTGACTTTTCTTGGAGGAGAGAATAAATTTCAAAAAAATTGAAAGATATCGGATTCAAACTTCGGTCAACGCCCTTACAAAGGGTAAGTGATACCACTTGAGCTACAAGCTAGTGGTTCAGTAAATTCTTTTTTGACCTTGCAAAGGATTATAAAGCAGACAATAGCTAATGGCATTCTTTCCATTCGTTAACTACTTCTAACGAGCAAGTTAGTAGCCTACATCGGTTGAATGTTGGGACAAACAACAATCATCGAGCTGCGTATTTTTTGTGAGAGGGGGCACCAGATCACCCATTTTCCTCGGCTAAGATGAAAGTATGCACCATCTCCACAAAAGTCTTAGTCGGTGTTTCTTTCATAGTAATAAGATTTACATTTGTCATATATCACTACAAAAAATATTCTTTTTTATCAATAGAATTTACTCATATAAATAATTTTGTCACTAAATTTTACAGTTTCCTACATATAACAACGGAATACAAAATAGTGTTTTCCTCCAAACTAAACCGACCAATTACATGCAAATCACCAATTGTCTTTAAATTACCGACATAAATAATTTAGGTATTTACCAAGTATTTTAGATTTTGTTGGTAAATATTTACTTACAACGATTTTACCTACAGTTTATAGTTAAAATTACCTACAAATTTTATGTAGAAGCTTTTTTTTCTTGTAGTATATATATAATTATCTATTTGTTGTTACCATGCATGTACTATGGTGCCCAATGGCGTAGCCAGCACGTTATAACGGGGTGGGCCGATACGCGAAAGTGGGGTGGGCCGTATAGAAAAATCATATAAATTTTAACTAAATTTAATTTTTTTTTTTAATTTGCTTAGTAAAAAAAAACTTTTTTTTAAAAGAGGGGGGGCCAGGGCCTAGGTTGGCCCCCCCTAGCTACGCCATTGATAGTGCCAATAATTTTTTTCTAAAATTTACATTAAATAAAAATAACAAAATAACTCTTACAATCACATTTCTCCATTAAGTAGTTTTATAATACTTTTAGTAATCATTTCATCACTATCTATTATGATCAAAGCATTAGGATCTTTTTCAGCTTCCAACTTTTCTGTCGGGAAAACACCTACTCGAGTTAAAAAGTTTCCCAGATAAAACCTCACTCGTAAATTTGTGAGAGATAATAATGACAATTATAAAACAGCATTAGCCGCCTCACTCAAAATCTATGAAGGATAATGACAATTTTGTAACATCATTAACCTCACAATTATATGTCAATTATATGGGGCTCTTTTTTAGATGTATTATTATAATTAATGCGCACAAAACTGATTACCAATATGTAACTTTTTGAAACTTTTAACAAGCAAATGATCATTTGGATTCTTGGGCACCAATTTGACACGTGTAAATGATTGTCTAATTTCGTATTATTTATTCTCTTTAATGGAAAATTTATTATTAAAATAGATTAGATACTTGTTTAATTATTTATTTATTGTTAGGTATCTTTTGCCTCGAAAGATTGATACACTAAGTACCAAAAACAAAATTACAGACTCGATCGCCTATTAATACAAATATACTCTAGACTCTTGTAGGAAATTAAAATACAACTCAATACAAAAATACACGAAAAATAATAACAGAATGTATGAGGGATAAAACCCTAAACCATATATTGAATAATATGGCTCAGGACCAGAACTTCCCACACAAAGTAGTCACCAAGAATCACCCAGAGAACCAACATGGAACCAAGAACCACAACTGCCTTGCCACAAAGCCAGGCCCTCAAGAACCGCAGCCCAAGAACAAATCTCGAACAAACCCTAGTTCAACCCAAGAACCACCCAAACCCTAAATCACTCAAGATATAGAGAGGTCTACACAGAGAACGTGGAGAGGGTGAACACACACTCAGTGATCTCGCTCAAACTCACAATATCACAGAGAAAAGATGCAGCCAGAGGCTGGATCGTATAGAGAGAGAGAGAGACGAACACAGAAGGTTCGAGAGAGAGATGAGAGTTTAGAGAGAAGTGAGATACTCGAGTGAGGTTAGGGTTCGGGTGGGGGGTTTATATATGTAATTTAACGGCCAAGATTACCTGGATCACATCAACGGATAAGAGATAAGCAAAGGATCCGCGAACATATAAAACCGGTACCACAACCCGAACGGCTTGAGCGCATCGCATCGAGTTAATGGGTGGGCTCGATTGCCATGGCCTTGGGCTTCTTTGAAGGTGGGCAAGTAACCAATGGGCCAATTAACACAACAATCTCCACCTTTGGCTCATTGTGATTCAATTAGACAAACTTGGGAATACTTACGGTCATCATCATCGCCATTTGCCTTCCAAGCACTTAAGCCAGGAAGGACTTGTGTTTCTGAGAACGAGCTAATCAGAACAAGAAAGGATCTCAACAAGCACACAAAGAAGTCAAGTTCCCCCGTTGAATTAACATAAGACTAAGCAAATATCAATTCAACAGTTTTGGATTATAACGAAAACACACAAGAATGTTTAAATCCAACATAAAGGGTAAATAACGGGTAACTAATCACCAAGTGTCAAAATTTAGGATTTTTAAACAAGTTTTGAACTTTGATAAGGGTAGACACTTAGTACCCATATCAATTTGGATTAAATTCGAGAGGCCACTTTTTCAAGATTAACCAAACCTTTTGAAACAATATCTCTTATGAAATGAAAACGAACATCAATGTGTTTGGTTCTATCATGAAAAAGCGGGTTTTTGCAAAGTTGAATACCAGTTGTGAGTCGAAAATACAACAACCTTTTGTTTTAGAAAACCAATTTTAAACAAGACCTTTAAGCCACAAAGCTTCTTTTAAAGCTCATTAACAACAACATATTCTTGACTCTGTTGTAGACGGGGCCACAATATGTTGCGGTTGGGATTTCCAACTAATACATGAGCCACAAAGTGTAAAAACATAAGAAGTTGTTGATTTTTATTTGTTGTCTTTATTATTAGCATAATTAGAATCAACATATCCTTTCAAAATTATACCAAAGATCACATTTTGAAAAACACAGACTATAATCAGAAGAATGCCTCAGGTATCTTAATAACCATTTAACAGCATTCCAATGCACCATGCCAGGATTGGACATGTATCTACTCAAACAAGAAACAGCATAGGTTATATCAAGCCTAGTGCTCACCATTAAGTACATCACGGATCCGATAGCATTAGCATAAGGAATGTTTTGCATAGCACATATTTCGAGTTGGTCTTAGGAGACTGCTCCTTACTTAACAGAAAATGAGAGGCAAGAGGCACATTCACAGATTTGGCATTAGACATAGAAAATTTTTGTAGGATCTTTTCTATATAAGAGGACTGATGCAAATAAATGACAGATTTAGACCTGTCCCTATCAATGTTCATTCCCAAAATCTTTTTAGCATCACCCAAGTATTTCATGTCAAATTTAGCACTTAGACAATTTCTAACATGATCAATGGATTTAATGCAAGGTCCAGCAAGTAACATATCATCAACATACAAAAAGCAAGAACACGAGATTTGATTATCAAGCTTAAAGTAAAGACAATGATCAAATTGGCTTCTACAAAACTTTAACTCAAGCATACATTGATTAAACTTTTTATTCCATTGTCTTGGAGACTGTTTTAGTCCATACAGAGATTTTTGGAGTAATTTTTGGAGTAAACAGACATAGTTAGACTTGGATTTGTCCTCAAAACCCTCAGGTTGTTTCATAAAAAATTTTTCATCCAAGTCACCATGAAGAAAAGCAGTTTTAACATCCAACTGTTTCAATTCCCAGTCAAATTGAGCAACAAGAGCAAGCATAATTCTCACAGTAACAAATTTAACAACAGGTGCAAAAATTTCAAGCATAATTCTCACAGTAACAAATTTAACAACAGGTGCAAAAATTTATGTGTAATCAATCCCTTCCTTCTGAGTAAAACCTTTAGCAACTAATCTTGCTTTAAATCTAACACCCTCGATTCTTGTTTGACCTTGTAAAGCCATTTACAATCAACTACTCGAGCGATTAGGGGTTTTGGTATAAGAATCCATGTGTTATTAACATGCGGAGGTCATTTCATCATGCATAGACTTAGCCACTTTGAAGATTCAGCAGAATTCATAGCTTGCAGGAAGGTTTTAGGCTCGAGAACCATCAATAGATTCAAACACGTAAAAACACATAAGATGTCATGTGAAAATCAAGCAAATTTGTTTGGGACTCTAACATGCCTCCTAGTTCTATCCCTAGTTAACACATAATCATTCAATTCATCATGATTATCAAGAACATGTTCATTTTCGGTGTTAACATCGGAAATTCATTATGCATGTCATGCACATTATCATCTTGAGTATCATCTTCAATATGCACATTATTATCATTCAAATTGACAGCAAAGCATCATTGATATGAGAATCGGCGAGAGAACAAACAATATTAGGAGACACATTAGATAGCTCCACCTCATTTGGAGTATTATCATTTTTAAAACAGTTTGAGAAGGATGCACAAAACAAGGGAATTCAAGTTCATTGAATAACACATCCCTACTAATTATTGTTTTAAAACCAGGTTCTCCTCTATTCCAAAGTCTATAGCCTTTAACCCTTCAGGGTAGCCAAGAAAAACACATTTTATAGACCTTGGATCTAATTTGTCATTCTTTTGATGTACAAATGCGAGAACACCCAAAGATTTTCAAATTAGAGAAATCAATCGCTTTCCCATCCCACACCTCTTCAGGGTATTTCCTTCCAAGGGACCGAGGGGGACCTATTGATTAAATAGGTAGCTGTTACAACAACTTCTCCCAAAACCTTTTAGAAAGTCCAGAGTAGCAAGCATGCTCCTCACTCTTTCTAAAAGTGTTCTCATTCATCCTTTCAAAGAACACCATTTTCTTTGAGGTGAATAGGGCAAGGACTTGTGCCTTTTTATACCAAATTCATCACACAGATTGTCCATTAATTGATTACAAAATTCCAGGCCATTGTCAGTTCTCAAAACTTTAATCCTTTTGCGAGTTTGGTTTTCAATAAGAGTTTTCCAAGTTTTAAACTTATCAAAAACATCGATTTGTTCTTCATTAAAAACACCCAAACTTTCCGGAATAATCATCAATTATGGACAGAAATATCTATTTCCTCCATGAGTAGGCATTGAAGAGGGACCCCAAACATCAAGATGCAAGTATTCAAGCAATTCAAGACTAGTGATTGTTTAGGATTAGTTGGAGAGGGAACTTGACTCTTTGATGTTTACCATATACACATGATTCACAGAAAGACAAAGCATCAAGTTTATTTTTACCAAAAAGCCCTTTTATTCTCGAAGAATGTCAAGACCTTTAGAGCTAATGTGACCAAGTCTTTTATGCCACAAATCATTTGACACGAGGTGTAGCAACAAAGATTCACAATTTGGCACATAAGAATCATGTTTAGCATGTAATACATAAAGATTTGTTCTTTTCGACTTTTGCAATAATCATAGAACCCCTCATGAGTTTCATAACACCCTTCCCCATCTTCCCTCATAGCCATCATGTTCAAGCATAGACAGGATATCAAATTATTGGATAAATCGGGAACATGTCTTACATCATTGAGTGTCAAAACATAACCAAGATCAAGTTTCAAACACAGTACCAACACCAATCACTTGACACTTTTTATCATTAGCCATGGAAACAGATCCATTTTGCAGATTGAAGCATAAGTATTAAACAAATGTTTAAAAGATGTCATATGGAATGTGCATGCAGAGTCAATTAGCCATTCATAATCATGAAAGCATTTGAAGGCATAGAATTCTGAGAACCAGGCGGCTCATGCACCATAAACACATCACCCATATGATCATTAGAAGTAGTCAAGTTCAGAGTCATTGGTTTGGCTTTTATTGTTCTCGGTTATTGTTTTGATTATTGTTAAGTTATTCCTGGGTTTATTGCACTCTTTGATGTAATGACCATGCTCACCACAATTATAGCATTTCTGTTATTCCTAGGTCAGAATTAGACCTACCTACCGCTTTGCTTCTCTTTCTTCCCGATATATTGTTAGTGTTATTCCCATTTTTCCTGTTCGGGGTCTACCCACGACATGCATAACCTTCCCCGACCCCTGTTCATTCCCCTTTGATATTTTAGGATCTAATTCCTTACTCTTAAGGCCATTAATCACGAGATCAAGGGTAATAAGTCTCTACCATACTTAATGGCGATTTCACATCAAAGATAAGAATCGGGGATGGCATTAAGCAACACAAATAGGGTATAATCATCAATGTTTTTATCACGATCAACTTTATATCTTGTATCGAGTTTAGTAAAAACATCAAGATTTTCATCCATATCCTTTGTCAAGTCAAGTTTAAATCTAAAAAACTTTTCAAGTAAAAACGAGTTTGGAAGGTAATGAGGTTTCAAAGAAAGAGAGTTCTTCCAACTTGTTCCACAATTCCTTGGCACTTGACAACTTGCCAACTTTTCTTAACACGAATCGAAAGATTTAGGATAATGGATGAATAAGCAAACTCATCAAGTTCACTCTAATCTCAAAGTGTCTTTATCAAGTATATTTTTGTTCAATGACTTTAAAACATTTTTGTTGAATCGAATGCCCTTCATCTTTTGTTGCCAAATAGAAAAATCGATTTTCCATTGAAGGGTTCCAAGTGATAACCGAAAACACGGTCATTATCACGGATATAATCAAGAATATATATCACACGGATAAGACACGGGTAATTCACAGAGTACGAGAAAGTACACCAAGAAATCACAAGGAAGAATCGCCAGAAGCAATGTGGGTGGACCACACAGAGTCCAAGTAAATGCAACAACAAAATGAACAACAGCAATACAGGACCACACGAGTCCAACAGAGATCAACAAGGGACCACGAGTCAAAAAAAGCGATAAAAGGACCACACAGAGTCCAATAAAATAACAAGGCCCTAGGGTGGATCCCCTCGCACTCAGATTCCGGCTGCGCTCGTGGCACAGTGGTCAAGAGGCTTGATGCTTAGGGTTTCCTAAAACTACTCGGCAAAAAAAAAAAAAGAGAGAGAAAGGGAGAAGAGATGAGCTTACTACCGGGAGCAAGTCCTGGGTATCAAACCAATCACAGAGATCACCAGGAGCCAAGAATCACCAAGATTCAAAGCAAGAACGTAAGACCAACCCACCACGAGGCGGATAGGTGTTACGATACCATCATTAGGTATCTTTCGCCTCGAAAGATTGATACACTAAGTACAAAAACAAAATTACGACTCGATCGCCTATTAATACAAATATACTCTACAGACTCTTGTAGGAAATTAAAATACAACTCAATACAAAAATACACGAAAAATAATAAGAATGTATGAGGATAAAACCCTAAACCATATATTGAATAATATGGCTCGGGACCTAACTTCCCACACAAAAAGTAGTCACCAAGAATCACCTGGAGAACCAACGTGGAACCAAGAACCACAACCGCGCGCTTGCCACAAAGCCAGGCCCTCAAGAACCGCAGCCCAAGAACAAATCTCGAACAAACCCTAGTTCAACCCAAGAACCACCCAAACCCTAAATCACTCAAGATATAGAGAGGTCTACACAGAGAACGTGGAGAGGGTGAACACACACTCGGTGATCTCGCTCAAACTCACAATATCACAGGAGAAAGATGCGAAGGAGAGGCCGGATCGTATAGAGAGAGAGAGAGATGAACACGAAGGTTCGAGAGAGAGATGAGAGTTTAGAGAGAAGTGAGATACTCGAGTGAGGTTAGGGTTCGGGTGGGGTTTTATATAAGATTTAACGGCCAAGATTACCTGGATCACATCAACGGATAAGAGACAAGCAAAGGATCCGCAAACATATAAAACCGGTACCACAACCCAACCGGCGACCGCATCGAGTTAATGGCTGGGCTCGATTGCCGTAGCCTTGGATGGCTTGGGCTTTGAAGTCATTTGGGGCAAGTAACCAATGGGCCAATTAACACAACATTTATTAATATTTCTTTTTTATATAAGAAAATTGAAAGATTTGTTGGTCCAAATCCTCATATATATATATATAACAATATATATATCCAAGAATTAAAGCATCGAGTCTAAGCGTTGTTATAAATATTGTTAATAACACTTATTCCAATTCCAGTCGCGGTTGAATAGAAAAGTGAACACTAGAGATAAAATTTGTCTGAGCAAAAACTTCACTATTTGATATCGATTACATCGATTACAGAACAAGGTGTTTTAATTAGACTCAGCCAATACGAAACTTTTATACTTTTATGAAAACTCATAATATGAGTAGATCTGCTATATATAAATCAATTAATCCAAAATACTATGAGTACAAACACACGCTCTAGATCAAAATAAACAATGGACGAAAACAATACAAAGATTCAATATCTTCCGGTATTGTTTTTCAAATGCAGCAACACTTCGAACAACACTCAAAACAATGTATGAGGTCGGACTTTGCTTCTTCTATCAATAATAACAATCTCTCTCGTGTATCTCTATGTTTCAGTGTATCAAAATATGAAGCACGTCTTTCTTATTTTATAACCATCCAATCAATCCTACAAAATATGGAGGAAAAAAAACACATATATATATACACACATACATATACACAAATAAAACGAACACATATTATATGAGTTAGATATCGAGATAAATATTTTGAGTCATTCCGTATCTATATGTTCTCAATAAATAAACAATTAGATTGACTCAAGACTTTCCTCATAAAGATATTACTTTCTAGTTAAGATACAAAAAACTCTTTCGATATACTATCTTTCCTAATATAAAGAATCATATTTTTTTTCCCGAAACGATAGAAATATATTCATTACTCAAATAAACTTACATTGCCAACTGGCAAATGGTCACCTTGAACATACATACATTGATACATGTCAAGGGGACGAGAGATAAAACCACCGTAATTCGAGGGAGCAAAACAAGAAATTACTAAAAACAAATAAAAATTAAGAACTCCAAAGGAAACTAAACCACCTCCGAAAGGAGGACTAAGACACTCCGCAAGGGAGACTACCCAACTCGAACAAATCAGGGCACGAGCTACTACACGCACCGCAAGCTCCGAAATTACCGACCGCTACGAGTTTCGCAAATCAGGTAAAAAAAGACAAAAAAAACAGAAAAAAAAAAAACAGAAAAATCAAAAAAAAAGGAAAAGAAAAATGTCTCTCCCTCACCCGATCGGCAACCCATCACCTACCCGGCTCCAACTCTCCTCTTTGTAGCTCCCACCTTCAACTTGCCTCCATTCTCGATTGGAAAAAACGATCACCTCCAGGATAACACAAGGAATATATCTTCATTGGCTCCATCATGAAACATGGTTGGGGAGGGGAGGGGATAAGGGAAGGAGGAGGAGGAGGAGGAGGAGGGGAGGGGGGAAGGGGGCGGCTGGGATGGGGAGGGAGGGGGAAGAGTTAAAAGTTTTAGGGTTTTTTAGAGAGTGGGAGGAGAAAAAAGAGGTAGTGAGAGAAAGAAGATTTTTTCAAAGTTGCTTTGTGTAGAATTCGTTAATTTCATGCCTATGAAGGGAACTCCATGTTGCAAAAAATGTTTTCGAGTAAGGCCAAAATTCTAAGTGTGAAGGATTCGTTAATTATGAAAATGAATAGATAAATGTGATGTATTTATTTTTACAAAACTATTTAATGGTGAGTGAGAAATTTGATGCACGAATGATACGCTTGGAAAAATTTATTTATGGGAAAGGTGTCCAACATATATAGAATGTTGACAATTTGGTCAAAATCCGGTGTTTGGTAAGTTGCTTGATTTTCTCTGTTAAATAGACAACTTGACTCAAATTACCAATTTTATGCAATCTTGAAAGAGTGCATCAAATCATTCCTTAAACTGATTGAGGTCACAATGGAAAGGATTGACTATTATATTGCACATATCAATCAAGATATAGAAGGATTTAATCAATATATATGGACACAATTGAGTCCAAATACTAAAGGCTTTCCTTTCAAATGATCTCTTGTGCTTCCCTATAAATTAAAGCCCCTACATTCAGTGGAATACGGATGCACAATCACAAATTTTGTTAGTTCGAATTTCTCCCCGTTGTATCCCTTTGATTTTACTGTAATCCCAACACTCCACTCTGTGGTAATTGATTGAGATCGTATCTCATAAGGATATGCTTCCTTTTCTCAAGCTAGCATGAGGCATTAACAACCCACGATAATTTCTCCAAAAAAAAAAAAACCCCACGATAAGGTTTTTTTGTATTCTAGAATGTAAGAATTACACATTGGATTTCATGATCCGCCATGAAAATGACTATTAATTCGTATTAATTGGGCCCTGAAGTGTGTTCCGCGATCAGCACAAGGTTAATTAATCTTTTGTTACAATTCATGTCTCATTCTATATTACATTACATTAATTGTACACTTTATTATGAATATAATTTTACATCATTGTGCATTATATCATGATTATTATAGAAAGTAATCCCAATTTCAGTGGATCGGACTTGTACATCGGATGGGATCTTCTATTCCAGAATGGTGTTTCATCTCATATTCCACCGCACGGATGATTGACACATGTATAGAAGTTACCATATTAATTTTGGAGCATAAATCAAGGCTAAATTGTGGGGTTTTAATATAGTAACTTTTATACGTGTGTCAATCATCCGTGCGGTGGAATATGAGATGAAAATTCAGTTTATCGACCGAGATGATTTTATCACTAAATTTTATAGTTATCTATGAATACCTATAAAACAAAAATATTAAATTTCCCCAATTTATACGGACATATCACCCACAATTTTTAAATTTACCAACAGGAAAACTATAATTATTTACCAACAGTTTTAGATTCTATAGGTAAATATATTTACCTACAAATTTTACCTACACTTTACAGTTTACCTACAAGTTTTACCTACACTTTACAGTTATCTTAATACTTACCTACTGATTGTTCTATGGGTGCATATTTGCTTCTTTATCTAAAATGTTTTACAGGCAATCGCATTTTTTTATATAGCGCAAAAACTTGTGTGAGACGTTGAAAATCTGTGAGACCGTGATACTATTAGTAGTGTATTTAGACAAAATATCACTTTTTACACTAAAAGTATCACTTGTTACACTAAAAATATTACTGTCTCACGATCTCATCTCAAAAGAGACCTGCTATTTATATGGTACTCCTAGCTAGCCTATATGTTCTGGAAATCGTTTGAGAGCTTAATTATCTATACTCTACTTTTTCGGGCATTAATTTTCTGGGTTAGATGATTATTAAGATGGAGAACTTTTTCCATATTTTTTACTCAAAACAGGAATTGGATAACCCCTAATGTCATCCTCAATCTCATCAAATTACAACATATAAAGAACCAAAAATAATTATTTGACTTATAGGTCTAACTCATAGGCCTAGACATCAGCCATTTTTCATGGTTATTACATATATCCTGTTGAGAATGACTACATTTCCATTACAATTTTCATGTTGAGAATAACTCTGTTGTGATTTGTGAAAACTCACGATATGTTAACATAGTGATATCTGATATGGATAAGGTCGCAATGACCATTTTGCCATTGCTAATCACCAAAACAACAAAAAAGCCTAAGGATCCACGTATTTTTATTATTTGGTTCTCGACCCGACCCAAGTAAGGATTTGGGTCACCTGTGAGCTCCTCACCACCAAGGCACCAATAGGGCTGCTTTGATGGGACAATCAATGGTGTAACCAGCCCACAAAAGTGAGGTGGGCCAACTGAAAAACTAATATATATATATATATATATATATATATATATAAACTACTCCTATAACCTAATTTTTTTTATTTTCTTTTATTTCTTAATAAAATTTAATGAAAATAAATAGGAGGGGTCGGGACCCAGGTTGGACCCTTTTTGTTTACGCCAAATTGGGGACAACGAAGTTCATACAGTCCCACCACGTGGAAGTAGTTTGTACGACTGAAAAAAGTAAACTCTATAAATATGACACAATGCAACCACCCAATGTATCTCATTAATTAATACAGTCTCACTTCGCTATTCCAGTTCCTATATGTATAGATTTGAGTATTGCAAGTTCTTAGTTGGGAACCGCGCGCCCCAAATAGCTTAACATTTGTTGTGCTTTTGGCTGAACTAACGCGCCAGCCGTGACGAGATGAGGCGACCCAAAGTACATACAATTTCTCACCCAAATCACATACCTCTTGTATGGATATGATATTGTCGTGATCATTTGATGTTGAAACATCATATGCAAACACTAATTGATCAGTTTGAAATAGTACAATCACTAAAATTCTTGTCTATGTACAAACTGATTCATATGATCAGTTGACTTCTTGATTTATAACTTCACTCTTGCATTATTGTTCTGACCTAATGAAGGCCCCTTTTTTAGTATTTGGAGGGCACCATAAGTAAGTTCCCCATTTCTGCCAAAAAAGGAAGAAAGTGGTGTTGGTGGCTACAGAGGATGTATCTGAACTAGCCAATGGGAGCTAAGTTTGTAGCTTTAATAATACAACATATTCTAAGCTGAAATACTATTGTTGTTTTAGTTGTTACACTGTTGTTTTGTGATCCATTTTGAGGTATTATATAATTGAGTTTTAACAAGACATGTGATCCATCTGGCCCCCCAATCAGGTGGATGAAGACTACTGTTTTATTGCATCATTAATAGGTTATAAGTTTTTGATGATCATGGATTCTTCTACAATTACAAGTGGCCAAGAATTTTTCTTTTTATATATGATAAGGCTGTAATTTGATGAGCCGGTCAATGGATTTGGACATAATTTCAAAGCATAATTACAAAACTATACTTGTGGTTTAGGATCATTATAAAAAAAAAACTCCGGAAAATTGCAAATTTAGTCACATAAGTTATGGTCATTCGTATTTTAGTCTTGTAACTTTGTAAAGTAGCATTTTAGACCCGTAACTTTTAGAAGTCAATTATACTCCCATATTTTAGACCCGTAACTTTTAGAAGTCAATTATAGTCCCATATTTTTCTAGAGGTAGCAATTTCGCCACATTTCACAAATTAGTTTTTTTTATTTATTTAAATTTGGTCATGTCATCATCGGAGACTCAAATTGAGCTCCCTTGTATTTGAAGAGTAATACATGGTGGCCATTGGGCTAACCAGGTGTGGTTTCTTGCACAAATTAGGCTAAGAGGCCAAAAATGTACAACACGTTATATAAGAAATTACGACTAGATTCAATACATTTGTATTAGAGTTAGTGGAATCATCCCGACCCGTTGGTATTGCCCAATCGCCCCAGGGTTTGGAGCGCGTTGAGTACGCAAGTTTCGGCCCAAAACAATTCGAGTCTATTTGGTCTGGGCCATGCATTTCCATTAGGGATGGCAATGGTCGGAGCAGGGCGGATATCTAAAGACCCAGACCCACCCTGTCCTTAGAACAGGGCGGGATTGGGAGTCCTGCGACCGAATTAAATTATCTTAAATAGGAAAAAAGAAAATTATATTTATTTTTAATATAATTATAAAATATTCTTTACAAAAGTTGTTATTTTTAATTTATAAATTATAGATATAATATTAAAAGATAAAAATTATATTATAATATATATTATATATGCAAAATATATATGAAATATATTAAAAATAGAGTGGGGGCGGGTACCCACGGCGGAAGTGATACACAGACCCGACCTACCCTGCCCATTTTTTAGCCAAGAATTAGCCAAATAGGTCATTTGAACAAAAAAGGGTATTTTGGGCATTATGGAAGTATAAAGTGGCCCATGAGGACCAAATTGCAACTACTAGGAACTTATAGGACTAAAATTGTACTATAGTAAAACTTATAGGACCAGAATACTAAAAGACCACAAACATATCGGACCAAAAAGAAAACTTCAAAATTTATGGGACTTAAATGCGAATGGTCATAACTTACGGTATTGTTTTTGCAATTTCCAAAAAACCCAGTTATTTTATAAAATTACAAATACTTCCTAACATTTATTTCTACTTTAGAAATTGCACCCTAAAGAGGGGGCACTTAATTTGTTAGGCAATACAAAGTTGAATCAGATTACTTATTCCATTTTTGGTGTTTCAATTTCATTTCACTACTTTGATAATGGATATTACATCCAAAAATCAACAACACATATTTATTTATAATTAAACACGTGTTCATCATCCAAGTAGTGGAACACAAAGTGGAATAACGAAAGTGGAACAAGAAATCTATTTTCATACAAAGTTTAAGTGCATGTTTGTAACACCTTAAGGGACTATTTATAATGTTGAAAGATAATTGGATATTTTTATAACTAGACTAAATCTCAATAGTAGTATTTGTTTTTTTTTAAATGCAAAATATAATTAAAAGGGTAAATAAAGTGCAATGCTTACAAGCCAATCAACTAGTTTTAAAATAGGGGCCTCGTGAAAGCACCACATAAAAGAAACAAAAATAACTTAAAATTACAATCTAAATGATGTACGTCTATTTCTAGATGAATTTTGAATGACAATGTGATTTATTTTTTTAGCACGTGTTCGAGTATCGTCTTGAGGATCTGATATATCATGTGTATTATTTGTAATTATCCTTTATTACAATTTTTTTTTATGCTCGTTAATCTTAACAATTGATTGCAAGTTGCAACGAGTGGTCAAAGATGCCATACATATGGACATGCTCTTTTTGGACAAAGAAGTGACTTTCGGAGACAAAACTCCTAGAATTCATTTTTTGCACATAATTATTGCTTGCTGATATCTGCCCATTAATTCTTTTTATGGGTACCAAAATTATGTGCCTCAAATTCAATCTTCCACGCCTTTCTATAACCAAAACTTTTTGTTGTTCACCATCTCCCACTTTTCAGAAATTTCAATGAAATCTTGGCCACTTGGCCTTAGGATCTAATTTTGACCCACCATCAAAGTGGGTGCATTCTTTTAGATTCATAAGAGATGAGTTGTGGGCACAACCACTTTACTAGAAATTGTGGATAACAAATAGGGTGGTCCGGCATGAGATTTCATGAATCATGTTCGACTTTGTATATTTTTTATCACACTCTGTTGGATGATTAACACGTGTTTATATAATAAGAATATGTTATTTTAAGTTTTTATATCCACTTTGTACACTATTTTTCATATGTATCGCCATTGCTATGAAACTTTAGTAGGGTGGGCCAATACACGAAAATTTAGTGGGCCGTATAGAATATTTTTTTTAAAATTCTCACTAAAAAAAATTCAAAAAAAATGGTTGGGCCAAGGCCTAGGTTGGCCCAACCCTGAATCCGCCAGTATATACATGATGCCATAAAATTATATTCAAATAATCAATAATAGATATTTATTTCGACATTTCATACATCCAAAAAAAAATAAAATACAAAGTGAAATAGAAGAGTTGAGCTGCCCCCACTAAAATAAGTATAATTGGGGAAAAACAAAGGGGAAAAAATAAAAAAATAAAATAAAATTGGTCGGTTACCTTTAGATAAAATTGTTAAAGCATGATTAGTGATTTCCGAGGGTCCAATCCTTATGGGATTTATTTGAGTATTTGACCTGTGTGACTTCTGAATAGTGTTTCTCTTTCTGTGAAGAATAATTTGAAAATGAAGATGCAAATTTCAAGATTCGGTTGAACTTTTCTTATTTTTAATTATTTCCCCCCTCTAACAACCTGTTGAAATTGTATTCATTTGTAGTTATTTTTCGGTATTATTTATATATAGGGCAAACTTTTTTAAGATTGGGGTGGAATAGCTAGGCTCAACTTTTTTTTGATCGGTATAGCTAGGCTCAACTTAATACAACATGACGAGGTTAAAAATTGAAATGAGCACAAAAATACTACAAATTGATCTGTTATTCGACCTCGAATCATTTTTTTTACATATCTTCAAAAGGGAAGGTAATGAGAATCGAACCTCAAATTTCTGGTCTAAATTTGATTGAGAGTTTTAACCACTCAAACATTATTTGATTACCACCTCATAATTATCAAAGAAAAAAATAAACTCAAAAATTGTAGTATTTTCTTATTGTCAAACAAATTGAAGGTTTGTCATGCTTTTAGTACTAGCTTATAGGTGTGGTTCTTCTCTTGAATTTCGTGAATACAAAATTTATGTATAATGTGAAAAAACCCAAAATCCTCATTTTACCCTTAGAAAATAGGTATAATGATCGAACAAGACAAGATCCGCGTCTTTTTCTATGGGTCCCAAACCCAATACTCGGTTTGACGTTGACCCGACTCAGAGACCATTAATCTCACTATCTAACAATACAAATGACATGTCACGACAACCATTGATCTCAATATCAAAGAGTACAATAGGTCATCCAGGATGATGACACTTGGTATTACCAAAAAGCCCACATGTGCCAGAATTGTCTATAAATATGATGCAACAGTAACAAAATGGTAACACTCTTTGACACTTCTTGTAATACACTTGTATGGTCTCTTCCTTTCTTAGACCTCATTACATTGACCTGATTTAAGCATCGAAAGGTTGGGGCCCACCCAATGTTGTAAAAATCGGCCCAGCGGGCCGCCAGCGCCGACTAGCGCTAAGCGCGCCAGAGCCGACCCGATTTTCCCAAAATCGGCCAAAAAATCGTCTGGGGCAAAAATCGGCTGGCGCCCGCTAGGCGGGCTAGCGGCCAGCGGCAAAAAAAAAATCGGAAAAAATCGGGAAAAAATCGGTCAGGCGGTCTAGTCGGAATAAATCGCCAAAAATCGGGAAAATCGGCCAAAATACAAAAAAAAATGAAAAAAATAAGAAAAACTTGGGCTTTTCTAGGCGCCGAATCTAGGCGCCACTAGGCGCTAGCGCCCGGTTCTGCCCGATCGGGCGCCTAGCGATTTCTCGCAACCTTGGGCCCCTTGCTAGTCTGATGTGTTCTTTCTCTTTCAGATATGATTCCCCGAACTCAATTACCAAAAAGATCCGACCCTACTGTCCAGATCCAAAGGTAATCGTTGATCTCTCTCTCTCTCTCTCTCTCTCTCTCTCTCTCTCTCTCTCTCTCTCTCTCTCTCTCTCTCTCTCTCTCTTTGTATATATATATATATATATATATATATATATGTGTGTGTGTGTGTGTGTGTGGTAGAACCACTGTTCTAAAAGACCTCGCCTAGCTCCGATTAAACCCCGTCTAGGCGCTAGGTCCCCCTTGTCCGATTACGTTATTTTTTTAATTAGGTCTCGCCTAACCTCGTACAGAGTTAAGCGCTGCAAGCGCAGCTCGATCTGCGCCCGACTAAAGACCCAGCGATATTTAGAACACTGGGTAGAACCATATATACATCAACTTGGTGTTCTTGTCTATCAGATTCCATGTCAACTAACAATCCATTTGGACAATGCCAAGAAATGTTTATAGCTTTTTTGGGTATATTGATTGGGCCATTCCTGGTTATATATCAGGTTAATCGTCTTGTCAAAGCTCATGTGGTATAGTGCATCCAACAATTCAGTTTTTTTAATATATATTTCCCTTTTTGCATTCTCTCTTTTCCTTTCTCCTTATTATTACTCCGAAATTTATGTCTCGAATAAAATAAAAAAAGGATAATAAACTTTTCCTGGAATAATTGTTCAACATTGGTCTCCATTTGTCCACCAATAAGTCTCTTTTTCTTGCTCAACCAAAGGGACTTGACTAGGCTAAGTATTTCCCATACCATTTTTCCTGGGATTTAATTATTTTTCAGACTTGGCATCTTTTATTTCAATTTAGTATTTCATATCGTATTTTATATCATTATTGTATTTTTTTTCTTTTGAATATATATTTTGGGAGTGGAGATGCGATAAGAATAGAACTCAGAACTCTAGCTCAATCACATACTATCTCATTTCCATTACATATTAAGTGTATAAAACATTTCTTTACATACATTTTTGTATGAATTTTGTAGATTTAACGCGAATTGCGAAGTGGAATACTAAATGAAAAAAGGGAAATTGAAAATGTACTTTTTAAGCAAGAAAAAAAGAAATAATACGAAAAAAGTGAGCAAAGACCAATTACAGTTAACCTCGATAATTTAATACTCAATTAATTAATAACTTCGTTTAAATAATACTTTTGGTTGGTCCCGACTTGGGGTCAACAAATAAAATTAATAATTCGCTAATTAATATCTCGCTAAAGGAATAAATATTGGTAGTCCCAAGGTTATTAATTTATAAAGGTTTAAATGTAGCTACAATAGATACCCGCACACTACAACATAAATGATATTAGGTAACACCCAAAAAATGTTAATAATGGCCATAAAATGTTACTATAGACAATAAGTAGCACTTTTATGGTGTTGCACTTGCCCGTGCTACCTATAGTCTAAGGTATCACTTTTATTAGCTTTTAGTGATACTTTTTCTAAGTGATACATTAAGTTCTCCATTGGTAACACTTTGAAGCAATATTTCTAAAGTGTTACATATGAATCTTATGTAATACTTTTTGTAACCCTTTTTATATTTATAACACTTTAAAAAAATACTTCTACAGTGTTACATATGAATCTTATGTAACATTTTTTTTGTAGCACTTTGTAGAAATACTGTTTTTTGCCACAAAGTAGATTTGAACCCACGACCTATTATGCGTGGAAGTGACAATTTGCCACTAAGCTAAGTTGATTCTTGTTACAACTTTTGCTTTGTTTTATATATACACATACACACACACACATATATATATGTATTAAAATTGTTTAAAAATTATATTATATGTATATATAATATATTTTATATAATATAGATTATATTATATAATATATGTATTAAATTATATTATTCACCGTATATATCCAATTTTATATTATATAGTATATAGTTTGAAAATCATATTATGTTATATATTAATGGACACAAAAATTTAAAATATAAAAATATATAAAATAAATTTATCGACTAATTAATAGTCAATCGATAAAAATAAAAATATATAAAAATATAAAATTAATTTACCGACAGATAAAAAAGTTCTAACAAGAAATAATCAAATAATAAATAAATAATGAAAAATAATTACCAACAGAAAAAATTCCTAAGTAATCACCGACAATATCAATCTTCATTGGTAATTTTTGTTAAAGTAAAAAAAAGGTTAACGATGAAATTGGTATCCGTTAGTAAAAATTAAAAAGTAAATAAATAGTAATAATGAAATATATACATGCTCATTTCCTTCGGTATTACGACGGAATTAATTACTTCCGTAAAAATAAAAAAAATAAAAGCAAAACTAAAATAATTTTTTATAAAAAGAAAACAAAAATTCAGTAAAAAAAAAAAGTAGAGTACATGATGTCTAGAATTTTTAAGTTTGGTGGTTTTTTTTTGTCTTCACCTATTTTTTGACATCAATTAATTAAATAAATCGTTGACATGATAATGATAGTTATATAATTTTGTATTACTAAAATATAGCCTAAAAAGTGTTACAATTAATAAAATGTAGTGTTGCCAAGAGTGCTTCTTAAATAAAGTGGTACATATTTGTGTTACAAAAGAAATAACAAAAAAAATGATACTTAAAAAGTGTTACTTATTTAAAAGTATTATCTATAAGCGTTACATATTGATAAAGTGCTACAAAAGTGTTACATAAACATTGTAATGTAAAAAGTGTTACAAACATGTGTTACATATGTATCTTATGTAAAAAGTGCTACAAGTTTTGTGTTATCTAATGTCATTTATGTTGTAGTGGCATCCATGAAATCAAGTCGCAAGCGCACTTTACTCGGAATAATTAACTTTCTATTTTTCAAAATGAGTACTATAAAATAGTTAACTATGAATATAAAACTTAACAAAGTGACAGGAGAGTTGAAATTTACACATTTTTCTTGCAACTTTTTGCTTTGTCATATCCATTAATTTCAAAAGGATGGTTGAATTGTTGTGGATGGACGATGACTTTGACTCGTTCATGTCGAATTTTGATATAGATTTGGACCCTAGTATTATACAACATTTATTTCACATCCCTGATACACAAAATGGAATTCAACAAAAATGTCAGAACACTAATTTCTCAATAAAATGTTATAATTATGACAATGGCCTAACCAAATTAAATCTAATGGTACAGAGACATGTCTATTTATATCAATAACATACATGCAATAAATAATGTACCATTTTCCTGTTTTCTATTGGTTAATCCACATAATATCAATATGGATAGTTTAATAGTTTATTGTACTATTTTTTAATTTAATCGTATATTCGTAATATTTTTATTTTATATAAAATACAAGATGCAGGACTGGTGGAGGAGGAGAATAAGCACAAGAGATCCAAACTTGGCTTCCCTTCATATGGGCCTTATAACAGGCTTTACTGTTTTTTCATCACTAGTCTATATTAATAGCCCAAGTTCTAACGTCTGGAGTTTGGAAGCATATCACAACCTAAGAATGAGTTATACTTTGGATAGTTCATAAATACATGGGCTGGTCACTTGAACTTGTGGGCCGAAAATAAATTATAATGGGCTGCTTCTCTGGTCAATATGCTGGAACGTGAAATTTCAAAAAATAAAAAAAAAGGCTTTTTTTTTTCGTGGCGCTATTTTCCCCCAAGATTTGATTAATACACATCACTCTCAATATTTACAAAAATATCATAAGTTAAAAAGACTATGATACCCTTATAAAAATAAAATAGTATAAATACACCCCATCTCTTTTTTAAACATGTAATATTCTTTTTTATTTCCCTCTCTCTCATTATTCTTCTCTCTACAAAATATTCCAAAAAAAAGAAAAATTTGAAACCCTAAATTCGCTGCAAATATGGACCCGAATGAATTCATCGACACCAATAATGTAAGAATTTTAATAGTTTATTGCTTTAAGTGTCATACTTTTCCTATTTTTCATGTTTTTTCCGTTCAAAATTCCGACTGGATCGCGCAGCGTACGCACAAATTTCGCCATGGCACGATAGTGCCAATTTTCTACATGTTAATGCTAACTTTTGGAAATCTCCAACGGAGGCAACGTGGTATGGCCCCACTAATTGCAGGACTCCCACAAATAGTCCCCAATGAAGGTATCACCTCGTAAGCCCATACCTATGAAAGATATAATAATTAATAATAGCTCAGATAAATTATTAAAATTACATGGAGTGAAATTAAATTTAAAATCACATACCAAGAATATCCACACAAATCCATAGAAATTGTATACAGGCAACTCCACGTGTGGTAGCTCAATGTGCAGGTGTTGAAGATAATGCAATAGGATCTGGTATGAGTACTTTCTCATATAAACGACTCACACTTATCCGTATCTATTAATGCCCATGCCCATGTTTCAATCACTGTCTTTCCTCCATCACATCCAAACAACAAAAAATAAGCCATCAACAACTTGGCAACTCGTAATGAATCTTCGGGTGATTCTCGGAATACACCCTCTGTAAAATCATCGCGTAATTCATCCATCTTCAATTTTTGACCATGATAATAGCGATGATACAATCCTGTCTTAAGTGGATCATGGTGGGCATTAGGGTTGAAAGTCGTAGACCCAAAAGATAGCCCCGACACGAGTGCATACTCATACTTAGAAAACCGAATAAATTCACCTCCAATTATATACCACAACTCGTCATCCCTCGCCCCAGTCATAATTACCTCATGTCCAAAAAGGAAATGCAAAGCTCTATTGCAACTAGTTCCTTTAGTATCCAAACGCAATAGAAACCCTAAACAGGAGTTTACAAACTCCAAGTACACATCATTACTAATAGCCCTCAACTCATCTTTAATTACCGAAATAATGTATAATCGACTATAAATGTTCAACTTTGCCTTTGTTAACTGAAAAGACTCACTCTTCCAAACCCACTGAACCTGTACAATAAAAATCGGATTATTAATAACAAAAAAAAGTTTAATATAATTTTGAAACAGTTCAACTATTTATAAAATTACAAATATCCTTTAATGCACTACAATATAAGTATTAGTAGAAGCAAATCATAGGAAAAGCAAATCATAGGCAAGGAGAAATTACAAGTGATGAACTCTACTAGAACAAAACGACCATATCTCACATTATTTTTCAAAGTCATAGCAAAGGCACAATATAGTATTTTATTTTTCAAAAAAAAAAAAAATCATTCGTGCCTTATTTTTGGCAAGGCACGATAGTGTGCTTCATTTAAAAAAAATCCATTCGTGCCTTATTGTTGGCAAGGCACAACATTGTGCTCATTTTTTGCAAAAAAAAATTATTTTCGTGCATTATTTTTGACAAGGCACGATAGTATGTCATATTTTATCAAGGCACGATAGTGTCTTATTTTTCAACAAAAAAAAAACAACAACTCATTTGTGCCTTATTTTTGGCAAGGCATGATAGTGTGCCTTATTTATTTTTTTGAAAAAAAATATTGTTGTGCCTTATTTTTGGGAAGGCACTCCAGTGTGCTCATTTTAAAAAAAATTACTGTCGTGCCTTATTTTTGGCAAGGCACGACAGTGTGCTCATTTTTAAAACGCCCTTCGTACCTTAGAAAAAAAATATTGTCGTGCCTCATTTTCAAACGCCCTTCGTGCCTTAGTTTTTCCAAAGGCACGATAGTATGCCTGATTTTTTTTATAAAAAATAAAACAGCCCATTCGTGCCTCTACGTAACTATCAAAAATTATTCAATTTTTCAACACCAATTTCAACTAAATACCCAATTTTCAACAATATTTTGATGAACTCAACCCCTAAAGCATTCAAGAAAATAAAAATACCCAATTTTTGGATAAAATTAGATCATAACATTGCAAAATATTGAATTTTTTTTTTTTAAAAAAAACTTACAACTCCTTGCGATTCGGCCGCCGGTGACGCCTCCTCCGCCCATTTCTTCTACTCTTCCTCCTTCTAAAGTATGTCAACATCTTTTTGGGATAGATTAGGGTGCGAGATTTGGGGTGTGAGAAGAGAAATGAGGGGAGAAATGAGAGTGGGGTGTAGGAATTTTGTGGGGTGTATGTTAAGTTAGGTTTTTTTTTATTTGGAGGGTAAAATTGGAAATATAGGTGTGGTGTATTTAGTAATTAGATGGGTTTGTAAAGTAGGGGTAGGGTGTATGTAGAAATGTGATATATTAATCAAATCTTGGGAGGTCAAAAAAGGGCCACCCTTTTTTTGTTCGCCCCTTAAAAGGTCATAAATATCTCTAATACACGTGACAATCATCCGTGCGGTGGAATATAAGATAAAACACCATTCTAGAATGGAAGATCTCATCCGCATAAATATAGCAAAAGCAATGTACAATTATGGTATTTACCACTTCAAAGTTGGAGGAGATGGAGCATTACAATAATTTTAAACGTTGAAGAGAAAATTATTGCCACACGACAAGAAAATTATATTTTACCAACATAATTTACCGACAGAATTGATTTTGTCACCAAATTTTATAGTTATCTACATAATACCTACAGAACAAAAAATATTATTTTTTTCCAAATTACACCGACAGATTACCAATATTTTTTTAATTTACCGACAAATTTTCTGTAGGTATTTACCAACAATATTAGATTTCGTAGGTAAATATTTCACCTTCAGCGATTTTACCTATAATGATTTTACCTACACTTTATAATTTTCTTAATTTATATGTAGGTAAACTGATTTTTTCTTGTACTGCCAAACCTCTATCTGCTTGCTCAAATAAACGTCTTAAGCATTAAACTACATAGACCCCATAAAACTTTTTGATGTGGAAGAATGCTAAAATCAACCTAATAATTGATCGAAACAATTTCAGTTGGTTTGAGCATTTGTAAACCAGACTATTGACCTGAGATCAAATCACACCCGTCCCACCCCTATCAGGACTTTGTATTTATACTCAAAAAAATCTCTAAAATATTGAGTCAAGCCTCAATATAAAAAAAAACAAAAAAACAAGGAGATATATCGGGAAGAATTTCATAACACGGCCCAGATTAAAAGAAATTAATCACTTTAACGCCTAAAATTTCAATTTTCTCAAATTGGTACTCAACATTTTTTTTTTCTTCCTAAAATCGGGCCATACCTAAATTTTAGGTTCTTACTTTAAGTTTTAGAACTTAACACAAAGGGGAACATTAGTGCAATATATTACCATATTAGCCACAAAAATCCATTTCTTCCTCTTTTTGTTTTCTCAGTAATTCATTTTTTTCCTGAATCCATATTGTCAATCTTGGTTTATATAGTAAGATGAAAAAAAAAGTAGTAAAAAGATATCTAAATTAGATTGAATTTTATAGTCTCATACATGAAATTCTCCTACAAACTAACACCATTTCTTTGTTGCGGTGAACGTGGAAATTATCTAATGTTATCCCTTTCTGTTGACCTCTGAAACTGAATTTTGGACCTTAAAGTGATTACTTAAATCAGGATCTCATTATGAAATTTCCCATTTTTTTATATATGTATTTATTTTTAAATTATATCTAATTTGATTGTGGAGGATGTGGTTTGTAATTTATGTAATGTCATTCAAAGGGGTTAACACAAACTCGTATTAGTTGGAATGAAATAATGAGAGTCACGGATAGTACGGAGTATAGCATTTTGTTGGATAAGGGGACTGAATTGTACATAATTTTGATGGTAGGTTGTTGGTATGGTTGGCCCATTTATTTCGATATGGTTAGCTTTTGACTGGGTTCATTAAAAGTTCGATTTTAGGACTAAACGCGAAATGGCCTAGTATTGAGATGTAATCGGATGAGTTTGATTAAATTGAGAACTTTTTTCCTTCTTTTTTGTCTAAAGTTTAACTAAAATCCCTATTTAGTTGAGTAACGTTTTATGCCGACAAATTTAGTGAGACCCAAGTGTAGCAACTAGCACGGTACATATTTACATTTGATTCTGTTTTTTTTTTAATCGGAACGTACACCTACTACTCTTTGGATACAAACTTGACCAATGGCCCGCAAACCATGCAGCCTAGATTTTATGCTTGAGTCTTTATCTCAAAATAGCATCTCTCATTGGGATCAACTTTATGCTTCATTGGTAGATGCTTGTGGATTCATGGTGATTGACCTGGATTCGATCTCATTCGAGTGTGTGTATTCTCTCCCCTATTTTTCTCCAATTGTATTAAAAGAAAAGATAGCATATCTCATTTGCACAAAGAGTAAGTCTCTGATGAGACGGTCCTAGCTATCGTGAGACAAGCTCAAACATAAACAAATTCCCAAAAAAATAAAAATAAAACCCAAAGAAATTAAATTACACCATTAAAAAAAGATGAAACCTTAAAAATAAACCAAAAAATAAAAAAATTAAATCCTAAAAGAATAAACCCAAGAAACAAAACTAAACCCTAGAAAAACAGATATAAATCCTAATAAAATACCCAAAACTTGTGTAAGGAGATAATCTCACATAAATTTTTGACTTGCACAATTATCACTATTCTAAAATCCATGTCCAACCAAACCTAAGGTTAGACTTCCATTGGGGTTGCCTATGTTTTCTTTTTTCATGATTGACCCTTATCTAACTGAGGGCTGATTTTTTCTCTTTATACTTACTTAACCTCATCTGGCTCGTGTTTAGACCTAAGACCCAATCTGTCGCCTACCCAACATATTAGCGCTTTTGAGAACACTACATATATACCTTTTTTTTTTTAGGAACATATATACCATATTATTAATCATGCCAAATCCAATTAAGTTGTATATAATATAATACCCATCAATGAAATGAATAATACAAATGACAATCCTCTTCACCTACCTTCAACCTTTGTTGATAATAATGCATATACACACAAAAGGCAAAGAATCATTTGCTGAAATCTGAGTGCCCCACCACCACTGCTTAAGCTATCTGAATATAGCCTAGGTCTCCTGTCTTTTTCCAAGAATCTCAAGAACCAACCCACCACCATTTTTACCATTTTTCGCTCTTTGACTACTCAGTTTTATTTTAATACCTAAAAATATAACCCCACACCAAAAAACACACAGTGCACACACTGAGTCACTGACAAATTCTCTCTTTCTCTCTCTCTGCATAAAAAAGAAGTGGGTAGCATTTCCTTTTCTTTCTTTTCATGCTTGTGTTGTTTGGGAATCACATTTTGAAGTTTTAAAAATCCCATCTTTTTTAATTTTTTTTTTGGGTTTTGTCTTCTTTTGCCGCTCCTGTACGATTTTTCTCCATCACTTTTTTTCTTGAGCAGATTAGACACAAATCATAAACTATTCAAATTCCTGATTATTTTATCGTATCCTAATATGTCTATGGTCACGGGTTCCTAAATTTACTCTTTCATACTGGAGTGAAGAGATCTGCATTTTGTCTGGGCACCTTCAATTTGAGGTATAAATCTTTAGTTGAAAATTTGCTTGATTTTTGGGTACCCATCTTTATTTTATTTTTTTAATTTTTCCACATTCTTGGTTGATTTGTTTGTGCAAAACCCCTTGGGTTTATTGATTTTAAGCTGATCTTGGCAATGCAGTACAGATAAGTTGGGTTTTGTGCCTTTAACTTGTTGTGGTTTAAGTTTTTTAGAAGTAAAGAAATTAGGTAATGTGGTCTGTGTGTGGGTGATTTTTGGTCTATATATGGTATGTTTCACCTAAAATATCAAGAAAATCACCTGTAGCCTATTTACCTTTTGTGGATGCAAATGATATTTGATTTTCTTGAATTAAAGGGAAGGTTTAGTATTTTAGCAATTGTCATAGAACTGTTTGTTCAAATTATTTGCAATTGTTTTTTTTTTCTCTCTTGAAAGTTCTTGATATTCAGATTTTGTGAGAATATTTTTTGCTTTACCCCTTTTTTTTTTAATAAATACACCCAAGAATAAGTTTCTCTCTTTGTTTACTGTGTTTCTTTTATCCACTTTAAAAAGAAGTTTAGGAAGAGAGTGTTTGCTTTAATCTTGTACACATGTGTTTTATGTTTTGCCTCCAAGATTATTATCTTCTCTGCAGGGACCTGCTGCCATTTTCCAAATGCATAATCCTATTTGTCATTCTAATGCTTAGATCTGTAATACTCATGTTGAATATCTTAATTTATATGTATTTTATTGCAGCTAGTGTGAAAAACTTCTCCTTCTTTGGCTTCTCATTACAAATTTATTTGCTGATAAATTGGTTTTTTGTACTCCCAGGTGTGCATTTTGGGATTCAATAAAATTGGGAGAGATATTAGACTGAGGTTGTGGCTGAAGTTGTGTAAAATGGAGAACTATGATGTACTGGAGCAGATTGGCAAAGGTTCTTTTGGTTCTGCACTGCTTGTTAGGCATAAACAAGAGAAGAAGAAGTAAGGAAACATTGTCGGTTTTTACATAAGACGATTATGCTAATGACAGCTATAAATCATAGATCATAGTACAATATTATCAAATTGTAACTTATGTGCTCATATCCCTGATTAGTTTTGTTTTTTGCTCCAATTTGAAGATATGTTCTGAAGAAAATTCGCCTTGCTCGACAGACTGATAGAACCCGCAGATCTGCCCATCAGGAGGTGACTACTTAATTTAAAATTTCTTCAAATATATAATACTAATTAATCAATACCTTCAGGATATGTTGAGATACTCCTTGATCATATATTTGATTGATTGAAGCTACAGTTTTGGTTTTGTTAATGTTTAAAGATGATGCACTGTCCTAGTTAATGGTGATGTTCTCTTTTATGGGAAATATGTACTACTAATTTTTTGTGAACAAGCCGTGATTTTGTTGAATATATGCTTATATGGTTGTATAAAATATGGTAACACACTTCTAAAACTTAGCAAATGGTCATTCATTCGGAGTTTCTCTTATGTTTTGGTAATAATTTGCACTATGATATATATATATATATATATATATATATTTCTGAATTTGATGTTATTATTTTCCTCTTCACAGATGGAGCTAATTTCTAAAGTCCATAATCCATATATTGTGGAGTACAAAGACTCCTGGGTGGAAAGGGTATGTGCACAATACACCATTGGTATGAATATTTTCGAAAAAAAGACGACTTTTTTTCATTCTGCCCACTTAGAAGGGCAATTATTGAGAATGTATACTCGTGGAAACTTGTATTAACTTTACATAGACCCTTGATGTTATTTGGTTAGTATGTGGACTAGAATTTGGAGCATATTGAAAATGATATTGGGTTGAGCTGGATTTGACTTGGTAAATAGCTCAGTTCTATCAAAGATAATGTTGTTCATTTAAGTTGGTTGCTTTGTGGGTTTTTATATGAAAAATAAAAGCATATGCATTCGATTTGATTCTGATCGATTAATTAAATGTATGTGACTCTACGTCATTTCCTGTTTGCTAAAAGGTTTTTAATATCTTTTCCGGCTTAAGATTGGATTTGAAGGGTAAACTGCAATTACAGCTTGTACTAGTACCAAGATCTTTCCGTTACTTTTCTTTGCTTTTTGTTTTATTAGTATCTTGAGTTTTATTGTTGCTTAGTTTGTATTTTTATTATCCGATTAACATGTAATTTCTGCAGGGTTGTTATGTGTGCATTGTGATTGGTTACTGTGAAGGAGGAGATATGTAAGTTGCCTGTTTCCCAAAAAACCGTGCTTGCAAATATTAGGCATAACTTATTTAGAACAAGACTGGCAGTAAATCATCAGTTGGCTAAATATATTGTATAATTTTGTTTCTAAATTCTTATGTTGCCTTTCTTTGTACATATGCAGGGCAGAAGCCATTAAAAAGGCCAATGGAGTTCATTTCTCCGAGGAGGTTCATCCTATAACCTGCTTTTATTCTCATTTTTCCATGCGTTTTCACCGAATTTATAATGAATCTGGTAATTATTATATCTGAGTACTGAGTTTTGTACAGAAACTTTGCAAGTGGTTAGTTCAACTGTTGATGGCGCTTGATTACTTGCATACTAACCACATACTTCATCGTGATGTTAAGGTAAATTACGTCAGCATTTTAACCTATTAAGACTTAAAGCAGCAAATTACGCATATTGAAGGCTCTATTCATTTCTTTTCAGTGTTCGAATATATTTCTGACGAAAGATCAGGACATACGTTTAGGTAACTAATTCTTTGTTATGCCTGCTATCTTGGACGCCATCATGAATTTTTTTAAGGATTAATTACAAACAATCCTTGAAGTTTAGTCTAATTACAAAAAAAAATTTGCTATCTTTCAAAGTTACAATGCCTCCTTGAATTTGGTTTCAATCTACAAATTGCACCCTCAATAGGGGGCATTTGTTAAGAAAACACAAACCTTAAGGGGGTGTTTGTAATATCTTCAGGGGGTATTTGTAATTTTCAAAGATAATTGAGTTTTTTTTGTAATTAGACCAAACCTCAAGGGTTCTTTTTGTAATTATCCCTTCTTTAATTATTGAATCACAAGTAACTCAATTCATGCTGTATTTCTAAATATGTCCCATTAACATTTTTCAGGGGACTTTGGTCTTGCTAAAGTATTGACTTCTGACGATCTAGCTTCCTCTGTGAGTATAATTGCTAACAATGTAGACTTTGTCAGATTTCCCTCATTTCGTAAATCGTAATTAAGTTAAATTGTTTATATATTATATAATTGCAGGTAGTGGGCACACCGAGTTACATGTGCCCTGAGCTTCTTGCTGATATACCTTATGGTTCCAAGTCGGACATCTGGTCCTTGGGTAAATTTCTTAAGATTTGGAGTCTTTGAGCTTGCTACATCTGTTTCATTCGTTTTATGATTAATTACAAACTTTAACCTGTCTTATTCAGGTTGCTGTCTTTATGAAATGGCTGCTTACAAACCTGCATTTAAAGCCTTTGTAAGTAAACTTTTGTTAGTTGCTAAACACATAATGATTGGATTTTGATCATTTGAAATTGACGCTTATATATTAAGTCATTAACCTTTTGAGGATCTGAACGGTAGTCAATGCAAAATACGCACGTTATTTTTTAGGGTCCACTTGATAAATTGTTCAAGGCAACTAACAAGATTGTCCGCACGATTGTCTTTACTATATTGTACGCGTTCATAAGAAAGGCTTGTCTTCTAGCATTCTGGATATCGACCATTCTAAAAGATGTAATTTTTTTGATCACTAGAAATTTTCTATGAAAATGAAGTAGTGGATATCAAGTTTAGTTATTCGGATAGTTACAAAAACACCCCTGTGGTTTAGTCTAATTGCAAAAAAAAAACTAACTTATCTTCAAAAATTACAAATACCCCTTACAGTGTTACAAACACCCTTTGAGGTTCGTATTTACCTAACAAATATCCCTATCTTGAGGGGTAATTTGTAAGAGAAAAACAAATATCAAATTGGTATTTGTAACTTAGAAATATAACTGTGTTTTTTTTGTAATTAGTCTAAACCTCAGGGGTGTTTTCGTAATTATACAGTTATATACTCAGATCTGTTGTTCTTGTTGTTGTTTAGTTTATTTCTTTTCCTTCTCTACTGATTGTAATTTGTTTGATGAACAGGATATACAAGGTTTGATCAACAAAATAAATAAATCCATAGTTTCTCCACTTCCAACTATGTATTCTGGTCCATTGTAAGTCTGTTATCTTAAGTCATTCATATTCAAGCCGGCAGTTATTTTACGAACGTAATTCATTGTGGACAACTCGCTTTGCTTTCACTATAACTCGTGTCTTTTATCTTATCCTTTTCTTCCAGCCGTGGACTCATCAAGAGTATGCTCCGAAAAAATCCAGAGATTAGACCAAGTGTATGTTCAATTTTCCTTTTCATTCCCCCACGAAAACAAACAAGATATTTGAGTTATGGAAAGGGATAATTACAAAAGACCCCCTGAGGTTTGGACTAATTACAAAAAAAACCCAGAGATGTTCTAAAATTACAAAAATCCCCCTCAAGTTTGATTATGTCTTGAATTTAAGGGGGTAAATGTAATATTTCTAGAAATATTAAGGGGGATTTTTTAAGTGGTTTTTGCTTATGAAGGAGAAAACGTAAGACGGAATCAAACCTCAAGAGGCTTTTTGCAATTTTTAAAAACCTCTGGGTTTAAGTGGTTTTTGCTTATCAAGTTTGATTATGTCTTAAATTTAAGGGGATAAATGTAATATTTCTAGAAATATTAAGGGGGATTTTTTAAGTGGTTTTTGCTTATGAAGGAGAAAACGTAAGACGGAATCAAACCTCAAGAGACTTTTTGCAATTTTTAAAAACCTCTGGTTTTTTTGTAATTATCCCAAACCTCAGGGGTCTTTTTGTAATTATCCCTTATGGAAATGATATATCTTCTTTTTTTCATGTCCAGGCTGCAGATTTGCTCAGGCATCCACATCTTCGTCCCTATATACTGAATATTCATCTTAAGTCTAACAACCCCAGATGGCATACTTTCCCGGCTCTATCATCTGAAGCCAATTTTGTCAAGAAAACGAGATTCCTCGAATCTGAGGCTGTTAGAACCGAGAAAAGGCTATCGTTTGGCAACAATAGGGCTTTGAATCCTAGTATATCCGGAAATGAACTGGACACTCCATGTTCTTCTCGAAGAGCACAAAAATCTTTGAGCCATTTGAACGATAAATTCGCCGGATTATCTGTTGGTAGTGTAGTTGAAGATATAGGTGTGCAAAAGTTGGTGACAACAAAGTTTTCAAGTGCTGTGAAAACTCCTAGAATGACTTCGCAAAGGCTTCTGCGAATCTTAGAAGACAGTCGTCGACTCCATCAAAAATATCAAATCCTGGTTCAACTCGCGAATTGGTTTTTTCTTTCTTTCAAATTTTGACGAAAAAATTTTGTTTTCCGTATTACTACATAGTTGATAATATATGCTGTTATGGTGTTACCCAAATTTAAGGTTTAGTTACAAAAAATACCCTTGAGGTTTAGTCTTAATTACAAAATAACCCAGCTATCTTTCAAAATTTAAAATACCCCCTTGATATTTTTTTAAGTTACAACCTCAATAAGGGGTATTTATTGAAATATACAAATTTCAAGGGGGTGTTTGTAATACCATAAGGCGATATTTGTACTTTTAAGGGTTAATTACAAAAAGTATCCTTGAGGTTTGACCTAATTATAAGAAAACCCAACTAACTTTCAAAATTACAAAAACCACTCCTGAGCTTTTATTTTGTCAAACATTTACTCCCTTCATAAGCAAAATATATTTCAAAATCACCCGTAATATTAAAATATTACATTCTACCCCTTAATTTCAACACTGAATCAAACCTGAGTGGTAAAATTTGTAATTTTGAAAGTAAGCTCGTTTTTTTTTGTAATTAGGTCAAACTTCAAGGGTACTTTTTGTAATTAGGCCCAAACCCCAAGTGTAGTTTGAGTAATTACCCCCAAATTTAATGAATTGATTGTTATATACGCAGCTTCCGGTATCACACACTCCAGCAAGAAAACCTTCCCAATCGACGCGCAGAGCATCTCTTCCACTGTCTACACGAACCGTGACCACAGGATCATCTCCTTACAAACCGAGCGTCGGCCTACTCGGTAGCGTCGAGTCCCCCGATGTTTCCGTCAACGCCCCACGAATCGACAAGATGGTCGAGTTCCCATTCGCTTCTTCAGACGATCCTGTCCTTCCAAACCGCAGAACGCCATCAACCTCAGCTCAGTGCTCTTCGACCCCACCGTACAGCGCCGACCGTTCGATCACGAAAGACAAGTGCACGATCCAGATACTGGACCGGACCTTTGGTAGGCACGGTGCTCAGTACAACGGGAGTGAGTGCTCGGAGCACAACCCGACGAGCGGCGGCGGTTCGAGCCGTTCGTCTTCGGATTCTCGGCAGCGTAAGTTCGATACCAAATCGTACCAGCAGCGTGCGGAAGCTTTGGAGGGGTTGCTGGAGTTTAGTGCCCAGCTTTTGCAGCAAGCACGGTTCGATGAGCTTCAAGTGCTGCTGAAACCGTTCGGGCCTGAAAAGGTTTCGCCTAGGGAAACCGCGATATGGCTGACCAAGAGTTTTAAGGAGAACGTGGCGTGATGAGAACGGGGCGTATAACACGAACATCTTGACGACGATTAACAGCTAACGGTTTGCTAGGAATGTCGACTCTTCGGTAGTTCGAAATGTACTTACCTGCATTCTTGGAGGGGTGTTTTGTTGATGCAAAATGTGTACATTTCTGTAGTAGATGAAAACTTTGCTGCTGGTACAATTTGAGACTTTATATGTTCCTATATGGATGGGGAATGTGCATGAATAACTTGGTCATGGCAAAGTAGAAATAGAAAACCATTCTACAAAGTAACAAAATTTAACTTGTGTTGTCTTCATATGCTAAGTGTTGTTGGAGTCTTGGAGAGGAGATTTTACTGCTGGTAGAATCCCCTATATATATATTTATTTTTCCTTTTGGGCTGAATGATTAAAGACTTAACAAAATCTAACATTAGGAAATATGATTACAATCTAGAAATATTAGTATTAACTTTTGGGATAATTACAAAAACTCCCTCGGGCGGTTCGGGTTAAAAAAAAAAAAAAACTAGAGGAAAAAACTCGTTAGGTTTAATTTCGTTTAGGGGTGTAAACGAATGTTCGAACATAAGTATTATTTAAGTTTGTTTGGATTTTAACCCAATTTTTCTTTTCTTTCTTTTTTTGAAATAGGATTTTAACCCAACTTCAAAAAATTGTGTTCGAACTTGGTTTGATTATTAATCGAAGTCAAGCTCGAACGAGCTTTTGGTCGGTAGCCGAACATGAATTAAACTCGAGTAACTTGATATATTTTTATACATATTTTATTCTTTTTTTATTAATAATCGAGTTTGAGATTAACTTTATATTTTATGTAACTAAAAACTCCCGAAGGAAACTAGAATATATATGTAAGATAAGGAAGATATAGGATGTTCATTTCAAAGGAAGATATAGGATGTTCAAACTTGGTTCAGAATAACAAGATATATGATGTTCAAACTTGGTTCGTTATGTTAACGAATCGATATGAAATCAATCGATCTCGAATGAGTGTTATATGTAATTTGTAAGTGCAAAACACAAAGACCGTCTTTAAACCTCACCCCTCCAGAACAGAACCTCAAGCCCCCGCCTGAAAATTTGCTATTCATAGATGGAAGAAATCCTCGAACTGTACGAAGTTCAATATTCCGATCTTGTGACATTAATGTCCGACCAGAATCCGGCGACAGTGGAAGAAATCGAACGGCTTGAATTAATTTCTAAAGCAATATTGCAAAACCTCGGGCGCGACGGGCCGGGCCGGGCCTGCTATCTATCAACGGCGTTCCCAAAGCTCGACCTCTCCCCCAAACTCTCCTCCCATTGGCTCGGAAACTCGCTCTTCTGAATAATGGTGATCGGAAAAGGATTCTCAAGGTAAAACAGTTCTTACAATAACATATAATTGATTAAATGATTCAGATTGCATTTTTATATTTACTGTTCTTTTTTTTTTTTTTCTGAACAAGTTATTAGGATCATAATTTGGGAAGCGATGTGCCGTTAAAGAATCTCGATAGAATAGTGTCGTCTTACGCAATGCAAATGAAGTATGACCAAGAGTTTAATTCTAAAATTAAGGGTGAAGAAATAGCTAGAGAGGTTGATGGTGGGGAATTCAAGGATCTAGGTTTTGCATTTCAAGAATTAGGGTTTTGTATGATGGAATTAGGGCTTTGTCTTGCACGAGTTTGTGATAGATTAATCGGTGGCTCCGAGCTGGAACAGAGTTTACTGCAATCTGGCACGGCAAAAGGCCGGTTGATACACTATCATTCTGTTACTGATAACATCGCCATTAAAGAAGCAGCAAACGGAAAACGCCGTGGCAGAGGTGGTAAAGTTAGCTTGAGGGAGGATGTTAAATTAGATAATGCTGGTAACCTAAATCTGTGGCAGCAATGGCATTATGATTATGGGATATTTACGATTTTGACAGCGCCTATGTTTATGCTAACGAATGGAAATGATGCGCAAGAATGTGAGTCTCCGAGTGGCCACATGTATTTGCAAGTATTTCATCCAGAGACGAACCGTGTTCTTATGGTGAAAGCATCTAAAGGAAGTTTTATTGTTCAGGTTGGAGAATCAGCTGATGTATTGTCAAAGGGGAGGCTTCGAGCGACCCTTCATAGTGTTTGCCGACCGGCTAAGATGGATAATTTGAGCAGGGAGACGTTCGTTGCATTTTTACAGCCGGCTTGGAGCAAGACCTTTTCGCTTTCAAACTACCCTATTGAACGTTTAACGTTAGTTGATCGGGATTCAGAGTCGTGTAATGAGGAATCGAATGGATCGACTCAAAAAATTCATGAGATTGTTCCTCCTTTATTTTCACGGTTGCGGCATGGGATGACTTTTGCTGAATTTTCAAGAGAAACTACAAAGCAATACTATGGTGGTAGCGGTTTGCAGTCTAACAGATAGGATAAGGTATTGTTCTAGGCCTTTCAAATGTAATTTAGTCTATTCTTATCAGTCAATACTAGGTAAGAAATTATGTTTTATGAGAAAAAGGATAATGATCAGTTCATTTTTTACTACCTCTCAAGTGTTTTGACCACTTTATTTAATTTTTGTCTACAAGAAGTTCACATTGCCAGTAGCTACATTAAAATTAAAATTTCCAGCTTAATGCTAATGCACCCCTAGACTTTGATCCAATCCTGTTAGTCATTGATACCAAAATAGCGACTGAACCAAAAAAAAACAGAGAGAACGAAACAAAATAAAAGAAAGCTGCCTGGCAAAATACTGAAATGTATGATGGACAGAGCAAGATGCTAAGACTATAATTAGACAAGAAAATGTCTGAAAGTGAAAATGATTAACCTTTAATTACTTTATGTAGAATTATTTCGTCAATTTCGTTTATTGATCTATGATTGTACTGAAAGGGGTATTGTAGAAAACCATAATCATGAAATAGCATGCTTTATTACAAGAAGATTGACAAACAAGCATGCTCCATAACATCTCTACCATGATATTCTAAGAATAGGAAGACATAATCTGAAATACGGAAGGTACCTACGGAAGCGTAGCTGAATCCATAGTTGTTTTCTGATTTGATGTGGTATGGATCTTCCAAACAATTGGTTCCTTTGGGTTTTCCGCAGAGCCTTCCGTAGAAGGAATACCGATTTCCAAATAAGGTTTCCTTGATTTTCAATTTGGTCCCTCAATAAATTGAAAATCTCTTTATGGCATCTACACATTTAATTCCATGACATGTACCCTTTTTATCCAAAATTAAAACTGTAGTGGAACACTTTAATTGGATTATCGTAAGACAACTATGCACATTTAATTTAACATATGCTAGTCAAATGTTGGATTTTTCCAACAGGTATTGCTCTTTTTTTCTTTTATTCCCCCACTGTGCTTGGTTTGATGAATGAGGTTCTTGTGAAGATAAGAACAAGGCAAGCTAGCACATATCTTTACCTTTTTAGTTGAAAAATTCCTGTGAAGATAGCCTAATTACAGTATTCTTCTTCTTGTATTGGGATAATTACAAAAACACCCCATAGGTTTGGGTTAATTACAAAAAAACTTAGAGATGTTTCAAAATTACAAAAAAACCCTTCAAGTTTCATTTTATCTTAAATTTAAAGGGGGTAAATGTAATATTTTTTTAAATTTGAGGTTTTTTTTTTGAAATGTTGTTGAAATCATCGGGAAAAATGTAAGACGGAATCAAACTTCAAGGGTTTTTATGTAATTTTCAAAGAACTCTGTTTTTTTTTTGTAAATAGCCCAAACCTCAGGGGTGTTTTTGTAATTATCCCTCTTTTATTTTAATGTGGTAATTACAACGCAGGTCATGGTAAAATATTCAGTACTCAACCATGCATTCATATGAGTTTGTTCTAATGAATCTCTCTGGCTATGTCTGGTTTTTAATTTCCAGCATTATTTAATGTATGCTATTCAATATGAAATAAAGTCAAATTGGGTTGTTTTCTTTTATTTTATGAGCATGTTGCTGAAAATGTAACAGCGTATTCAATCATACTTTCGATTTTTTTTGAGTCAAGTTGAAGATTAATCTGTAACTCCATACACATTAAAAGATCATATTTCAAAATGAATTCAAGAGGAAAATCCTTTTAGTTGTTCAAGTTGAAAATTAATCATGATTCAGACAGTTACTGCTGCCTGAGACGATGATCTATGCAAAAGTTTTCTGAAAAAATTATGCATGCGGATAGTTGTGAAACACGAGGTATATTGATGTAGTACGTAAGTTTCCATCTCTGTAGATCAGATTTTTTACTTTTTACTTTGTATTATGGTGCACGTTCACATTGTAAAAAGTAAAATTATTAATTATGAGCCAGAAAAAAAAAGGACTTATCTTGTACTAAATAAATTTTGTACAAAGACCCCCTTTATGACAAAATCAAATCTCAGTTTTTTTGTAGTTTTTGTATTATCCCTTAGATAGGGTAATTACAGAAAAACCTAAAAGTTTGGGCTAATTACAAAAAAAATCAGAGATTTTTGGAAATTATAAGAACTCTCTTTAGGTTTGATTCGTCTTACATTTTTCCCCTTCATATGCGAAAAAAATATTCCAAAAGCTCCGCTTACATTTATCAAAATATTACGGTTACCCCCTTGAAATTTAAGACAATCAAATCTCAAGTTTTTTTTTTTTAATTTTCAAAAACCTCTTAATATTTATTTTGTAATTAGACCAAACCTTAGGGGCCTTTTTATAATTATCCCTATCCCTTATTAGAATGCTAAAAAACTGTAAATACTGGGGATAAGGTGACGATTTGAGGCCGTGAGACAAAGGGAATAAATAAAGGTCTGTTTATAGTAATGGTCCCCTGCAAAAATGCTTTATACAGAGATATATGTTTTTTCAGATATGATAAAATTTATTGAAACAGAGTTTTCAGGTTTGGAGAAGAGAAGTTGATATCAGAAAAGGGCATATGATGACGCCTTTCAGGCACGCCTTGTTTACACAATATAAATATATATATGTGTTTGGCAGTTTTTACAGTGTTTAGCTTGGGAAGATCTTTGGGCGTTGGTCGGGTTTTGATGTTGCCATTACCTAAGACATTCAAGGGGACAACCTTACAACTAGCAGTCTTTTCCTTTGTCTTCTTCTCTAACACATGATTTTACTATGTGTCTCCAAATATAGTTGGAAGTAGTGGGTTGATCCAAAGGTGTAACATGAAGAATGTAAACTTTGTAGTTCAATGGGTTTAATTTGCTGGATGGATACATGTTTTGGCCGATTTTTTTTCCTTACAATATCTCATTTGGTGTTTTAGTATATCAAGTGTGTTTGAGTACTTTGAATATTAAATGGTTTTTATCTCTAACAGTTTAAGTTTTTGGATGAGGTGGTCATTCAATATGGTATCATTGCCAGACCAAATAAGAGATCCTGAATTCGAATCCACTACCACCCATTAAAACGTTTCACGTACTTACAATAGTAGACGTAAGATTCCGGTTTTGGGGGACGAAAGATCGGGCCGAGTATAAATTTAAATTATGAGAAAAATATTCACATACTAACAATAATTAATGACTTTTTTCTGATGTAAATTACAACTATTTAAAGGTTTTATGTAATTTTGGGGTGGGGTGTGGGGGTCAATTGTAAATTAAGTAACTACTAAAAAAAACTGGAAAATTTTGGTGGTGCAACAACCCCGAATGCGTACTTAAATATTAAATAATTTATTTTTCTAAAAACTTAAACTTTTAGATGAGTTCATCATTCAATAAAGTGACATTATATAATAATTACATAATTAACATTGTTCAAAAAATCCTCGCCTAGTTCTGATTAGTCCCCGTCTAGGCACTAGGCCTCCCTTATCCGCCTACGTTATTTTTTCAATTAAGTCCCAACTAACCCCGTTTAGTTCCCGTCTAACCTCGCCCAGCTCCTCCTATGCGCTAAGCTCCAATTTGCCGCCCGATTAGCGCCTAGCAATTTTTAGAACAATGCATATTTTACGATAGGGGATGATACACTTGATTAATTTGCACATGGTACAACATCGAAATGACTCATGTTGATCTAAATATCATGTAACATTGTATTTAATATCAAAGATGTATATTATTGTCATCCATTAAGTTAATAATCTGAATATCAATTAACTTTGATTTATATATAAACACACATGTATAATAATGATTATAGTTTATTTCTAAATATTTTGAGAAGCAATTAAGCAAAATATAATTTTTGTAGTTCAATTTTAAATATTTGGTTTCAATTCCAAGATTTTCAGTCTGTTGCATTATTAAGGATAAAAAGATGATGACAAGAAAGAAAAGATACAAACTGATCAAAATTTGCTATTTGGGATCCCAATGTGAGGAAAACAGAATAAAAAGAAACATGTTTTCATTAATAATAGTTGTCATACACTTTTTTCTTGAAAAAACAAAATCAAAAAAAAAAAGAGCCACTAAGAAAAAAAAGAGGAATGTACTTCTCTTTTCTAACTTTCCCTTCTTTACCATGACAAAGTTTCCCTACGAAAATGTTATAGTACAGTCCATGCAGTTGCATATACCATCTTGTACCCTGAGCTTAAACCGTGTTCCTCCCTCAACGTACAACACAAATGAAGCTGGAACCGGAAGAAACCGTAGGCAACTCAACTGCACCTAAATCTGCACCTTTCCTAAAAGGAAAAACTAGCAGTACTTTAAAGTTTGAACAGACTGAGGCCCCATTGACTGCACTACCAAAATCCAACAAGTCTATTGACCAAGTGGGCCGGGCTGTGGGCCCAATCACTCACTAGGCCCTAATTAAACCCCATTCAAATGACTAGTGGTTGCAATCTACATCATAACCCGAAACAAAATTATTTAAAAAAACTCAAACCCGAACACGAAAAACTCGAACCTAAACCCCACTAACACAAATGTGACATGATATTTCCTAGGACGTCAATTTGTGACACGATTACCTAATCTAATCATTTAATTTAAGAGTCAAGACAACCTTTAATGAGGTTTGAGTCAAAATCGGATTGGACACGGTAACACGGAAAATAAATAGATCATGTCAAGTCGACCCACGTGTCGACACGATTGACCTATGTAACCCATATAATTTTATAGTGACATATTATTTTAATATTTTGTGATGATTTTTTTTTTTTGAGGAAAAATTTTGTGATGTTTTAGTTGGTTATATGATGATGAAAAAAATATTAAATGCACTATTTAATATTTTTTAATATTTAGTGAATTTCTTATTTGTAATTTCAATTTTTTCTCTTTTTTTTTCGTGTCAACTTTAAATTATATAGGTTTTAATGTCGTATCGGGTTACTCGTGTCATAAACGGGTCGTGTTCGTGTCATGTATCTTGACACGAATAATTAAACGGGTCGGGTTCGAGTTCGTGTCAGACCTGTAATACATGTGTCAGAATACGAAGGGAAATAATTTTTTATATATAAATTTACTAAATTTTATAAATTTGCCCCCTGAAAAATAAAAACTACCTATTTATATCAATTAGCTTCAGAAAAATAAACCTTGCGCCCCTAGTCTTGATTTTCTGGCTCGATAATGTTACCGTTTGTCTTAAAACATAGGTATATTATATTTACCTAATTTTTGATATATTTTCAACATGTCGACCCAAAGTTGAACAGTTGAAAGACGACTCCACCAACCCGAATTGTCACCCCTCAAATCAAATCCACTTCCCCCTTACTCTATAAAACCCACGCACACAAATTCTCATGCAAAACATTTTCCAAAAAGCAACACCAAATTAAAACTGTCCAGCATGTACAACAACAGCACTAGCAGAATGGACATATTGTGGGCCGAGAAGGGCCCGAACGGAGAAATCCAGTTGCCGGAAAGCCCAAGAGGGCCCATGGAGTTTCTTTCAAGATCATGGAGCGCATCGGCCCTTCAAGTGTCCAAAGCATTAACCCCAACAAATACAAATCCTCCAAAATCCAGCCCAGCTGTTAACGTCGTCACAAATGCAGCAGCGACAATACCTGAAAATACCGCCGGAGAAGAAGACGACTCTGCTAAGCTTTCTGGAAACACGTTTTCTTTTGCTTCTTCCGCGACTTCTCAGCTGATTCTCGAGCGTATTATGTCTCAGTCCGTAAGTTTTTTTGAGAAATAAATGGATTTATTTTAGGGATAATTACAAAAACACCCCTGATGTTTGGGTTAATTACAAAAAAAACCCAGACATGTTCAAAAAACCCCTTCAAGTTTCATTTTGTCTTAAATTTAAGTAGGGGTGGCAATTCGGGTCATCAGGTCGAGTTCGTGTTTGTTTTTGGGTTGATTTCGGGTTATGCTTAAAATACATCGAAAGCTAATGAAAATTAAAATTACTACATTTTAGACAAATTGGTAACATCGTGTCGGGTTCGGGTTCGGGTTTCTCGTGTTCGTGTTCGGGTTTCTCGTGTTCGTGTTCGGGTTTCTCTCAGTAACTTTGAGTCGGGTTCGTGTCCGGTTATCGTGTCGGGTCAGTGCCGCCTCTAAATTTAAGGGTGTAACTACAATATTTCTACAAATGTCGAGGAGTTTTGTGAAATATTTTTCTCTTATGATGGAAAAATGTAAGATAGAATGGGGTTTTTTGTAATTTTCAAAAATATCCCGGTTTTTTTGTAATTAACTCAAAACTCAGGGGTGTTTTTGTAATTATCCCTTTATTTTGTTTTACTTTTGTATTCCTGATTTTTGTGTATATTAAATGTTTGTGTGGAAAATGTAGGAAATATCACCATTGACATCTGGAAGGCTTTCTCATAGTAGTGGGCCTTTGAATGGTTGCCTAACTGAAGAAACTGAGAGCCCTCCAATTTCTCCTTGTGATGAGTATGAAGATGTTGTTAAGGTATGTTTTTTTTTTTTTTTTTGCCTTTAAAGAAAAATTACATTTTATTATAGCATAAATGTGATTTATTTTGGTTTTCATTTTGAAGTTAGATGTTGTTAACACCCCCTGTTTTGCTAGGAGAAATGCTTCTTCTTTTTTTTATTACAAAAGCTACCTTGAATTTTTGTGTAATTGCAAAAGAATCCACTTATCTTTTAAAATTAAAAATACCAAATTAAAATGTTACGGATATACTTATTAAGAGTGCAATTTCTAATAGAGAAACAAATGTTGCTTTTTAAATTTCGAACAATAAACTAAGTCTTATCCCATAACTATGTGAGGTGTACTGGCGGAGCCAGAAGACCAGTGACAGATGTAGGATTTCGGGTTTTGGTAAATTAAAATTTTGAGAAAAAAATATTCACATACTTATATTGTTAAAGATTTTTTTTATTTGTAAAAGACAACTATTTGAAGTTTTTATATATTTTTGGGGCCAATAGTAAATTAAGTCATTCTTTTTAACTATTAAAAATTTTGGAAAACTTTGGGGGGAATGTTTGGAAAATTACAAAAGACTCTAATATGGTGGACTAATACACGACAATTAAGTGGATCAGATAGGAAACCAAGAAAAATAATACAATTATAACTAAATTTATGTTTTTTTATCAATAGTTTATATGAATTATAAACCAGTGGTGGAGTCAGCTATATGAATTATATCAATAGTTTATGGTCAATATCAATATTTTCATTTATTTAGTTATTTTTTTATTAATTAGGCAAAATATTAGGGGTAGTTTTGTAATTATTGCTTATTTTTTTTATCTATGTTTTTCTTTTTTCTCGGGTTTATAAATAAAAGGTATCTATAAGCTGTAGAAGTTGAAACTGATGATTAGTCAATGATGGGGTCTTTGTTAGACAGTGATTAAAACAGTATTGAGACAATTATTTCAGCTTTCACAAATTATTTTGCATAAAAAGTGAAGAGCAAAGAACGCTTTTCTCACTCTCGATATTAACTTTTGTCTTCTTTACAAAAAATGCTTTAGCCGTCCCAGAACGCTCCTTTTTTGACTTTATTAAGCGCTCGCAAATATACACTAGGTTTTTCAGCTCTAGTTTAGTAGTTTCACATGCAAAACAGGATATCTTAAAACAGTAGTGTTTTACTTTATTCCACCAATTAAAGATAGTATAAAATTGAAAAACAATAAAGAGGATAAAGATAAAAAGATCATTTATAGCATTTAACTAAAGGAAAAATAAAGCCATTTGAGTATTCAAGCACACATTTTTGCCTAAAAACAAAGGTGGGGATCATTTCCCTCAGATTTGTGGTGGGTCTTTTAAGAATTCTATACTTACAATAGCTTAATAGGAACAGATATTTGAAATGTTGTACTTTCTTCCATATTTGACAATCTTATTTAGTGGTAGGGTGAAAATTTTACCAAATTATTCGATAGTCGACTTGAGATAGATCGTATAAAGTTCGTTTGACTTTGGTTCAATAACATAACGAACCAAAACTTGAACATATTTTCTCGTTTGATAAAAATAAAGTTCGGCTCGAGCTTGAGTAGATTAGTTAAAAAAAATATGCATAAAAATATCAAGTTACTCGAGTTCGATTCGTGTTCGACTTGACTGAAACTTGTTCAAACTCGATTCGATTAACAACTAAACCAAACACAAAAACTATTTTCGAAGCTCGATAAAAATTATTCGGCTCTACTCAATTCGTTTACACCCATATTTAGATTAGTCAAAACCAACCCGGATTGAGGGCTAGACCGGTCAGCTTGATGAAAAGGCCAGATTGAGTTGCCATTTCATAGACTCGAAAGGAATTAAACATATTTTGCCCAACCCATTTGGACCAAAAGTCGGGCCTACCCAGTCGACCTATTTTACACATATTTTCGAAGCATGGACCAGGTTGGGCGCCCCAAAAATGGTGGTTCGATGAAATTTCAGGCATAGATGATTGGACTCGATTTTTCTCTCTAATCCAACATACCAGCACCGGGCCGATCCGACCCATTTAACTGTTCTACTCTTATTTGACCATATGATGTATAAACACAGATTTCTTTTTAATTTCTCAAGAAACAGCAGGTTGAGTGCATAAGTGGCCCAAATTGATTTTCCTCCTACTGTCATAGATTTGCCTGAATTTTGTCTTACTACCCATGCCATTTTAACAGACTTGTCCATTTACTCTTTTCACTCATGTTTCACCATTTTCATCTTAGTTTGATATATCCCACTCTAACATTTACTACACTAAGAACCATATATAGTATAAGCAGCAACTGACCTCATTCAAATCAATCTTTTCCAACTTTTTCCTCTTTAGTGAATTTTCACTTTTCATCTTTTACCCACTGAACAATTTTTTCACCCTAGTTCTTGAAATTGTATTAGTATTAATTCATGCTTATTCAATGTAAGAGAGAATTAAAAAAAGGGATAATTACAAAATATATCTTGATGTTCGGACTAATTACAAAAAACATCTAGACATTTTTGAAAATTATAAGACTCCCATTGAGGTTTTAATTACGTCTTACATTTTGACATTTTCGTAAGGAAGAAAATATTTCTAAAACCTCCAGATTTATTGCAGTTACCCCCTCAAACTTAATACAAATCAAACTTTTAAGTGTTTTTTGTAATTTTTAAAAATATCTATTTTTTCAATTAGGTCAGACCTCAAGAGTGTTTTTGTAATTATCTATATGAAAAACTTGCGGTCGTTAATTGAGTTAACGACTCATCTTGAGTCGTGAATTCGATTAACGACTCACTTTAAATTTTTAAAAACCTCAAAATTCACCCCAAATGTGTAACATTTTTTGGAAATCACAATTTTATGTTAAAAAACCCGAAAAACTATCCTGAAATTTAGTTTGATTAAGAAATAATAATTGTCTAATTACAAAAATTCCCATTACAAACACGTCAATGAGGCTTGTATTTGCCTAACAATAAAAATACATATAAGAGAGTTTTTGTAATTTTAGAAAATAGCTAGTGTTATTTTTTTAAATTAAATTGAATCACAAATTTGTAATTATACCTTCATTTTTTTTTTGAGGAATTATACCTTCAATTTAATTCTCGTTGACCGGATAAATTCATATTTCAGTATTTACGTGCAAACAATACTCTGCAACCCCTATTCACCGGCACCCCTCGCGCCGGCTTTAATGGCGGCGCCGTTGGCCCTAGCACGCCGGGCGGAAAGACGGTGGGAAGGTGGTTGAAGGAACGTAGAGAGAAGAAGAAAGAAGAAACCAGAACCCAAAACGCGCAGCTACACGCGGCGGTTTCCGTCGCCGGAGTGGCCGCAGCCATCGCCGCAATAGCAGCAGCAACAGCGGCGGCATCTTCAAAGGGAAAAGACGAACAAATGGCGAAAACCGACATGGCGGTGGCTTCAGCCGCCACACTAGTGGCGGCGCAGTGCGTCGAGGCGGCGGAGACTATGGGAGCCGATCGCGACCACCTCATGTCCGCCATTAGCTCCGCCGTCAGCGTCAGATCTCACGGCGATATATCGACTCTCACCGCTGCTGCCGCCACAGGTGAATTAGATCTCAGATCTAGCAAAAAAAAACGATGAATTCGATCGATCCGATCATAGAAACTGAGATTTAAATTTTGTTCGTGTTTTTATTAATTAAGCTTTGCGAGGCGTGGCGACGTTGAAAGCGAGAGCGCTGAAAGAAGTGTGGAATGTTGCAGCAGCTATTCCGATCGAAAAGGGGACAAGTTTAGGGACTGGAAATAACAGCAGCAGCAATAGTTCTGGCAGCTATGTCGAAGAATTAGTTCCTGAGGAGAATTTTTTGGCTGCTTGTAATCAGGAAATGCTTGCTCGAGGTAGTGAACTTCTCAAAAGAACTCGTACAGGTATTCCCCTTTCTCAGTAGTTCGATTGGCAAGGGTTTCACCATGAATATTTTAGCATGATTACCTAAAGTTCAGTTATCTTCCCCAATTTCAAACATTTCCTTTAAATTAGGCTAAATTTTTGAAAGATAACTGGATATTTTGTAATTAGGCTAAATTATAGGGGTACCTTTTGCAATTAACACTGAAATATATATGTTTTGATGCAAAACTTAAACGATGCAGGTGATCTTCACTGGAAGATTGTCTCTGTTTATATTCATCGGAGTGGAAATGTAAGTTCTATCAATTTTTATTGGCAGGCAAAATATTTTTGCTTTTCGGGTTTCAAGAATGTTGTTGATGTTGTGCAGGTAATGTTGAAGATGAAGAGCAAACATGTAGGGAATACCATCACCAAGAAAAATAAAAGTAAATCACTTGCTTTTAACATTTAATGTACAACAATATGATCATTTAAGATAGGGATAATTACAAATAGAACCCCTGAGGTTCGAGCTAATTACAAAAAAGCCCAGAGATTTTTCAAAATTGAAAAAAAAAACCTTGAGGTTGACTCTGTCTTAGATTCACCCCTTCATAAACATAAAAAGCATTTCAAAATCCCCCAATAGTTATTAAGACATAATCTATAATCAAACCTGATGGGTTTTTTATAAGGGATAATTACAAAAACACCCCCTGAGGTTTGGGCTAATTACAAAAAAACCCAGAGATGTTTCGAAATTACAAAAACGTCCTTCAAGTTTGATTTTGTTTTAAATTTAAGGGGTTAAATGTAATATTTTTTTAGATGTCAACGGGTTTTTTTTAAATGTTTTTGGCTTCTGAAGGGGAAAATGTTAGACGAAATCAAACCTCAATGGGTTTTTTGTAATTTTCAAAAATCATTGCGGTTTTTTATAATTAGCCCGAACCTCAGGGGCTTTTTTGTAATTATCCCTTTTTATAATTTTGAAATATCTTTGGATTTTTTTGTAATTAGCCAAAATCTCAGGGGTTTTTGTGTAATTATCGCTTTAAGAAATTGGAATTTATGCCAATGTTTTTCAATTCACAGATGTAGTTTTAGATGTTTGTAAAAACATCCCAGCATGGCCAGGGAGACATTTGTTCGAGGATGGAGAGCAGAGACGATATTTTGCACTAAAGACGGAAGGGCGTGGAGTCGTGGAGTTTGAGTGCAAGAATGCAAGAGAGTATGAAATGTGGACACAGGGTGTCTCAAGGCTTCTCTCCATTGTTGCGGAAAAGAAGAAAAAGCACTACAAATAGCTAAAACCACTCAACTTTGAGCTACAAACTTTGTGTAATCCAACTTCAAATGGCACCAATTGTCTGTTATCTGTTGTATCAGAATTATGCCTTTTGCTCGTCATTTCAACTCTTTTAAGTGTTGTTGGATTTGAGTGTAAGTTTGTGAGATTGTCCATGTTAGAACTTAAACCGAAAAATTAGGGTTAATACAAAAACTACCCTGAAGTTTAGTCTAATTCCAAAAAAACTCAGTTGTCTTTTAAAATTACAAATACCTCCGACATTTGTTTTTAGCTTCTAAAATTGCACCTCAAGAGGCTTCAAGAGGAAGTATTTGTTAGATAAATACAAACCTTAAGGGGATATACATAATTTGAATGATAACCGGAGTTTTCTGCAATTAGACTAAACCTCAGGGTAGTTTTTGTAATTATCCTGTAAAATTTAATGTAGACTTCATTTCACAAAGATAATCATCTTCAACTCACCAGTAGCTTGATAACTGGTCAGGTTACTACAGAAAATTGAAATGGCTATCAGCTTTATATGTTGCATCTAATTTTACAAACTAAAGTGCAAGTAAATTCATAAAAATTACCAAAAGGAAACCAAAAAAAAAAAAACATGGTGACAGTAATGAATTCAACGATTAACAGCTTGGAAAATCTCCAGCAGGCGCAGAAATAGATTGAGGACATCTAAATACAGTGAAACTGAAGCCCAGATGTATTCATCATACGAATACCTCTTGATCAGAGTATCCGTATCGTATATGATATACGCACAAAATATTATCGCACAAAATGCACTGTATATTATCTCGAAGATTTTCCCCATAGGAAAGAAAATCTGCAATGCAAGAAGAGTTCAGAATTTGTCAGTGTAGTTCAAAATGTGCCACTTATAGACATGAACTTTGTAATAAAAAATCGAAAAAAATAGGGGCAATTACAAAACCACCCCCAAGGTTTGGGCTGATCACAAAAAAATCCAGAGATGTTTCAAAATTACAAAAAGCCCCATCTAGTTTTATTTTGACTTAATTTAAAGAGTTAACTGTAATATTTCTACAAATATCAGGGTAGTTTTTTGAAATTTTTTTGCTTATGAAGGGGAAAGATGTAAGCAGAATCAAACCGTAAGGTTTCAAGCATCTCTGGATTTCTTTGTAATTATTCCAAAAAAATATGAAAACATAGAAATATGTATAGTCACAAACCTGAAATATGGTAAATATCAAGAGTATAACTAGAATGTTTAACAAGAAGGGAGCTAAGAAACCAAAATCTTGGCCTTTCCTTGCTGCCCAGAATGTGTATGCTGTGAGACAAATAACCACCACTGTTGTCGCGATGACGGTCTCAATAACCGCTTTACCTGTCGCAAAATTCACTCCGAAAAGTTAAGAGTGCGATTAGATATCCTTTCATTGTGATGAAATATGAGACGGAAATATAATGATGAAAGTTGATTTGATAAAGAAATAGTAAAATACTAATTTAATATGATTGGTAGTTAGAAATATAACAAATCCGATAAAGATATGACTTACCACTAGTGAACGCACAAAGCGCGCCAAATACTAAACCGAAAAACAGGGTGAATATCCCCAGCAGAATGAAATTCAAGGGATGCTTATGTTGATAAATGTAGAGTAGGCATAAAACTGCAAAACAAAGAAATAATGCCACCAATAAAAAAAAATACAAATATAGAGTGCTTTACCAACTTCAGGATTTTCTGGTTAAGTACAAAACAACCCCTCATGTTTAGTGAATTACCAAAAAAACCCAGTTATATACAATTACAAATATCCCTTACATTTGTTTTTTAGCTTAAACAGTTGCACATTGAAGAGGCCTCGAGAAGAAGCATTTATTAGGTAAATACAAAATTGAATGGGTATCTGTAATTTTGAAAGATAACTAGAGTTTTTTTTTGTAGTTACCCAAATTTTTTTTGTCCCGTTTTTTTTATCGAAAAAAAAGTATATATATTTTTTAGGGATAATTACAAAAACACCCCTAAGGTTTGGGCTAATTATAAAAAAAACAGAGTTCTTTGAAAATTACAAAAATCCCTTGAGGTTGAGGTTTGATTCCATCTTACATTTTTCCCGGTGATTTTCGAAAATATTTCAAAAAGACCCTGATATTTACAAAAATATTACAGGTACCCCCTTAAAGTTAAGACAAATCGAAACCTGAAGAGTTTTTTTGTAATTTTGAAACATGTCTGGGTTTTTTTTGTAATTAACCCAAACATCATGGGTGTTTTTATAATTATCCTTAATTTTAAGGGGAAAAAATAGTTGAGCTAGGAGGGAAAAATTTTGGGCCAAGAGTACTTAGGCGGGCTGGCTACGCCCCGGGTGTAGTTTCTGTAATTATCTCTTTCATTAATTCCCATACCGATAAGAGGAATCACTATGATAACAACATAAGTGGCCAACCCAATTCGAGTGTTGTTAAAGAAATTAGCTATGGGATGAACAGCTACAACAACGGTTGCAAAACCAATAGTTGCAAGAAGTTGAATTGTAAGAATTGAGTACACTTTCCTAATAAAGGCCCATCTGAGCTCCGGCCTTTCTTCCATCAATGGATACAACAGAGTGGTTCCAGCCTCCCCGTCATCTTTCTGTTTCGACATTTTTCAGATTTTTTTTTTCGTATTTCCAAATTGTATCAAAACAAGAATATATTGTTTCATCAAGAAAGATAAGAACCGAAGTTATATAAGTAAATGAAAAGGGGGTCAAGAAAGGCTGCTAAGAACACACCTAACACAAACACAAATTTTTGAACAATTGCAATAAGGATTAGGTGGAAAATATAAATAATGAAACTTGGAAATATAAACAGCATGAAAAAATATATTATATCCATGGCAGAGCCGCCGGATTGACCAACACTTGCGAGAAATGTTAAGATCGCATCAACCATTACTGAAATATCAAAACTATTTCTTGAAAATAGTAAATAAATAGATTTTTTTTAAAAAAAATTAATTAGAATTTATATGATTTTTTGTTAGTTTTTTACTCGGCCGATCCCTCTTATATATATTGGTCCACCCCAATATTTTTCATGGTTACGCCATTGGTCCTGTAACTTTTGGACAGCAGCAAAAATGTCCTGCAAAAATCGCAATTCGAAAAAATATCCTTTGACTAATGAATAGTCTCAATTTCAATTCTAATTTCATTGGAAATGGAGAATTTCACCACAAAAGTCGTGCATTAGTTAATTCTAATTGCATATGACCATATTTCCGACCAACCAAGCTTATGTGGAAATGACAATATGGCATGGCCTAGTTGATTTTTTCCCCCTTGATGTGACGTTTATGTGGAACAGTAAATTCGCTAATTGCCAACCCATTGAATTAGGGATGACAATTCTTGATCAGGCATAATAGCACAATACGAAAATTAGTGGTTAATCTTATCGTAGCCGTATCCTTATCGTGTTTAATCTTCTCGTGTGCTTATCGTGTCGACACGAAAGTTTTCATGTCGTGTTTGTGTCGTCATGATAGGGATTGTATTGGCTAATTGAAGAAAAGATTTGTATATTTTTATTGTACACTTCATAGTCTGTATCATGTATCAAGTGTATTATCGTACTATCTCGTGCCATGTCGTGTAATGTGCCCTATTTCAAACTTAGTCAATTTTTACCTTTTTGTTCGATTTATCATGTCAAATTGTGTTGTGTCTTGTCAACACAAAAACTTTGTATTCATATTCGCACAAGTACAATTTGTATTCATGACACTTATCCCACCGAGAGGGAAAAATATCTGCAATGTAAAACATTTCAAGAATCATCACTTGTTTTTCCGATACTTCGACCTATATGTAATGATACAAAATATCAAAGAACTTAAAACAACTTTATATGTAATTAGGTCGAACCTCGAGGGTACTTTTTGTAATTAACTCTTTAGCTAAAACAATTATGAATTTCAGCTCACAAAGATCAACTGCTTCCAAATTTCAATTTTCTTACATGGAGCACTTACCACTGGTGAACGCACATGTCAGCCCCACTGCAAAAGCTAGCGATAAAGTGAACACCCCAAGAAGAAAATAATTCACAGGGTGCCTCTGGTAATAGTAATACAAAGGACACAAAACTGCAACCCAGAAAACAAACAAACAAATTAATCTAAACATCACATTCCCACCAGACAAAATCAAAAACCCATTTCAAACAAAAAATAAAAATCCAAGTATAGTCACAAACCATATATATGTATGTTTAGGTATACATAATTTTGAACCAAGTAGTCTGTCATGACTTTGAGGTGCACATCATAACGTGGAATGGACAAAAACATCTCCAAACCCATAGACACTTTCCATTCGGTGCTCTTTTATTTGCTTTGCCCAAGTCACAGCTAAAAGGCTGCAGTCAACTACTTCAATTCTTGTAAGAGATTCACCAAATTCCTGAGGGATTTCTTCTAATTTGTAGCAATGTTTAAGTCTTAGGCACTTAAGCCATCTGAAGCTGTCATCTCCGACCGTCCAATGAACCAAATCAGTGTCTTCAATTAGAAGAAATCCAAGTCTCCGGAATCCATAATCTTCGACTTCCCATTTTGGGCCTCGAAAGGCATAGCACCGCAGCTTGAGCACTTCAAGATTTCGCAACGAAGAAATCGTGCTCATCTCTTCCCATGGATATCCAAAGCCGCTCAAACTCAACTTCGTAAGACTTGACGAGAAGATTGAAAGAGGAGGAGGTGGGGCAACAACCTCGGACCCGAATATAGGATTCACAACGACACATTTGAGTGACACTAATTTCTTTAGATTGGAAATATGATCAAAGCAGCGGAAGGATTCGACAACATTAGGCGCCAATTCAATTCTAATTCCTAATTTTTCCAGGTTGGGGATTCTTCGAAAAACACTTTTGGTACAACTGTGAGCGCTCACATCTAAAAGTGTTAAGAGGCCGTCCAAAAGAACGCCATCACAAGGATCTTGTAAGTTGCTTCCGATGATCTGAAGATGCTTCAATTTTTTCATGTCCCAGATCTCCAAAGGCAAAGATGATGGACATCCTGCGGATTTGAGGGTCAGATTTCTACGGACGATCAAACACTGAAGCTTCCTAAGTTTGGATATGGAAGGTGGGAGTTGTCCGTTAAAATTGAGGGCAAGGTACTTTAGTTGCAATAGTTTCAGTATTTCATTTGGGAACTCATAGAAACGAATTGTAAGAGCATCCAATATCTTGAGCAACATCAAATCAAAACATATCGGTACTGGATACTGATGATACGGACCAGTACATAGGAGGGAACGTGTAGTTGAAATAGACGCCATGGAGTTATACGCATCTTTGATGCCAAATAAAACATTGTTGTGGACACATAGTCGACGTTGGCTTTTCATACCTTCTGCTAAACTATCAGCGTAACTATTTATGACATGGGAAAACTTGTTCTTCCCAGCTTCGCGATTGCACAGATGCCAAAAGGAAGAATGGAGTTTACATGTTTTGATCGTGTAAGTCGTTTCTCCAAAAAACGAACCGGAGCTCTCCTGGTGGATCATAACAAGACTTCTAGATGTGAGCTCGTTCAAACATTCAATACAAAGATCTTCTATAGTTCTGAATTGTTCTGGTTCAAGAAAACCTTCGACACTCCACAACTTGATGAGCTTAGATCGGGGGATCACATAATTTGGAGGGAACACTCCCATACAGAGAAAGCATGCTTTTAAATGCTGAGGTAAGTATTTGTAGCTTGGAAGTAGTACCGTTGTCATTTGATCATACGCGTCCATGAAAATTGGACTTTGTTTCTCTGTTGCCTTGTTCCAGTACCCTATGCTCTTCTCGGCTTTGAATAGGAGGTCTGCAACCGTGATGATTGTAAGAGGAAGACCATCACAATTCTCAGCAATCTTTTTTCCAATTTTCTCAAGTTGAGGAGGACATGAATCATCACCAAATACTTTCTCGCGAAGAAGATCCCAACTTTCTTTTTCATTCATAAAGCGGGTTTCATGAACATCATTCTGGGAAGCAGAGCGTGCTACTCCTCGTAGCCTAGTTGTCAGCAAGACTCGACTGCCATTATTATCATCTGGAAGTAACCTTTTCAAGTCAGTACAGACGTTTGAGTTCCATACGTCATCCAACACAATGAGATATCTCCTACCCTTCAAATTTTCGGACATTGTCCTTTCCAAGTCGGCCATCCTCTCATCTCCTTCCATAAGTAATTTACGGATGCCAGGATTTGCTTGAGCGATAATACATTGCAGGATTTCTTTTAGTTGATATTTTGGGCCAACAGTGACCCATGCATGACATTCAAAATGAATCAAAACAGATGGATCTTCATAAACTTCTTTTGCCAAGGTGGTCTTACCTATGCCTGCCATCCCAACGAGTGAGTATACGACAAAGAACCTTCGCGACAAAGACGTAAGCATCCCTTCAATTATGCGCACTTGATCAGATAATCCAACCATCTTTGACCTGTTTCCAACAAAATGATCAGTTCTTGATGAAACAACATGATCATCTTTTCCAGGCAACGGATCGCTTAATTCTTTAATGTACTCCTCCTTAAACTTCTTCATGGATTTGGTAAAGGAATCAATATCTTGGTTTATTTCGTGCAAGTCCAGGAAGAATGACGATTTATGAAATTCGCCTCCAAGGCTTTCAGATTGTGAAAGGAAATGATTTGAAACATGGGATTCAAGTAAGTCTTCCAATTTACATGCTTCCTCTCTGATCTGTGCATCCAAAGCATTCAACTTCTCGATACTGTTGTTGCTCCTATTTATATCCAATCTTTCGATAGCTGCTTCCAGTTTGACGAGCACTTTGTCTGCAAATTCCCTGATTTCTGCAGACATGGGATACAACATGCGGTACAATACATATTTAATAATTATAATTCAATACTCGTTACAGCTTTATAAAACAGCTTGATAAATCAAAATCAAAGCAAAACATTGAGATTTTATAAAAAATAAAAGTTAAATATCCAAATCAAATATATTAGTTTGATTTTCAGCAGGTATCAGCTTTCTTAATTTCAGTTAATTAGTTTACCAATCTGTGACTTGTGAGACCCCTGTTCTTTTGAATAGTGGAATAATTATTGTTAAATATATATTTCGAATGGCAATGAGTTGTTTTTTTTCAGCAGCACTGTATCCAGTGTAATATTAGCCCAATATACTCGAGTCACAATTATTATTCATAGTTTTTGAGGCATCGGCTAAATTGCAAAATATGCCTGAACTATTGGGTGATGGCAAAACAGGACAATAACTTATAACTTGCAATTTAGGATAATAATTTTTATAAAATGGCATATTGAGGACTAAATTGGCGCCGATTTCAAATTTCTCTTGGAATCGATAATCAATTTGGGGATTTCAATTTTTTCGGTCCTTATTGCTGACCGGACATAAGACCTAGCAAATTTACAATGACTTTAATGAAAAAAAGAAGCATACATTCAATTTTTCTGGGTTTTTTCCAACTTATTTGGGGCTCGATTTTGCAGAGGGGGTAGATAGTTTTATTTATGCTTCCTTTATTTTCATCCAAAGTCATCGTGAATTTGACATATAAATATCATATGTCTAGTTAGCAATTAGGATCGAAATGAAATCTCCAAATTGAGAATCGATTTCGGGAAATTTTTTAAATTGACGGCAATTTAGTCCTCAATCTGTCATTATTTTAAAAAAATTATTGTCCTAAATTGAAAGTTGAATAAGTTGTTTATCTTGTTTTGCTACTACCAGATAGTTACAATGCATATTTTACAATTTAGCCTTGAAGAATCACATTAATGGAAAACAAACGGAAAGTATGTATATATTACCAACCTAACCTGGTAGCAGATCCCTTGTTTTGGGAAATTCATTCAATAATGGCACCATCTTTGACTTCTTCCCATCATCATTTTCTTTATTCCCCTCCTCATCTATCTTGTTCACCGTTTGGGTAAATGAATTTATCTCTCGTTTTACTCGGTCCAACTCTACGGAGAGCTGTAACGGCTCTTTCAACGTCGATACAAGCGATTCGACGACGTCGGGTTCTTCGAATCTCGATACAAGCGATTCGAGAACGTGCTCTAAGTTACGCACCGCCTCTCTGATTCGTCCATCCAAAACATTCACCCTCTTTCTCAAGCAATCTGTGAACGCGTAATAGGACCCGTCGTGCTTGTACGACAATTGCACGATTTGGTATTCCGAAGGAAACTGCTTCGACAAATGGGATTCGAAAAAATTCAGCACTTCGACTCGCCTTTCCCTCAAATATTGGCTCGTCCTGATGTCGTTGCTGAATCGGGTATCGATGTATCTGCGGCTTCTATCCAGTAACTCGACAACTTGTTTTAAGGACTCGATCTCTTTGTATGCGGATCTTATGCTTTCTGGAGAGGTAGTGCGAGAAGAATACTGAATCGGCTGAATTGTCTACATAACAGAGAACAGAGCAGCAGAAGCCATCTCTCTTTCTCACATTGACCTCTCAGATGACAGATCTATATTTAACTATACTAGCTGCTCAAATCACTAATTGGTGTTAGGATAAAATCCCACTTAGTGCGCTTGAGCTCTTCATCCAGTATGTTTCATGATGTGGTTCATACTAAGTACTGAAGAATTTGATATTTTCATCGATTATCCAGATAGCCTGTAGATCAAGTGACATTCGTCACTCTTTCTAAGGATATTGACCGGGGTTCGAACTTAGTATCTTTCTGTTTATTTAAAATTTATACGATCCGCTCTCAACTTATTAAAAAGAAAAATTGAGTATCCACGTATATAATGAAAATTATAAAAAATGTATTAACAATCAACACAACTAAGGTTGGTCTTCTCTTCAGGTCAATGAACCTCAGGGTACTTTTGTAACAATCCCTATAATCAAAATTACAAAAAGGAAACGAGAAAAAAAAAAAAAAACATGGTGACACTCACAGTAATGAATTCAACGATTACAGAAAATTGAAATGACTATCAGCTTATATGTTGCTTACAAACTAAAATCCAAGTAAAATAATCAAAATTACCAAAAGGAAGCGGAGAAAAAAACATGGTGACACACTGATAGTAATGAATTCAACGATTATCAGCTCGGAAAATCTCCAGTAGGCGCAGAAATAGACTGAGGACATCTAAATACAGCGAAATTGAAGCCCAGATGTATTCATCATAGGAATTCCTCTTGATCAGAGTATCCATATCGAATATGATATACGCACAAAATACTATCGCACCAACACTACTGTATATTATCTCGGAGATTTTCCCCATAGGAAAGAAAATTTGCAATGCAAGAAGAGTCAGAATATGTTAGTGTAGATCAAAGGTGCCACTTATAGATAGAGCCATAGATGTGTCAATTTGGAACCCGACACGTAAATCCAACACGAAATTAATGGGTATGAGTCAATTTTTTATGGGCCTAGATCGAAATTGGGTCGAATCCGAATAACCCGCCAATTAAACAGATCGGTATAGATAAACCTACTATGACCCATTTAACCTGTATAATCCGTTTATGAATTTTTTTTAAAAAAAAATATAAGTAAATATAAGTATAAGAACAATATTGAAGGGTTGACTTTCTGAACAGCATAATGAGGAAGATAAAGGTATGTTAGTATGTTGTTATTATTTATATGTTGCCATCAAAATATTATAGTTTTAAATTTTTTTAATTATGTGTGTTGTCATTATGTTATATATTGCCCTCAAAATATGATAAATATGTTATCTTCTTTAATCAATTATGTTATTCTTTTTTAATATTGTGAATTGTAATATTTTTTATTTGGTTGAATGATGTGTTATAGTGATTGATATTTACAAATTAAATTTATTTAGTCGAAATTATTAAATGTAAATAAAAATAATTTTATTATACGGGTCAGGTCCGAGTTCAAGGTTTTGATACGATCAATTAAACAGGTCGGGTCCGGATTAACCAATTCTCACCCGTGAATCCACAAACCGAGATCACGAACCCAGACTCAACCCAAATTGACACCCCACTTATAGACATAAACTTTGTAATAAAAGCTCGTAAAAAATAAGAGAAAATAGAAATATGTATAGTCACAAACTTGAAATATGGTAAATATCAAGAATATAACAACAATGTTTAGCAAGAAGGGAACTTTTTTTTTCCTCGAACGATAGAATTTTATTATAACAACTCAAAAACTAAAATTACAACTACAATCGTAGCCAACGGGTTAAGAGCCGACAAGACTAACTAAGAGCCAAGCGGGGAATTGGTAAAACCAATTCAAATTCACATGGACTGAAAAACTACCAACCCCAAACTAACCACTCCACGCCGGGAGACTTCAGCACTCCTTAAAGGAGACTGTAACACACTAAAAAAAAACTAAAATCGGGCACGAGCAAAAAGGGAACTAAGAAACCAAAATCTTGGCCTTTCCTTGCTGCCCAGAATGTGTATGCTTTGAGAGAAATCACCACAATTGTTGTCGCGACGACTGTCTCAATAACCGTTTTACCTGTCGCAAAATTTACTCCGAAAAGTTAAGGGTGTGATTCGATATCCTTTCATTTAGACTGAATATAAGACAGAAATGTAACGATGAAAGTTGATTTGATAAAAATAATAATAAAAATATTGATTGTATATGATTGTTAGTTAAAAATATGTGATTGGGTGATTAATATAATACATGAGAAAATATGTAATAATGATTTGATTGTTTTTTTTTTAAGAAAAAAATATTTGAGTGATTGAGTGATTATTACAATGTTTGGACGTGATGCTATTAATGCTAACTAGAGTTGTCAAATATTTTTTAACCAATGGTGGCCGGAATTTCTTCGGGCTACTATTTGGGGTTCGGGATTGATCTGGTGCTTCAGACCTAATGGGCCGGGCCAAATAGGTCCGGCTCTTTTTGGGTTTGTAAAATTACAGTCCAGCCCACCCGTATCACTACGATCGGTAGGGGTGACAATTTTTGACACGACACGATAGCACGACACGAAAACGATACGAAAATAGCGGGTTAGTGTTTAACCTTATCGTGTTTGTTTCCTTATCGTGTCAACATGATTAGGACACAAAAAATTTCGTGTCGTGTTCGTATTTTTACGTGTTTACACGATAAGGACACGAACACGATAGTGACAACACACGAACACGATAGGGACATGATAATGACACGTTTAACTGTTAGTAACACGATAATGATACAACATGAGCACGATAATGACATATTTACCTGTTAGTGACACGATAACCTGATATTTTGTATATTTATATCGTGTATTATTTTTTTTGTTTTTGACTTATCGTGTCACTATCGTGTCGTGTCGTGTCGACACGAAAATTTTCATGTTCATGTTCGTGTCGGAGCAGATCCTTATCATGTCGTGTCCGTGTGTGTCCTTATCGTGTCGATACGAAACACGACACGATAACACGATTTGCCACCCCTAACGATCGGGATGTTTTTTTATCTTTAAACAACACTAATGCTAATTTTGCTCGAAATAAAGTGAACCGATAAAGAAATGGCTTTACCAGTAATGAACGCACAAAACGCGCCAAAAGCTAAATCGAAAAACAAGGTGAATATTCCCAGCATAATGAAATTCAAGGGATGTTTATGTTGGTAAATGTAGAGTAGGCATAAAATTGCGGGTTATTTTTCAGATTGTGGCAAATGCCACAAAAATTTGCAAATATGGGGTGAAAATCGGAGACGTTGAAAATATATGTGTAGGCGCTCTTGGGTTGGCGTGCGCGGGCGCCCACCGGGCGCCCTACGCCAAAGCCTGTTTTTTTTTAAAATTTTGCAGGCGGCCGTCGGGCGCTGCGCCACACTGACGTACTCGCTCTCGGGCGCCATTAGGGAGGGCGTCTACCCCTCTATAAAGGGCGCCCTCCCTTCTTCCTCCTCCATAAACCAAAAAACAGCCTTCTTCCTCCTCAATTTTCTTCTTCTGTGAGTGAGTGGTGGTGGTGAGTGGGGCGCGTGGTGGTGGTGAGTGGAGGCACGTGGTGGTGGACAGCAGCGGCGCGTGGTGGTGGTGACTGGCGGCGTGTGGTGGTGGACAGCAGCGGCGCGTTGCGATTGAGTCGAGACACATTTCCGAAAATTTCAAGTAATTTTCTAACATTTTGAGCAATTTTTAATTTTTCTAGTTTATTTAGTTAATTATTTTTTTTATTGTGAATGATTGTTGTTGGTAGAATTATTTTGTTAATTCTTATTTTTAGGTACTTTTATAAATTATTAGTAAAATTTGTAGAATAATAAATTGTGTATTGGTAATATGTAGGTATTTTTAAAATGTTAGTACAATAATATAGTAAAAGTTTAATAATGTTAGTTTACTTTTAGGCATTTTTATAAATTGTGATTAAAAATTATTGAATAATATAATAGGCATTTTTAAAAAAGTTAGTGAAATAATAGAATAAAATAAATATAATTGTTTGTAATAAATAATGTGTAGCCCTTTTTAAATTAATTAATATGTCTGCTTTTTTTTTTAATTGATTACTGATTAGGCATTTTCTAAATAATAATTTTGTATAATTTTTGAAGATATGTCAGACAAAATTGGAGTATTTGTGCATTTTGGAGGACAAGTTTTTGGAGCAACACATACTGACCGTAATATCAACCTATGAAGCTTAATAGGCCTTTTGGATGAAATTACGGATTTGGATCAAAACCGCCACAAGTTGACAGTTTCTGGTAAATATTGCGAGAATGATAATTCACGCAATATTTCCAATTAAAAGAGATCGGGAACTTAGATTTTTCTTGGATCCGATAACTGGTTTATAATCTGTAGATCTATTTGTTGAATCAGAAATTTTGAATCAAATTGTACCACCACCAATTCCACTGGAAAATGAGTTTTATCAATATGCATCTTACATTATTGGTGACTCTGAATTACCTTCGGTTACCCAAGGAATGACAAATATGGGTTTGGGTAGTACATGTAGACCTAGTCAAGAGCAATTTGGATGGATTGATTCGCATGTTGAAGCGACCTACGATTAGGGGTGATGGTTGTCTTCTTTGGTAAAAGCGGGACCTTGAACTAGTGATAATAGCGAGCGTGGTGATTATAGTGTTGATTATATTGAGAATAATGTTATACATGAAGAGGATCATCCTGCCCAGCAACATGTTCATTTGATAGTTCTTCCTCATCCTAATTTGTCAAGATCATCTTTTTTTGATTCTGGATTCGAAGAATATGATGGCGATATTGATGATGTCCCGTTAAAACTTATGTATTATGACTCTAACAAAGGTGAGTTGAAAAAGGGTATGGTTTTCATTGATAAAAAACATGTGCAATCCGCAGTTAAGGATTTTTCGATGCGTCATGACAGACGTGAGTATAGGGTTGTGGAGTATACGCCGACATTGTGGAAAATTATTTGTAAGCATAATCAATCAGGATCGATTGAATCAGGCTTATCATCACAACAATGCAATTGGTGGTTGCGATCGAGTTTTGTGAAAAGACGTTCAATTTGGCAAATTACCAAGTTGGGACCGCCCCATAGTTGTGTTATGAACACCGTCTCCAAGGATCATAGAAGCTTGTGTAAAAATATTATCGCTCAGGATCTTATGGGGATTGTGCAGTGTGATCCGGCTTATGATATCAAGTATGTTCAGCCAAATGTGAAGGACAAATATGGATATGAGATATCATACAAAGCTTGGCACAACTTGAAACGGGTGAGGGAAAATGTGTATGGGACTTGGGAGAGCTCTTGTCAGTACTTGCCTAAATATATGGGGGCGCTACAGGATACAATCCAGGAACAGTTGTGGAGTGGTTCCCTAAAGAAATAGACGAACGTGGTGTGCATACATTGGGGTACGTTTTTTGGGCGTTTCGGCCGTGCATCGAAGATTTTTGACATTGCTGCAAGGTCATTGGTGTGGACGGAACACACTTGTATACTAAATACAAACATAAGGTGTTAATTGGTGTGACTCTCGATGCAAACCAACACGTGCTACCTCTCGCATATGCTATTGTAGATGAGGAAAATTTTAGGTCATGGTTTTGGTTTCTTCACATGGTAGCTAAATACGTGGTTTGTGGTGCCGATGGAATGTGTCTTATTTCAGATCGACATCAGGGTATATTAAAAGCGGTTGAACGTGTTCCCGAGTTTCAAGCACTATGGGAGTACGGGTTTTATCGAGACATGTGACATCTAATTTTAATAATCATTTTAAGAATATCAGACTCAAAGACTTGTGTTGGCAAGCTGGTTCAGAGTTGAGTGTTCGTTCATTTGAGAAAATAATGGATCAGATAAATCATTTAACCCAAATGCTTATGAGTATTTGGTTGCGATTGATCCAAGTCTGTGGATACTCTGCTATGATGAAGGGAAACGGTGTGGAATTATGACGAAAAACATGTCTGAATGCATGAATGGAGTACTTAGGGGTGCCCGACGCCTTCCAATCACAACCATTATTAAGATCACCTTTGTAAGGTCGGCTAAGTGTTGTTTAAATCGCATGGCGAATGCATCACTGACTCAACAACGAAACCAAATTTGGCCAGATGATGTACACCATAGGTTTGACAACATGCAACGCCTCGGATTACAACATATGGTGCAGATGTATGATTATACTAAACAAGTTGCAAGTGTCATCACACAAGTACCAGGTTCTCAATGTTCACGTACCTTCAAAGTGAAGTTATCTACCGATGACATTAGACATGTTTATGGACCACAGGATCCTGATATTTTGACCGCACAGGAGACACATCGGTTTGAGTCTGTATATAGAGGAGCAGTTGATAAAGTACTTTCTACTAAAAAAGGATGTGGTCTGTTTTGGAGTTTTAAGCCGGGGGCAAATGATCACCTTCATCCCCGTGTTTTGGACATTTTATATGATATGGGATTTTATGGTGTTGCACGATGTGGCCAGATGAAGATTGATCATCATCTTATCACTGCATTAGTGGAGAGATGGCGCCCTGAGACATATACTTTTCATTTGCCTGTCGGAGAGGCTACATTCACGGCTTCACGCTACAGGATGTGGCGATTATATGGGGTTTATCCGTGGATGGGGATGTTGTAACAGGGAATGATTTTTGTCATACTGTTGACGAGTGGCGTTTCTATTGTGGACCATATTTGGGTTTCGTACCTACACTGGAGTAAATGAGAGGGAGGACACGGATACTTAATGTAGCCATTAGACAGCATCTTACACAGATTCAGATCGATGATAAAACCCCAGAGTACGTGGTTGAGCAGTATGCACGTGGTTGTGCACTACTTTTGATAGGATGTCGTATGATGCCGGACTCCTCCACCAACAGTGTGTCATTATTATATCTTCAACAGTTAGAGAATGTTCGAGCAGCGGGGCACTTTAGTTGGGGCAGCGCTGTTTTGGCATTTCTATATCGTGAGCTTTGCAAGGTTGCTGCTGATGCGGATAAAGAGTACATGGGTGGGCCATTGGTATTCTACAGGTATATATTTATTACTATGCAATTAATGTTATACATGGCATAATTTTTGTTGGTAATATATATATATATATATATATAGGGATTGGATCAAATGAGACCAGATAATTAGAGTAAGACAGTGTGGACTAATCCTGGCCACAAATCTCAAATTTTAGATGGTTGGGATTTTTCCAATTTAATGGGCTTTTTAATTTATTTTTAAATCATTTTAGTTTTCACTCCCAATTATGTGGTCTCCCAAATCCCATTCATCCCATTTCATCCCTCCCGTTCATCCCCCAATTATCTTCTTCGTCTCTCTCATCCGTTCATCCCCCAATTATCTTCTTCGTCTCTCTCATACTATAAACAGGCATCTCAATCTGAAAAAACATCAAAAGTTCAGATTCCAATCTGCTTATTCCAATGTTGCGTATGTATATCACATGAAACAAATTTTAGATTGTGGGATTAAATGCTATTCTGCAACAACTATGATCCACATGATATGTAGATTATTAATGTTTGACTCATAATGATGCTTTGGAACGTGGATATTTGAGTGTTTAAAAACTTTTGTTTCCTCCAATTAGGAGTGTCGCCATCTCCGAGCCAACAAAAGCTCTGAACACACTAGTCAAAAACAGATTGCAACTTTAGAGTTTTCTCTTTTTCTTCCTTTTGGGAATTTTGCTATGGTTCGAAGTTGGAGAAGGAAAATGAGATTGAAATTTTTTGTTAGTAAAGAAGCTATTGACTTCTGTTTCGGTTGATGGAGTGGTAGCTGTTGTTGTAGATGGAGGATTGGTGAAGAAGATGATGCTGATATGGATGGATTACTGTATACAAATACGTTTTTTCGATGTATACTTAGATGTGTTTTGCTGTATAAATAGTTAATTTTTTATGTATATATTTATGTTGTTATATACTTATGTTTTTCTGTTGTATATTTATATGTGTTTTGTTGTATACGTATATTTTTGTTTGACAATTTTAATATGCAGTAAAATTATGTTAAACATACAACAGAATAGTGTTAAGTATACATCAAATATATGCTAAATATACAACACAATAATGAGCGTGATTTTCTCTTTCTCTATAATTGATTTACTTAATCCACGGTCCCCACATATTTTTGTTTGACCATTTTAATATGCAGTAAAATTATGTTAAACATACAGCAAAATAGTGTTAAGTGTACATAAAATATATGCTAAGTATACAACACAATAATGAGCATGTTAATGAGCGTGATTTTCTCTCTCTATATAACTAATTCCTTGATTCACGGTCCCCACATATTTTTGTTTGACCATTTTAATATGCAGTAAAATTATGCTAAACATACAGTAAAATAGTGTTAAGTATACAACAAATATATGATAAGTGTACAAAGATCTTGCATGGCGAAAGTACATGCGTGATTTTCTCTCTCGGTAGCGATTTTCTCGCGATTTTTTTTCTCTCCCCACGTGATTTTTCTCTCTCTAATAAGCTGATTCCATATTTGGATGGTCCACCACTTGGTTAATTTGACAATTATACCCTTATTTTGCATTAATTAAATATTTAATGTAATTTTAACCCTATTTATCTTAGCTTGACGATGTAGATAATGGAAGGTTGAGATGAGTCCACAATGTCTCACTATAATATGGTCTCATTTCAACCTCCCATTATCTACATCGATTAAGATAAATAAGGGTTAAAATTACATTAAATATTTAATTAATACAAAAATAAGGGTATAATTGTCAAATTAACAAGTGGGACCATCCAAATATGGAATCGCTTATTAGGAGAGAGAAAATCACGAGAGAGAAAAATCGAGAAAATAAATTTGGAGAGAGAAAATCGCGCATGTCTTTCGCCATGCAAATATGTTGTACACTTATCATATATTTGTTATACTTAACATTATTTTTTTGTATGTTTAACATAATTTTTCTGCATATTAAAATGGTCAAACAAAAATATGTGGGGACCGTGAATCAAAGAATCAATTATATATATAGAGATAATCACGTTCATTAACATGTGTGGACCGTGGATTAAGTAAATTACTAGTAGAGAGAGAGAAAATCACGCTCATTGTTGTATTGTATATTTAACATATATTTAATATATATTTAACACTATTTTCTTGTATGTTTAACATACTTTTTTTTGTATATTAAAATGGTCAAACAAAAATATAAGTATACAACAAAACACATATAAGTTTACAACAAAACACATATAAGTATACATAAAAAAATATAAGTATACAACAACATAAATACATACATAAAAAATAAACTACTTATACAGCAAAACACAACTAAGTATACATCGAAAAACATCTAAGTATACATCGGTTTGTCCACGTCAACATCGTCTTCTTCACCAATCCTCCAATCCTATCTTTTATTCTGAAACCTCAACACTATTTTGTACCTGGAGAACCATCATCCTTAATTCCTTATCATCATATTCATCCTCAGAACCATCATGCTCCTCATCTTTTTTATTAAAAAAACAAATACCCTTAATCCCCAAATCCGTCATCTTCCCAATTACAACCCTATTTCCCCCAAAACCCAAATCCAAAAGGGATATTATCGGCATTTAATGTCGCAAGAATGTCGTAGACGTGTCTACGAAAAAATCTTATATTTTCCCAAAACCCAAACCCAAACCCGTGTCTACAGAAATACAGCGAGCTTGCCGCCGGGAGAAATTGGCTGCTTTACTTTCTTCAAATCACCGTAGATTTTGAGTGCGCGCGATTTCATTTTTAGGAATCCGCCTGGCTTCAAGCTTCGGCTTCGGCTCCAATTCATTGCGAAACCATGTCTCCATGGCGATTAAACTCGGAATCGCGATGATTTTCCCCCCAATTTTCTCTTCTCGAACCTTGTCCAATCAAGCCGCCTTTGGACCGAAGCGATTCATCTTCCGAGGATGTGAAAAAACCGCCGCCTCCACCACCGCCATAGCTTAAATCGGAGGAGCTCCGGTGGAATTATTCTCCGATCTTTTAGCAGATTTTTTTCATCATCGCAAATCATCGACGACGAATTTTCTCCGAACGATGACCTTTCGCTCACATTCTTCTCCATTCATTTCTCGATCATGCAAGCTGCTTTGAAATTAAAAGATATTAATTAAGTGTACAATTACAATGCTGCCCTTTTCAGGTTTAAAATAAATTGAAAATGATTATTAAATTAGATAAATCTCAACCATCTAAAATTAAAGATTTGTGGCTAGGATTAGTCCACACTGTCTCACTCTAATTATCTGGTCTCATTTGATCCTATTCCTATATATATATATATATATATATATATATATGTAGATTTGGGTGTGGTCTCGAATGAGGACTATAGTGCCAGAGAATATAAGTTCTATGATTATAGCTGGTACACTTCTAGGGGTTGGTAGGGTGTTAGGGTTACCACCATACATGGATAGATGGGTACAACATCACAACTATGGTCACACTCGAGACATTCAGTAAGGATATATAGAGAGATTTTTGATCGGTTGTTGCCTCATCAGGTATTACACATTTATATTACTCATTAATTTAATTAATACGCACATCACATTTTAATACATGGTTATTTCTTGGCAGTTTATATGACAACCATACGATTTGGAGGACCGGATATTCTGATCTTGGACCTCGATGTCTGACTATGCATTGGATATCGCGTTGTCCACTGATTAATTACGCTATTGTGGAGATATACCATCCAGATCAATTTCTCAGACAATTTGGTGGTAGACATGGTATTCCTCAGCATATACACCATAGTCATAAGGATGATGCATGAGTATGATCGTAGAGGTCGAGCTGTTTTGATTGGAGATATACACATCGAGACCGGATCCGGTTAAGGATCGAGACATTCACATATCGCCAACGCAGAGCCGATTGTTGGAGATTATGATACGGTTGATGGGTATATGGCTTGGTATAGTAGGACTACTAGGCGATTGATTACGCTGGTCGGTTGATCGATTGCACAGGTTCGGCCGTCTAACATATCAAAGACGTGATGCCATGTTATAATTTAATACTATTTTAGTGATAATATTTTTATAGTTAATGAATAAAAACATAATATTTTTTTGTTATTTGTATTTTGGTTTACGTGGATGGAACAACTTAGGCTTTCTTGGCTCGGATCAAGAGTCGGTTGCACGTATATGTGTTCTTAGAGATGTTAGTGATGATATTGGCGGACACTTGCAAAGACAACCTGGCGAAGAGGCGCAAGAGCACCTACGAGGACATGGGGGCGCGTGGCGGAGGGCAGCGACACCAGCCACAACCATCTATAGTGGACCTTCCACGACCATGATGTTCCTTCATCGACACCTCATGTTGACATATTTGGACCTTCCAGGACTTATGATGTTCTTCGGTTGGACCTCCTATTGACATAGTTGGACCTTCTACTTATACACCTCGGATGCACTATGGTATGAAATTTATTAAATTCATAAAAATGGGTTTAATAGCAAATGGGTATTTTAATTGATCATTTTACATTTTATATGACAGGTCCGTCTACATCGACTCCGAGTTTTGCCCCTCAGTGGGCATCATTTTCATCACTATTAGAGACTGATTATAGTGCTACGAGACCTCTATATGGTGCCCATGATTCATCCACGTCCAGCGTCCACATTTTAACATATCGCCGTCTCATTTCTGCCTACACTTAGTGCATATCGTGATTTGACCGGAGAGTCTACATCATCAGCTGCAGATGATCAAGATGATGAGGACGCTCCACAACATTCTGCACATGACGACCAGCCGGATGCTGGTAGGCGTAGAAGTACTAGACAGAGGGTAGCGCCTAGGTATGGCACTGGGGGTCATAGAGTTTAGGATTATTCATAGAGTTTATTGTAAAACAACTAATGAATCAACTTATTTAATATTAAGTCTGTATTTTTTTATTACATTTATTATTATACATTTATCTCACATACATTTACTACATTTGCATTGATACGTCTTATCAGATGTAAGCTTTATACACATGTCTAGTCTTGTCAACAAAGCGTTATCATATGTCAGTTTTATCCAGATGTCAGCTTTATCAGATGTCAACTTTATCCAGTGATACATCTTGTCAACATAGTTGTATTAGTTGTTGGGCCTTGTTTGAATAACTTAACAAATTTACAAAAATGCCATTATGAATACTTGACACCGCCTATAAATACATGCTAAAAATTTCATTTCATTGCAACTTGACTCGTCCCCTCTAGCAACCCAAAAAAATTATATTATTTATATTTTCACTCATCCTTTAAATGGATGAGTTCAACTAGTCCCCTCTACCATCCCCACAGAAGCCTAACTCCCAGTTATTGATGAGTCTCTATAATGCGAAAAATACAAGGTGGACATTGCCAATGAACATCATTCTCGTTGATTCACTACTAAACGAGAAGAGTAAAGGCAGCTAGGTAGTTGGTGAAATGAACAACAGTGTGGCCATTCTGGAGGCGAGAGCAGTTTTGAAATTTGCATTCCAATGTAATTCTAAGTACGCCGAGTGTACATTGAGATCGTAAACTCAATTTCGTGCACGCAGCGGTAACTCACTGGGTTACTTGGCGTTCGGTAAGTTAAATATTCTTATTTTCATCATGAGAGTTGTATTATATAACATTATGTAAGTATATTAATCATTCATTTTCTTTAATTTTTAGGATGATGACACCATTACTCTGGATGCTTATATGATGGAGGGAGAACCTTTATTTGATAAGCTTGAAATATTGTTTAAGGTACCAGAGCCAGAAACACAAGGCTCAAGCAACTTGCCGGGTCACCCTAAACGCTACTTGTCATCACAATCTAATGTTGAGCAAGGAAGTTCTTCTTCATGCCAAGATTGATCGTGCAATATTCCTATTGTTTGCGTACCGATTTCGCGTACTTATGTTGTAATAGCATGTCGTATCTTATTTTAGTGTTTTAATATGTAATTTTCTTGTTGTTTTTTTAATTATGTTTACTTTATTATGTAATCGTGTTTCGATTGAGTAATATTTCGATTCAGTAATATCCTAAAATTGGGTGTTTTATATTTAAACTTTCATTTTCGAAAATAATTAAAAAAAAATCATGTTGTAGGCGTCGGTTAAAGGGGCGCCACGTGGCGAGACCAAAAAAATCAAAGAGACGAGACGCCCTTGGTATGGGCGCCACCTAGTGGGCGCCCTTGTAGTGGCGTCTACACACTAAAGGTGCAAGACCTCCCATTTTCACCCCATATTTGCAAATGTTTGTGGCATAAATAACCCTAAAACTGCAAAACAAAGAAATAAATTAAATAATGCCACCACTCAAAAAATTAAATATTCATAATAAAAAGTGATACAAAAGTCTCCCTAAAGTATGGCGAAATTCAAAAAACCCCAAAGGTTTTTGAAAACTATAAAAACCTCCTTAAGGTTTAATTTTGTCTTATATTTTCCCCTACATAAGCAAATATTATTTCCAAAACCGCCATATTTTTTATGGAAACATTATAGTTACCCCCTTGTATCTAGGGCAAAATCAAACTTAAAGGGATTTTTTTTAATTTTCAAAAACATCTGGGTTATTTTTAGATATCCCTAATTAAAAAAGGGATGATTACAAAAACAGAAATAATGATTTTTGGGCTAATTAAAGAAAATACCCTTAATCCCCAAATCCGTCATCTTCCCCAATTACAACCCTATTTCCCCAAAACCCAAATCCAAAAGGGATATTATCGGCATTTAATGTCAGCAATGTCGTAGACGTGTCTACGAAAAAATCTTATATTTTCCCCAAAACCCAAACCCAAACCCGTGTCTACAGAAATACAGCGAGCTTGCCGCCGGGAGAAATTGGTTGCTTTACTTTCTTCAAATCACCGTAGATTTTGAGTGCGCGCGATTTCATTTTTAGGAATCCGCCTTCAAGCTTCGGCTTCGGCTCCAATTCATTGCAGAAACCATGTCTCCCGCAGCGATTAAACTCGGAATCGCGATGATTTTCCCCAATTTTCTCCTTCTCGAACCTTGTCCGAACTGGCTTCGGCCTTTGGACCGGAAACGATTCATCTTCCGAGGATGTGAAAAAACCGCGCGCCTCCACCACCGCCATAGCTTAAATCGGAGGAGCTCCAGGTGGAATTATTCTCCCGATCTTTTCGCGGTTTTTTCATCTGCAAATCATCGACGATGAAACCAAGCCATAACTACAAAAAACTCATATTGTTCGTCATAGGTGTCAAGCAAAGAATCAACCAAGCCTCAAATATCTAACATAAAGCACACATCAAATAAATCATGGTAAATGCTTTGAATCACTTCTCTCAAGATCAAGTGTATACTCTCATCTCACATGAATATAGGACGTGTTTACGCTCAATTCAATTCAATATTGCAGAATTACCATAAGCTTGCAAATCGTCTCATATCTCCGCCACTAGAATGTATGCAATTTGTGAATCAAAAAGGACTTTTTCTTTTGGTTATAATGAAGGCTCTTTGGTTAGGGTAGGAAAATATGGATAGAGTGACTCAAACTCGAGCGTATAGACCGATGAGCATATAAATCATCTACATTAAAGCTCAATATGCTACTAAATTCTTCTCTCATTTTCATCAACTCTTCTTATCTCCATCCCCTTTCTTTTGTAAACATTATCACCTCACATTACAATTCCTAGCCTCCAAGTTCATTCAATGAAAACTCACATCATAAAATCGATTTTTTTTCCGACTCTTTTATGAATTTTCAACATTTCTTTTCTCCTCCTTTTCTTCCTCTTTTGTTCCCATCAACCAATTTTGCACAATTATCCAATTTTTCAATTCCAACTCATTCAACCTCATTCATTCCCTTTACTCAATGTTATACGCTCAAGTGTAGGGTAACAAATATATCAAGTTAAGGCTTGAATTGTTGCTATCAAGAAATTAGGCAATAGGCTCAAGTTGGCTAACTAGGGATTTCAATATCATCATTAGGTAAGCAAAAGGCTTGAAGGGCTAACAAAAATGGCCTTTGATCATTTTCACAATTCGCATACAACATGTGACCTTGACAGAGATACCAGAGCAAGTTCTAGAATTCTAACAACATGAATGATACACTCAAATCACAAACAAGACTGCATATGATGACAACAGAAAGGCTCAAAAGCTTCACAGGCTTGTAAATATGTAATTCAAAGCATCAAACCAAGTTTTCCACATCAAAATGCTCAATGTTATCTATTCATGGCTCAATCAACTCATGCTCAACACCCAATCCAAACAATACAAAATTTTCAAAATCAAGCACAAGTTACAATCAAGAGATCAACTCACTCCCTAAAATCTATTAAAGCAATAAACGTGCTAAAGTCAGAACGTCTTCTAATGCAATGCAACCTAAAATGCTCTACATGCAACTATATGAAAACACACAAAAATGCAAAAATTTTTTTTAATCCACACATTTCATATCAAAATAACTATCTCTCCCCCAAACTTAAATGAAATTATATCGCACGTAAGAGAAGATAGAATTTCAATATAAAAATGTGGATTTACGATTCATTGTCTTTGGTGGTGGCCCTCCTTGGCATCTCCTCATATCGCTAGGACTTCTTCCTTCAACCATCACTTCAAATTTTGTATCTTAATATTATCTTAGCAGGAAGGACGACGGGTCGCGGCGCCTTGCGCAGACAGCCGCCCGTGCTTCATGCTGAAGCCACATTATTCCTCCCTCCAGGAACACACGGGCGTGCGCCTAGTGCACGGGTCACCCGTGCATGATGCCGTACAACAACACTCAGGTTTTTTTTTTTTTACAAAAAGAAAACAAACAAAAACAAAAATCACACCACAAACCGTTGGGTTGCCTCCCAACAAGCGCTATATTTAACGTCTTTAGCTTGACGCTTATTAATTTCGATTCGTACCACCTTTGAATGCATATATTAGCTGCTTTGGATCGTGGTCAAGAACCGTTTTCCCATTGTTTGCATCTAGTAATGCATAATTGGGATTTCTAAGCAAGTATTGGAGTCCTGATGTTGGAACACTTTGATTTGAATTATGCTCATGTTGTCCGTGCGTGTACGCATATTCCGTGCCCATCTCATTCTGGAATAGTTTTCTTATGACATCTTGCACGCGCTGCACGGGCGTACACACATGGTTCTTGTGTTCCTTGTCCTGTTTTTGCTCCTTTTTGACACCACACACGGGCTGAAAGTGCATAGACACACAGTCCGTGTTTGGTTCTAAACTTTCTTGTTTTTTTAGGATCTTCGACTCCTCGTATTCAGTACCACTCTTTTGATGAATGGCACTACATTGTTCCTTTGAGTTGGCTTCAGTGGTGCTTGAAAATTTACCCTTTTGATATTGCCTACCAACAATTGTAACTAATTGGCCCACTTGGGTCTTAAGATTTGCCAACCGTGTCAATTGTAGCTCCAACTTGTCCATCCTTGCGTCTTGCATTGTGAAACGGCTCCTCGTATCACTCATGAATGCATTGGATTGATTTATGAATGAGGTGAGGGCTTCTTCTAAAGATGATTTTGCCTCTGGATTTGTAAACCCATTCATTACATTGGAGCTTGGTGAGGGTGGAATCATATTCTCCGTGCTAGTATATGAAAAATCTTCGTAATTCCCCCAATCTGGGTAATAGCACAAAGGAGTAGGATTATTCCAATAAGCGTAAGAATTCCGATTATTGAAATCCATTCGAAATGGTGCACCTATACCTATTCAAAGAAACAAATCAAACATTGTAGAGATAGAATTTACAAAAGAAAAATGAAATAAAATAAAAAAAAGTCTAAATTAAAAATAATTCTATTTATCGCAATATTAGCACCAAAAATTGTATTAGTCCCCGGCAACGGCGCCAAAAACTTGTTCGCCTTATTTTTAGCTTCACCGCAAGTGTACGGTGTAGTTTATAGAATAGGGTAAGCAAGGTCGTATCCACGGAGACTAATAAATTAGTGCGCTAAGTATTGAACCAAAATAGTCTTATTTTTATTTAGACGATCGAAAGTTTGATGATTGTGTGGAAGTAAAGGCAAGAATAACCACAAAAACACAAGATGAAAAATAATGGAATTATCAAGAGAATAAAACGGATTCCCGGGTTATGGTTTCGATTAATATTCCTCTTGTTGTCCGATTTAATCAAAGCCAAAGTTATTATCAATATACCTATAAGACGATCACCACGATATTTTATCCTCCCTCTCGAGATGCATATAAAACGTAGATTGAAATATCTTTGCTAGCATCTCTACTCAACAATAGATATACAACTCCCAAAAGCACCAAAGATCAAATATCCTCACAAATATCTACAAACCTCTCGATTCATGCAAATATTCATGTCAAGTACTCAAGATCTAATATTGAAACTCATCTCTCGAATTATGAATCAATATATCAAACAAGTTAAATCATTGATCAAGTGATAAAACAAGAATAAGCTCAAAGTACTCAAATAGGCATCAAGACAATAACTTCAACTAAGATTAAAACATTCAATAAGAGTTCAATTAATCTACTTTCAAAACCCGGAAATCACAAGATGTTTAGCTACCCATTACAAATAAACAACCCATAGACAAATTGTTCATATTCATGACAAGCTAAAATGAAAGATTAAAGCACAAAGAATGAGAAAACTTAGGGAAATGGATAATCTCTCGATTAATCTTCAATCCTCAAGCTCTGATTCAACCCAATTCTTCCCTTGATTCTTCCTTGATGAAATTGATGTGTTTCTTGTGTTCTTGGGTGTATTCCCAGCCTTTCCTCCTTTGGTGTGCGCCCCAAGAAGTGGTATTTATACCCTTTTGGAAGTCTAGGTCAATTTGCTGTCATTTTTGGAGTTTTCTGCAAGCACGCACGGGTCGTGCGCCCACGCACGGGCTACCCGTGCGCCATTTCGTAGAAAACACCCAGTCTCTGTAGCACGCACGGGTCGTGCGCCCACGCACGGTCTACCCGTGCGCCATCCTATAGAAAACATCCAGTCTCTGTAGGGAGCACTGGTCGTGCGTCCACGCACGGGTTACCCGTGAGCTACCCAAACGTCCGAATTTGCTTGCGGGGTCTTCAGAAGAGTTGTAGCCCTCTCTCTTAGCTTTCCATAGCCACTTGAATCACCTCAATATCAATTTTGTAGAGAGAGTTATGGCCAAAATACTAAACCCTGCCAGTGCTGGAAATTCCATACGCGTTTGGATGTTCCTTGAGATAAATCTCCTTGTTGTTTGATCATCCATCCTTCTTTTGACACACGACTCATCACTATGACTCTAGACTCCACATAGTTGGCTTCCAATTGGGTGTAATCGCTCGATTCTTGATGATTCTAGGTAGCAATGCTCGTATTTGTCACAAAATCACTTCAAATATCGTTAAATTCCTACAAAACAAGCAAGCGTAATATCTTTTTCCACAAAGAGCGAATATATACCATTTCATACACGTTATTGCATGTTTAATCACCATTTTAGTCATATTTATACCTCAAAATACATGCAAAACTCACACCTATCAAAATCCCCAAACTTAAATCTGTTGGTCGTCGTCAACGCTTTTAAAAACTAGACAAAACATAGTGGGAGTAATGAAACGTAGGACGCACAACAACTACAAAAACTCGTATTGTTCGTCATAGGTGTCAAGCAAAGAATCAACCAAGCCTCAAATATCTAACATAAAGCACACATCAAATAAATCATGGTAAATGCTTTGAATCACTTCTCTCAAGATCAAGTGTACTACTCATCTCACATGAATATAGGACGTGTTTACGCTCAATTCAATTCAATATTGCGAGAATTACCATAAGCTTGCAAATCGTCTCATATCTCCGCCACTTAGAATGTATGCAGTTTGTGAATCAAAAGGACTTTTTCTTTTGGTTATAATGAAGGCTCTTTGGTTAGGGTAGGAAAATATGGATAGAGTGACTCAAACTCGAGCGTATAGACCGATGAGCATATAAATCATCTACATTAAAGCTCAATATGCTACTAAATTCTTCTCTCATTTTCATCAACTCTTCTTATCTCCATCCCCTTTCTTTTGTAAACATTATCACCTCACATTACAATTCCTAGCCTCCAAGTTCATTCAATGAAAACTCACATCATAAAATCGATTTTTTTTCCGACTCTTTTATGAATTTTCAACATTTCTTTTCTCCTCCTTTTCTTCCTCTTTTGTTCCCATCAACCAATTTTGCACAATTATCCAATTTTTCAATTCCAACTCATTCAACCTCATTCATTCCCTTTACTCAATGTTATACGCTCAAGTGTAGGGTAACAAATATATCAAGTTAAGGCTTGAATTGTTGCTATCAAGAAATTAGGCAATAGGCTCAAGTTGGCTAACTAGGGATTTCAATATCATCATTAGGTAAGCAAAAGGCTTGAAGGGCTAACAAAAATGGCCTTTGATCATTTTCACATTCGCATACAACATGTGACCTTGACAGAGATACGAGCAAGTTCTAGAATTCTAACAACATGAATGATACACTCAAATCACAAACAAGATCGCATATGATGACAACAAGTAAAGGCTCAAAAGCTCACAGGCTTGTAAATATGTAATTTAAAGCATCAAACCAAGTTTTCCACATCAAAATGCTCAATGTTATCTATTCATGGCTCAATCAACTCATGCTCAACACCCAATCCAAACAATACAAAATTTTCAAAATCAAGCACAAGTTACAATCAAGAGATCAACTCACTCCCTAAAATCTATTAAAGCAATAAACGTGCTAAAGTCAGAACGTCTTCTAATGCAATGCAACCTAAAATGCTCTACATGCAACTATATGAAAACACACAAAAATGCAAAAATTTTTTTTTAATCCACACATTTCATATCAAAATAACTATCTCTCCCCCCAAACTTAAATGAAATTATATCGCACGTAAGAGAAGATAGAATTTCAATATAAAATTGTGTGGATTTACGATTCATTGTCTTTGGTGGTGGCCCTCCTGGCATCTCCTCATATCGCTAGGACTTATTCCTTCAACCATCACTTCAAATTTTGTATCTTAATATTATCTTAGCAGAAGGACGCACGGGTCGTGCGCCTTGCGCACGGGCTGCCCGTGCTTCATGCTGAAGCCACATTATTCCTCCCTCCAGGAACACACGGGCGTGCGCCTAGTGCACGGGTCACCCGTGCATGATGCCGCATAACAACACTCTTTTTTTTTTTTTTTTTTACAAAAAGAAAACAAACAAAAACAAAAATCACACCACAAACCGTTGGGTTGCCTCCCAACAAGCGCTATATTTAACGTCTTTAGCTTGACGCTTATTAATTTCGATTCGTACCACCTTTGAATGCATATATTAGCTACTTTGGATCGTGGTCAAGAACCGTTTTCCCATTGTTTGCATCTAGTAATGCATAATTGGGATTTCTAAGCAAGTATTGGAGTCCTGATGTTGGAACACTTTGATTTGAATTATGCTCATGTTGTCCGTGCGTGTACGCATATTCCGTGCCCATCTCATTCTGGAATAGTTTTCTTATGACATCTTGCACACGCTGCACGGGCGTACACACATGGTTCTTGTGTTCCTTGTCCTGTTTTTGCTCCTTTTTGACACCACACACGGGCTGAAAGTGCATAGACACACAGTCCGTGTTTGGTTCTAAACTTTCTTGTTTTTTCAGGATCTTCGACTCCTCGTATTCAGTACCACTCTTTTGATGAATGGCACTACATTGTTCCTTTGAGTTGGCTTCAGTGGTGCTTGAAAATTTACCCTTTTGATATTGCCTACCAACAATTGTAACTAATTGGCCCACTTGGGTCTTAAGATTTGCCAACCGTGTCAATTGTAGCTCCAACTTGTCCATCCTTGCGTCTTGCATTGTGAAACGGCTCCTCGTATCACTCATGAATGCATTGGATTGATTTATGAATGAGGTGAGGGCTTCTTCTAAAGATGATTTTGCCTCTGGATTTGTAAACCCATTCATTACATTGGAGCTTGGTGAGGGTGGAATCATATTCTCCGTGCTAGTATATGAAAAATCTTCGTAATTCCCCCAATCTGGGTAATAGCACAAAGGAGTAGGATTATTCCAATAACTGTAAAAATTCCAGTTATTGAAATCCATTCGAGCGGGTGCACCTATACCAATTCAAAGAAACAAATCAAACATTGTAGAGATAGAATTTACAAAAGAAAAATGAAATAAAATAAAAAAAAAGTCTAAATTAAAAATAATTCTATTTATCGCAATATTAGCACCAAAAATTGTATTAGTCCAAGAAACAGCGCCAAAAACTTGTTCGCCTTATTTTTAGCTTCACCGCAAGTGTACGGTGTAGTTTATAGAATAGGGTAAGCAAGGTCGTATCCACGGAGACTAATAAATTAGTGCGCTAAGTATTGAACCAAAATAGTCTTATTTTTATTTAGACGATCGAAAGTTTGATGATTGTGTGGAAGTAAAGGCAAGAATAACCACAAAAACACAAGATGAAAAATAATGGAATTATCAAGAGAATAAAACGGATTCCCGGGTTATGGTTTCGATTAATATTCCTCTTGTTGTCCGATTTAATCAAAGCCAAAGTTATTATCAATATACCTATAAGACGATCACCACGATATTTTATCCTCCCTCTCGAGATGCATATAAAACGTAGATTGAAATATCTTTGCTAGCATCTCTACTCAACAATAGATATACAACTCCCAAAAGCACCAAAGATCAAATATCCTCACAAATATCTACAAACCTCTCGATTCATGCAAATATTCATGTCAAGTACTCAAGATCTAATATTGAAACTCATCTCTCGGATTATGAATCAATATATCAAACAAGTTAAATCATTGATCAAGTGATAAAACAAGAATAAGCTCAAAGTACTCAAATAGGCATCAAGACAATAACTTCAACTAAGATTAAAACATTCAATAAGAGTTCAATTAATCTACTTTCAAAACCCGGAAATCACAAGATGTTTAGCTACCCATTACAAATAAACAACCCATAGACAAATTGTTCATATTCATGACAAGCTAAAATGAAATATTAAAGCACAAAGAATGAGAAAACTTAGGAAATGGATAATCTCTCGATTAATCTTCAATCCTCAAGCTACGATTCAACCCGATTCTTCCTTGATTCTTCCTTGATGAAATTGATGTGTTTCTTGTGTTCTTGGGTGTATTCCCAGCCTTTCCTCCTTTGGTGTGCGCCCCAAGAAGTGGTATTTATACCCTTTTGGAAGTCAGAAGTCAATTCTTTGTCATTTTTGGAGTTTTTCGAAGCACGCACGGTCGTGGCGCCCACGCACGGGCTACCCGCGCCATTTCGTAGAAAACACCCAGTCTCTGTAGCACGCACGGGTCGTGCGCCCACGCACGGTCTACCCGTGCGCCATCCTATAGAAAACATCCAGTCTCTGTAGGGAGCACTGGTCGTGCGTCCACGCACGGGTTACCCGTGCGCCACCCAAACGTCCGAATTTGCTTGCGGGGTCTTCAGAAGAGTTGTAGCCCTCTCTCTTAGCTTTCCATAGCCACTTGAATCACCTCAATATCAATTTTGTAGAGAGAGTTATGGCCAAAATACTAAACCCTGCCAGTGTTGGAAATTCCATACGCGTTTGGATGTTCCTTGAGATAAATCTCCTTGTTGTTTGATCATCCATCCTTCTTTTGACACACGACTCATCACTATGACTCTAGACTCCACATAGTTGGCTTCCAATTGGGTGTAATCGCTCGATTCTTGATGATTCTAGGTAGCAATGCTCGTATTTGTCACAAAATCACTCCAAATATCGTTAAATTCCTACAAAACAAGCAAGCGTAATATCTTTTTCCACAAAGAGCGAATATATACCATTTCATACACGTTATTGCATGTTTAATCACCATTTTAGTCATATTTATACCTCAAAATACATGCAAAACTCACACCTATCAATACCCTTATTTTGCATTAATTAAATATTTAATGTAATTTTAACCCCTATTTATCTTAGCCACTGATGTAGATAATGGAAGGTTGAGATGAGTCCACAATGTCTCACTATAATATGTGGTCTCATTTCAACCTCCCATTATCTACATCAGTGACTAAGATAAATAAGGGTTAAAATTACATTAAATATTTAATTAATACAAAATAAGGGTATAATTGTCAAATTAACCAAGTGGGGACCATCCAAATATGGAATCAGTTATTAGGAGAGAGAAAATCACGTGGAGAGAGAGAAAATCCTGAGAAAATAGCGCTGGAGAGAGAAAATCGCGCATGTGCTCTGCCATGCAGTATGTTGTACACTTATCATATATTTGTTGTATACTTAACATTATTTTACTGTATGTTTAACATAATTTTACTGCATATTAAAATGGTCAAACAAAAATATGTGGGGACCGTGAATCAAGGAATCAATTATATATATAGAGATAATCACGTTCATTAACATGTGTGGACCGTGGATTAAGTAAATTACTAGTAGAGAGAGAGAAAATCACGCTCATTGTTGTATTGTATATTTAACATATATTTAATATATATTTAACACTATTTTACTGTATGTTTAACATACTTTTACTGTATATTAAAATGGTCAAACAAAAATATAAGTATACAACAAAACACATATAAGTTTACAACAAAACACATATAAGTATACATAAAAAAATATAAGTATACAACAACATAAATACATACATAAAAAATTAACTACTTATACAGCAAAACACAACTAAGTATACATCGAAAAACATCTAAGTATACATCGGTTTGTCCACGTCAACATCGTCTTCTTCACCAATCCTCCAATCCTATCTTTTATTCTGAAACCTCAACACTATTTTGTACCTGGAGAACCATCATCCTTAATTCCTTATCATCATATTCATCCTCAGAACCATCATGCTCCTCATCTTTTTTATTAAAAAAGCAAATACCCTTAATCCCCAAATCCGTCATCTTCCCCAATTACAACCCTATTTCCCCAAAACCCAAATCCAAAAGGGATATTATCGGCATTTAATGTCAGCAATGTCGTAGACGTGTCTACGAAAAAATCTTATATTTTCCCCAAAACCCAAACCCAAACCCGTGTCTCACAAATACAAATGAGCTTGCCGCCGGAGAAATTGGTCGCTTTACTTTCTTCAAATCACCGTAGATTTTGAGTGCGCGCGATTTCATTTTTAGGAATCCGCTTCAAGCTTCGGCCGGCTCCAATTCATTGCGAAACCATGTCTCCGCCCGATTAAACTCGGAATCGCGATGATTTTCCCCAATTTTCTCCTTCTCGAACCTTGTCCGAATCAATCGGCCCTTCTTTGGACCGAAACGATTCATCTTCCGAGGATGTGAAAAAACCGCCGCCTCCACCACCGCCATAGCTTAAATCGGAGGAGCTCCAGGTGGAATTATTCTCCCGATCTTTTCGCGGTTTTTTCATCTGCAAATCATCGACGACGAATTTTCTCCGAACGATGACCTTCTCGCTCACATTCTTCTCCATTCATTTCTCGATCATGCAAGCCTGCTGGAAATTAAAAGATATTAATTAAGTGTACAATTACAATGCTGCCCTTTTCAGGTTTAAAATAAATTGAAAATGATTATTAAATTAGATAAATCTCAACCATCTAAAATTAAAGATTTGTGGCTGTGGATTAGTCCACACTGCCTCACTCTAATTATCCGGTCTCATTTGATCCTATTCCTATATATATATATATATATATATATATATGTAGATTTGGGTGTGGTCTCGAATGAGGACTATAGTGCCAGAGAATATAAGTTCTATGATTATAGCTGGTACACTTCTAGGGGTTGGTAGGGTGTTAGGGTTACCACCATACATGGATAGATGGGTACAACATCACAACTATGGTCACACTCGAGACATTCAGTAAGGATATATAGAGAGATTTTTGATCGGTTGTTGCCTCATCGGTATTACACATTTATATTACTCATTAATTTAATTAATACGCACATCACATTTTAATACATGGTTATTTCTTGGCAGTTTATATGACAACCATACGATTTGGAGGACCCAGATATTGCTGATCTTGGACCTCGATGTCTGACTATGCATTGGATATCGCGTTGTCCACTGATTAATTACGCTATTGTGGAGATATACCATCCGAGGATCAATTTCTCGAGACAATTTGGTGGTGGTAGACATGGTATTCTCAAAGATATACACCATAGTCATAAGGATGCATGAGTATGATCGTAGAGGTCGAGATCTGTTTTGATTGGAGATATACACATCGAGACTGGATCCAGTTCTGGGATCTGAGATATTCACATATCGTCAACGCAGAGCCGATTGTTGGAGATTATGATACGGTTGATGGGTATATGGCTTGGTATAGTAGGACTACTAGGCGATTGATTACGCCTGGTCAGTTGGATCAGTTGCCTGGGTTCCAGCCGTCTAACATATCAGCACGTGATGCCATGTTATAATTTAATACTATTTTAGTGATAATATTTTTATAGTTAATGAATAAAAACATAATATTTTTTGTTATTTGTATTTTACAGTTTACGTGGATGGAACAACTTAGGCTTTCTTCAGCTCAGATCAAGAGTCAGTTGCACGTATATGTGTTGCTAGAGATGTTAGTGATGATATTGAGCGGACACTGCAAAGACAACCTGGCAGAAGAGGCGCAAGAGCACCTACAGGACATGGGGGACGTGGCAGAGGACGACGACACCAGCCACAACCATCTATAGCTGGACCTTCCACGACCCATGATGTTCCTTCATCGACACCTCATGTTGACATAGCTGGACCTTCCAGGACTTATGATGTTCTTTCAGTTGGACCTCCTATTGACATAGTTGGACCTTCTACTTATACACCTCAGATGCACTATGGTATGAAATTTATTAAATTCATAAAAATGGGTTTAATAGCAAATGGGTATTTTAATTGATCATTTTACATTTTATATGACAGGTCCGTCTACATCGACTCCGAGTTTTGCCCCTCAGTGGGCATCATTTTCATCACTATTAGAGACTGATTATAGTGCTACGAGACCTCTATATGGTGCCCATGATTCATCCACGTCTGAGCGTCCACATTTTAACATATCGCCCGTCTCATTTCTGCCTACACTTAGTGCATATCGTGATTTGACCGGAGAGTCTACATCATCAGCTGCAGATGATCAAGATGATGAGGACGCTCCACAACATTCTGCACATGACGACCCGTAGGATCTTTGGTAGGCGGCGAAATCTAGACAGAGGGTAGCGCTAGGTATGGCACTGGGGTCATAGAGTTTAGGATTATTCATAGAGTTTATTGTAAAACAACTAATGAATCAACTTATTTAATATTAAGTCTGTATTTTTTTATTACATTTATTATTATACATTTATCTCACATACATTTACTACATTTGCATTGATACGTCTTATCGGATGTAAGCTTTATACACATGTCTAGTCTTGTCAACAAAGCGTTATCATATGTCGATTTTATCCGGATGTCACTTTATCGGATGTCAACTTTATCGATGATACATCTTGTCAACATAGTTGTATTAGTTGTTGGGCCTTGTTTGAATAACTTAACAAATTTACAAAAATGCCATTATGAATACTTGACACCGCCTATAAATACATGCTAAAAATTTCATTTCATTGCAACTTGACTCGTCCCCTAAAGCAACCCAAAAAATTATATTATTTATATTTTCACTCATCCTTTAAATGGATGAGTTCAACTAGTCCCCTCTACCATCCCCACAGAAGCCTAACTCCCAGTTATTGATGAGTCTCTATAATGCGAAAAATACAAGGTGGACATTGCCAATGAACATCATTCTCGTTGATTCACTACTAAACGAGAAGAGTAAAGGCAGCTAGGTAGTTGGTGAAATGAACAACAGTGTGGCCATTACGGGAGGCGAGAGCGATTTTTGAAATTTGCATTCCAATGTAATTCTAAGTACGCCGAGTGTACATTGAGATCGTAAACTCAATTTCGTGCACGCAGCGGTAACTCACTCGGTTACTTGGCGTTCGGTAAGTTAAATATTCTTATTTTCATCATGAGAGTTGTATTATATAACATTATGTAAGTATATTAATCATTCATTTTCTTTAATTTTTAGGATGATGACACCATTACTCTGGATGCTTATATGATGGAGGGAGAACCTTTATTTGATAAGCTTGAAATATTGTTTAAGGTACCAGAGCCAGAAACACAAGGCTCAAGCAACTTGTCGGGTCACCCTAAACGCTACTTGTCATCACAATCTAATGTTGAGCAAGGAAGTTCTTCTTCATGCCAAGATTGATCGTGCAATATTCCTATTGTTTGCGTACTGATTTCGCGTACTTATGTTGTAATAGCATGTCGTATCTTATTTTAGTGTTTTAATATGTAATTTTCTTGTTGTTTTTTTAATTATGTTTACTTTATTATGTAATCGTGTTTCGATTGAGTAATATTTCGATTCAGTAATATCCTAAAATTGGGTGTTTTATATTTAAACTTTCATTTTCGAAAATAATTAAAAAAAAATCATGTTGTAGGCGTCGGTTAAAGGGGCGCCTACGTGGCAGAGACCAAAAAAAAAGTACAGCAGCAGACGCCCTTGGTATGGGCGCCTACCTAGTGGGCGCCCCTTGTAAGGGCGTCTACACTTAAAGGTGCAAGACCTCCCATTTTCACCCCATATTTGCAAATGTTTGTGGCATAAATAACCCTAAAACTGCAAAACAAAGAAATAAATTAAATAATGCCACCACTCAAAAAATTAAATATTCATAATAAAAAGTGATACAAAAGTCTCCCTAAAGTATGGCGAAATTCAAAAAACCCCAAAGGTTTTTGAAAACTATAAAAACCTCCTTAAGGTTTAATTTTGTCTTATATTTTCCCCTACATAAGCAAATATTATTTCCAAAACCGCCATATTTTTTATGGAAACATTATAGTTACCCCCTTGTATCTAGGGCAAAATCAAACTTAAAGGGATTTTTTTTAATTTTCAAAAACATCCGGGTTATTTTTAGATATCCCTAATTAAAAAGGGATGATTACAAAAACAGAAATAATGATTTTGGGCTAATTAAAGAAAATACCCTTAATCCCCAAATCCGTCATCTTCCCCAATTACAACCCTATTTCCCCAAAACCCAAATCCAAAAGGGATATTATCGGCATTTAAAACAAAGAATGTCGTAGACGTGTCTACGAAAAAATCTTATATTTTCCCAAAACCCAAACCCAAACCCGTGTCTACGTAAATACAAAACGAGCTTGTCACGGAGAAATTGGTTGCTTTACTTTCTTCAAATCACCGTAGATTTTGAGTGCGCGCGATTTCATTTTTAGGAATCCGCCTTCAAGCTTGGCCGGCTCCAATTCATTGCGTAAAAAACCATGTCTCCGCAGCGATTAAACTCGGAATCGCGATGATTTTCCCCTAATTTTCTCCTTCTCGAACCTTGTCCGAATCAAGCCGTCTTTGGACCGAAACGATTCATCTTCCGAGGATGTGAAAAAACGCGCGCCTCCACCACCGCCATAGCTTAAATCGGAGGAGCTCCAGGTGGAATTATTCTCCCGATCTTTTCGCGGTTTTTTCATCTGCAAATCATCGACGATGAAACCAAGCCATAACTACAAAAAACTCATATTGTTCGTCATAGGTGTCAAGCAAAGAATCAACCAAGCCTCAAATATCTAACATAAAGCACACATCAAATAAATCATGGTAAATGCTTTGAATCACTTCTCTCAAGATCAAGTGTATACTCTCATCTCACATGAATATAGGACGTGTTTACGCTCAATTCAATTCAATGTTGCAGAATTACCATAAGCTTGCAAATCGTCTCATATCTCCGCCACTTAGAATGTATGCAGTTTGTGAATCAAAAGGACTTTTTCTTTTGGTTATAATGAAGGTTCTTTGGTTAGGGTAGGAAAATATGGATAGAGTGACTCAAACTCGAGCGTATAGACCGATGAGCATATAAATCATCTACATTAAAGCTCAATATGCTACTAAATTCTTCTCTCATTTTCATCAACTCTTCTTATCTCCATCCCCTTTCTTTTGTAAACATTATCACCTCACATTACAATTCCTAGCCTCCAAGTTCATTCAATGAAAACTCACATCATAAAATCGATTTTTTTTCCGACTCTTTTATGAATTTTCAACATTTCTTTTCTCCTCCTTTTCTTCCTCTTTTGTTCCCATCAACCAATTTTGCACAATTATCCAATTTTTCAATTCCAACTCATTCAACCTCATTCATTCCCTTTACTCAATGTTATACGCTCAAGTGTAGGGTAACAAATATATCAAGTTAAGGCTTGAATTGTTGCTATCAAGAAATTAGGCAATAGGCTCAAGTTGGCTAACTAGGGATTTCAATATCATCATTAGGTAAGCAAAAGGCTTGAAGGGCTAACAAAAATGGCCTTTGATCATTTTCACAATCCGCATACAACATGTGACCTTGACAGAGATACCAGAGCAAGTTCTAGAATTCTAACAACATGAATGATACACTCAAATCACAAACAAGACTGCATATGATGACAACAGTAAAGGCTCAAAAGCTCACAGGCTTGTAAATATGTAATTCAAAGCATCAAACCAAGTTTTCCACATCAAAATGCTCAATGTTATCTATTCATGGCTCAATCAACTCATGCTCAACACCCAATCCAAACAATACAAAATTTTCAAAATCAAGCACAAGTTACAATCAAGAGATCAACTCACTCCCTAAAATCTATTAAAGCAATAAACGTGCTAAAGCTGTAAACGTGCTTCTAATGCAATGCAACCTAAAATGCTCTACATGCAACTATATGAAAACACACAAAAATGCAATTTTTTTTTTAATCCACACATTTCATATCAAAATAACTATCTCTCCCCCCAAACTTAAATGAAATTATATCGCACGTAAGAGAAGATAGAATTTCAATATAAAATTGTGTGGATTTATTCGATTCATTGTCTTTGGTGGTGGCCCTCCTTGGCATCTCCTCATATCGCTAGGACTTCTTCCTTCAACCATCACTTCAAATTTTGTATCTTAATATTATCTTAGCAGGAAGGTAAGGGACGCACGTCGTCGCGCGCCTTGCGCACGGGCTGCCCGTGCTTCATGCTGAAGCCACATTATTCCTCCCTCCAGGAACACACGGGCGTGCGCCTAGTGCACGGGTCACCCGTGCATGATGCCGTACAACAACACTCAGTTTTTTTTTTTTACAAAAAGAAAACAAACAAAAACAAAAATCACACCACAAACCGTTGGGTTGCCTCCCAACAAGCGCTATATTTAACGTCTTTAGCTTGACGCTTATTAATTTCGATTCGTACCACCTTTGAATGCATATATTAGCTGCTTTGGATCGTGGTCAAGAACCGTTTTCCCATTGTTTGCATCTAGTAATGCATAATTGGGATTTCTAAGCAAGTATTGGAGTCCTGATGTTGGAACACTTTGATTTGAATTATGCTCATGTTGTCCGTGCGTGTACGCATATTCCGTGCCCATCTCATTCTGGAATAGTTTTCTTATGACATCTTGCACGCGCTGCACGGGCGTACACACATGGTTCTTGTGTTCCTTGTCCTGTTTTTGCTCCTTTTTGACACCACACACGGGCTGAAAGTGCATAGACACACAGTCCGTGTTTGGTTCTAAACTTTCTTGTTTTTTCAGGATCTTCGACTCCTCGTATTCGCACCACTCTTTTGATGAATGGCACTACATTGTTCCTTTGAGTTGGCTTGGTGGTGCTTGAAAATTTACCCTTTGATATTGCCTACCAACAATTGTAACTAATGGCCCACTGGGGTCTTAAGATTTGCCAACCGTGTCAATTGTAGCTCCAACTTGTCCATCCTTGCGTCTTGCATTGTGAAACGGCTCCTCGTATCACCGATGAATGCATTGGATTGATTTATGAATGAGGTGAGGGCTTCTAAAGATGATTTTGCCTCTGGATTTGTAAACCCATTCATTACATTGGAGCTTGGTGAGGGTGGAATCATATTCTCCGTGCTAGTATATGAAAAATCTTCGTAATTCCCCCAATCGGGTAATAGCACAAAGGAGTAGATTATTCCAATAATCGTAAGAATTCCGATTATTGAAATCCATTCGAGCGGGTGCACCTATACCAATTCAAAGAAACAAATCAAACATTGTAGAGATAGAATTTACAAAAGAAAAATGAAATAAAATAAAAAAAGTCTAAATTAAAAATAATTCTATTTATCGCAATATTAGCACCAAAAATTGTATTAGTCCAAGAACGGCGCCAAAAACTTGTTCGCTTTATTTTTAGCTTCACCGCAAGTGTACGGTGTAGTTTATAGAATAGGGTAAGCAAGGTCGTATCCACGGAGACTAATAAATTAGTGCGCTAAGTATTGAACCAAAATAGTCTTATTTTTATTTAGACGATCGAAAGTTTGATGATTGTGTGGAAGTAAAGGCAAGAATAACCACAAAAACACAAGATGAAAAATAATGGAATTATCAAGAGAATAAAACGGATTCCCGGGTTATGGTTTCGATTAATATTCCTCTTGTTGTCCGATTTAATCAAAGCCAAAGTTATTATCAATATACCTATAAGACGATCACCACGATATTTTATCCTCCCTCTCGAGATGCATATAAAACGTAGATTGAAATATCTTTGCTAGCATCTCTACTCAACAATAGATATACAACTCCCAAAAGCACCAAAGATCAAATATCCTCACAAATATCTACAAACCTCTCGATTCATGCAAATATTCATGTCAAGTACTCAAGATCTAATATTGAAACTCATCTCTCGGATTATGAATCAATATATCAAACAAGTTAAATCATTGATCAAGTGATAAAACAAGAATAAGCTCAAAGTACTCAAATAGGCATCAAGACAATAACTTCAACTAAGATTAAAACATTCAATAAGAGTTCAATTAATCTACTTTCAAAACCCGGAAATCACAAGATGTTTAGCTACCCATTACAAATAAACAACCCATAGACAAATTGTTCATATTCATGACAAGCTAAAATGAAATATTAAAGCACAAAGAATGAGAAAACTTAGGGAAATGGATAATCTCTCGATTAATCTTCAATCCTCAAGCTCTGATTCAACCCGATTCTTCCCTTGATTCTTCCTTGATGAAATTGATGTGTTTCTTGTGTTCTTGGGTGTATTCCAGCCTTTCCTCCTTTGGTGTGCGCCCAAGAAGTGGTATTTATACCCTTTTGGAAGTCTCAGTCAATTTCTTTGTCATTTTTGGAGTTTTCGCAAGCACGCACGGTCGTGCGCCCACGCACGGGCTACCCGCGCGCCATTTCGTAGAAAACACCGGTCTCGTAGCACGCACGGGTCGTGCGCCCACGCACGGTCTACCCGTGCGCCATCCTATAGAAAACATCCGGTCTGCAGAGGGAGCACTGGTCGTGCGTCCACGCACGGGTTACCCGTGCGCCACCCAAACGTCCGAATTTGCTTGCGGGGTCTTCAGAAGAGTTGTAGCCCTCTCTCTTAGCTTTCCATAGCCACTTGAATCACCTCAATATCAATTTTGTAGAGAGAGTTATGGCCAAAATACTAAACCCCGCCGGTGTTGGAAATTCCATACGCGTTTGGATGTTCCTTGAGATAAATCTCCTTGTTGTTTGATCATCCATCCTTCTTTTGACACACGACTCATCACTATGACTCTAGACTCCACATAGTTGGCTTCCAATTGGGTGTAATCGCTCGATTCTTGATGATTCTAGGTAGCAATGCTCGTATTTGTCACAAAATCACTCCAAATATCGTTAAATTCCTACAAAACAAGCAAAGCGTAATATCTTTTTCCACAAAGAGCGAATATATACCATTTCATACACGTTATTGCATGTTTAATCACCATTTTAGTCATATTTATACCTCAAAATACATGCAAAACTCACACTATCAATACCACTTATTTTGCATTAATTAAATATTTAATGTAATTTTAACCCCTATTTATCTTAGCCACTGATGTAGATAATGGAAGGTTGAGATGAGTCCACAATGTCTCACTATAATATGTGGTCTCATTTCAACCTCCCATTATCTACATCAGTGACTAAGATAAATAAGGGTTAAAATTACATTAAATATTTAATTAATACAAAATAAGGGTATAATTGTCAAATTAACCAAGTGGGGACCATCCAAATATGGAATCAGTTATTAGGAGAGAGAAAATCACGTGGAGAGAGAGAAAATCCTGAGAAAATAGCGCTGGAGAGAGAAAATCGCGCATGTGCTCTGCCATGCAGATGTTGTACACTTATCATATATTTGTTGTATACTTAACATTATTTTACTGTATGTTTAACATAATTTTACTGCATATTAAAATGGTCAAACAAAAATATGTGGGGACCGTGAATCAAGGAATCAATTATATATATAGAGATAATCACGTTCATTAACATGTGTGGACCGTGGATTAAGTAAATTACTAGTAGAGAGAGAGAAAATCACGCTCATTGTTGTATTGTATATTTAACATATATTTAATATATATTTAACACTATTTTACTGTATGTTTAACATACTTTTACTGTATATTAAAATGGTCAAACAAAAATATAAGTATACAACAAAACACATATAAGTTTACAACAAAACACATATAAGTATACATAAAAAAATATAAGTATACAACAACATAAATACATACATAAAAAATAAACTACTTATACAGCAAAACACAACTAAGTATACATCGAAAAACATCTAAGTATACATCGGTTTGTCCACGTCAACATCGTCTTCTTCACCAATCCTCCAATCCTATCTTTTATTCTGAAACCTCAACACTATTTTGTACCTGGAGAACCATCATCCTTAATTCCTTATCATCATATTCATCCTCAGAACCATCATGCTCCTCATCTTTTTATTAAAAAGCAAATACCCTTAATCCCCAAATCCGTCATCTTCCCCAATTACAACCCTATTTCCCAAAACCCAAATCCAAAAGGGATATTATCGGCATTTAATGTCAGCAATGTCGTAGACGTGTCTACGAAAAAATCTTATATTTTCCCCAAAACCCAAACCCAAACCCGTGTCTACAGAAATACAATGAGCTTGCCAGGAGAGAAATTCGCTTTACTTTCTTCAAATCACCGTAGATTTTGAGTGCGCGCGATTTCATTTTTAGGAATCCGCCTTCAAGCTTCGGCTTCGGCTCCAATTCATTGCAGAAACCATGTCTCCCGCAGCAATTAAACTCGGAATCGCGATGATTTTCCCCAATTTTCTCCTTCTCGAACCTTGTCCGAACTGGCTTCGGCCTTTGGACCGGAAACGATTCATCTTCCGAGGATGTGAAAAAACCGCCGCCTCCACCACCGCCATAGCTTAAATCGGAGGAGCTCCAGGTGGAATTATTCTCCCGATCTTTTCGCGGTTTTTTCATCTGCAAATCATCGACGACGAATTTTCTCCGAACGATGACCTTCTCGCTCACATTCTTCTCCATTCATTTTCGATCATGCAAGCCTCTTTGAAATTAAAAGATATTAATTAAGTGTACAATTACAATGCTGCCCTTTTCAGGTTTAAAATAAATTGAAAATGATTATTAAATTAGATAAATCTCAACCATCTAAAATTAAAGATTTGTGGCTAGGATTAGTCCACACTGTCTCACTCTAATTATCTGGTCTCATTTGATCCTATTCCTATATATATATATATATGTAGATTTGGGTGTGGTCTCGAATGAGGACTATAGTGCCAGAGAATATAAGTTCTATGATTATAGCTGGTACACTTCTAGGGGTTGGTAGGGTGTTAGGGTTACCACCATACATGGATAGATGGGTACAACATCAAAACTATGGTCACACTCGAGACATTCAGTAAGGATATATAGAGAGATTTTTGATCGGTTGTTGCCTCATCAGGTATTACACATTTATATTACTCATTAATTTAATTAATACGCATATCACATTTTAATACATGGTTATTTCTTGGCAGTTTATATGACAACCATACGATTTGGAGGACCCAGATATTGCTGATCTTGGACCTCGATGTCTGACTATGCATTGGATATCGCGTTGTCCACTGATTAATTACGCTATTGTGGAGATATACCATCCAGATCAATTTCTCAGACAATTTGGTGGTAGACATGGTATTCCTCAGCATATACACCATAGTCATAAGGATCTGCATGAGTATGATCGTAGAGGTCGAGACTGTTTTGATTGGAGATATACACATCGAGACTGGATCCAGTTCTGGGATCTGAGACATTCACATATCGTCAACGCAGAGCCGATTGTTGGAGATTATGATACGGTTGATGGGTATATGGCTTGGTATAGTAGGACTACTAGCGATTGATTACGCCGGTCATTGGATCGATTGCCGGGTTCGGCCGTCTAACATATCAGCACGTGATGCCATGTTATAATTTAATACTATTTTAGTGATAATATTTTTATAGTTAATGAATAAAAACATAATATTTTTTGTTATTTGTATTTTACAGTTTACGTGGATGGAACAACTTAGGCTTTCTTCAGCTCAGATCAAGAGTCAGTTGCACGTATATGTGTTGCTAGAGATGTTAGTGATGATATTGAGCGGACACTGCAAAGACAACCTGGCAGAAGAGGCGCAAGAGCACCTACAGGACATAGGGGACGTGGCAGAGGACGACGACACCAGCCACAACCATCTATAGCTGGACCTTCCACGACCCATGATGTTCCTTCATCGACACCTCATGTTGACATAGCTGGACCTTCCAGGACTTATGATGTTCTTTCAGTTGGACCTCCTATTGACATAGTTGGACCTTCTACTTATACACCTCAGATGCACTATGGTATGAAATTTATTAAATTCATAAAAATGGGTTTAATAGCAAATGGGTATTTTAATTGATCATTTTACATTTTATATGACAGGTCCGTCTACATCGACTCCGAGTTTTGCCCCTCAGTGGGCATCATTTTCATCACTATTAGAGACTGATTATAGTGCTACGAGACCTCTATATGGTGCCCATGATTCATCCACGTCCGAGCGTCCACATTTTAACATATCGCCCGTCTCATTTCTGCCTACACTTAGTGCATATCGTGATTTGACCGGGGAGAGTCTACATCATCACCGCAGATGATCAAGATGATGAGGACGCTCCACAACATTCTCGCACATGACGACCAAATGAGGATCTTTGGTAGGCGTAGAAGATACTAGACAGGATGGTAGCGCTAGGTATGGCATCGGGGTCATAGAGTTTAGGATTATTCATAGAGTTTATTGTAAAACAACTAATGAATCAACTTATTTAATATTAAACGTATTTTTTATTACATTTATTATTATACATTTATCTCACATACATTTACTACATTTGCATTGATACGTCTTATCGGATGTAAGCTTTATACACATGTCTAGTCTTGTCAACAAAGCGTTATCATATGTCGCTTTATCCGGATGTCACTTTATCGATGTCAACTTTATCCGATGATACATCTTGTCAACATAGTTGTATTAGTTGTTGGGCCTTGTTTGAATAACTTAACAAATTTACAAAAATGCCATTATGAATACTTGACACCGCCTATAAATACATGCTAAAAATTTCATTTCATTGCAACTTGACTCGTCCCCTCTAGCAACCCAAAAAAATTATATTATTTATATTTTCACTCATCCTTTAAATGGATGAGTTCAACTAGTCCCCTCTACCATCCCCACAGAAGCCTAACTCCCAGTTATTGATGAGTCTCTATAATGCGAAAAATACAAGGTGGACATTGCCAATGAACATCATTCTCGTTGATTCAATACTAAACGAGAAGAGTAAAGGCAGCTAGGTAGTTGGTGAAACGAACAACAGTGTGGCCATTCTGGAGGCGAGAGCAGTTTTGAAATTTGCATTCCAATGTAATTCTAAGTACGCCGAGTGTACATTGAGATCGTAAACTCAATTTCGTGCACGCACGCAATGCGGTAACTCATTTGGGTTACTTGGCGTTCAGTAAGTTAAATATTCTTATTTTCATCATGAGAGTTGTATTATATAACATTATGTAAGTATATTAATCATTCATTTTCTTTAATTTTTAGGATGATGACACCGTTACTCCGGATGCTTATATGATGGAGGGAGAACCTTTATTTGATAAGCTTGAAATATTGTTTAAGGTACCAGAGCCAGAAACACAAGGCTCAAGCAACTTGCCGGGTCACCCTAAACGCTACTTGTCATCACAATCTAATGCTGAGCAAGGAAGTTCTTCTTCATGCCAAGATTGATCGTGCAATATTCCTATTGTTTGCGATCGATTTCGCGCACTTATGTTGTAATAAAGATGTCGTATCTTATTTTAGTGTTTTAATATGTAATTTTCTTGTTGTTTTTTTAATTATGTTTACTTTATTATGTAATCGTGTTTCGATTGAGTAATATTTCGATTCAGTAATATCCTAAAATTGGGTGTTTTATATTTAAACTTTCATTTTCGAAAATAATTAAAAAAAAATCATGTTGTAGGCGTACAGCGGGCGCCACGTGGCGAGACCAAAAAAAGACAAGAAAGAGACGCCTTGGTATGTGGGCGCCCCTTGTAAGGGCGTCTACACTTAAAGGTGCAAGACCTCCCATTTTCACCCCATATTTGCAAATGTTTGTGGCATAAATAACCCTAAAACTGCAAAACAAAGAAATAAATTAAATAATGCCACCACTCAAAAAATTAAATATTCATAATAAAAAGTGATACAAAAGTCTCCCTAAAGTATGGCGAAATTCAAAAAACCCCAAAGGTTTTTGAAAACTATAAAAACCTCCTTAAGGTTTAATTTTGTCTTATATTTTCCCCTACATAAGCAAATATTATTTCCAAAACCGCCATATTTTTTATGGAAACATTATAGTTACCCCCTTGTATCTAGGGTAAAATCAAACTTAAAGGGATTTTTTTTAATTTTCAAAAACATCTGGGTTATTTTTAGATATCCCTAATTAAAAAAGGGATGATTACAAAAACAGAAATAATGATTTTTGGGCTAATTAAAGAAAACCTCAAAATTTTTAAGAAATTACAAAAAAGAAAAAAAATTAGGTTTGATCCGTCATACATTTTTTTTTCATATGCAACAAAAAAAATAGTTCAAAAGCTCCTTACATTTATCAAAATATAACATTTACTTCCTTAAACCTAATACACAATCAAACTTCAAGGGGTTTTATTATAATTTTCAAAAATCTCTTGGTTCTTTTATAATTAACCCAAATCTTAGGGGGACTTTTTGCAATTATCCCTTAAAAAACAACCATCTATAGAGAGTGCTTATCCATATTCAGAGAATAAGAGGAAATAATATGATGACAGATGGTTCAAAAGCTACCTTTAAAACCTTAGGCAAGTGCACCTATCATTTTATAGAAATAGATTATTGAGTACCGAGTGTCATTCCCACGAGGATTGTAAGTACTAATAATTACCGTCTTTTTGTTATCTAATCTAACAATTTTCAGAGTTTTTGTTGGTTTAAAAATGAAAAATAAAGAATTTGGAATAATTGCAACTTACAATAGATCAAATAAAAGTAGAATGTAGAATAAGAAATCAAGAGCTAGAAATGTGTTTGAATGTAAATCACTCTAGAATGTTTTTTGTGATTTAACAAGTTAAAAATACAACCATAAGCCCTTAAGCAAAAAACCGTCCTCTTTCAATAAAATCTCATGTTTCATGGACCGTAGAAATTCCCGATTTAAGTTAAACCTCTATCGAGCGCGAATAACTCCTAACCTCAAGTTGATTAACTGAAATCTCTTTCTAGTTAAAACCCCCAAGATTGCATTATAACAATTTTTGAAGTCCCATATTAGGTTTGACCCTAATCCAGAAAATTTATGTCATCATATATCTAGGTTTGCATGCAACTCTTTTCACTTATATTGGTTCTATTTCACCATGAATCTCTCGATTTCCTGGTGAAAAATAAAGTTCAAATTAATATTGTGCATATACCAATTCGAATGAATAAAGCATAATGTAAGTGAATCACACAAAACATGAAGATTGTATTAAAAACATACAAACCTTAATCACAAATTCATTCTAGAGTTCATTACATTCAAACACTAGAAATTTAGCTTCACATGGCTTTGATAAAAAGAGTATACTACACAAGAAGATTTGAATAAAATGAACATGGTGTACTTAGCTCTTATTCAAGACCAATACAAGACTTCCTCATTGGTTGATGATGTTGAGCTCCAAGCATTCTCCTCTAATGCTCTTCAACTTCCAACTCTACCTCTTTTTTATCCTTTCAATGTATTTTGCTTTGTAACTTAGAGAGAATGAATCAATGAATATACAATAAAATGAATGATTCCCCCAACTCATACTATTGGCTTTTATAGACATTATTTTTGTGCAAGAATACATTAATAATGTCATCCTTTTGTTAAACAAATGCTCCAATTCATTGTTGGGTTGGTGAATTCTTGTACTCATATGATAATTGAGGGAATATGAGGACATGTTTGCAGCAAAATGGGGTGTTAAAGGTGTACAAAAGTGTTCAAAAAGCTTGATTGGTGAGTTTTCCATAATTTCCGCATGGAAAAGTTGCAGAAAGTGCCCCGATTTTAAATCAGATATCAGATAAATCACGACCATGTCGCCCAGCACGGCCAGACCGTGTTGTTTCTTCCTGTAGAAAGCTAGTCTGACACGGCCGTGCTCCCCAACACGGTCAGGCCGTGATGGAGGCTGTTTTGTGCAAAATTTTCGAGTTTTTCGCTCCCGGTGGAACAGGGTCGTATTTCCCAACACCCCTGCCCATGTTGGACCAAAAAGGCCCCAAAACGATGCGTTTTGCTTGAGATTTCGAGCGTTTTTGCATCCTTAAACCCCCCCGATATGTTTTGACATGAATCCATAGTCCGAAATTCACCAAAATTAACCCTGAATGGTCAATCTACATCAATAAAAGCACCTCGGAGTAATATGAACTATATACAATCAAAAATTTACAAAACTAACAATAAAATAACTCAAATTCTAATCGAATATACACATAAAACATGCATAAAAAGACCCTTATCAATGGCAACATAATTGGCCAACCCAATTCGAGTGTTGTTGAAGAAATTAGCTATGGGGTGAACAGCTACAACAATGGTTGCAAAATCAATCGTTGCAAGAAGTTGAATTGTAAGAATTGAGTACACTTTCCTAATAAAGGCCCATCTCAGCTCTGGTCTTTCTTGCATCAATGGATACAACAGATTGGTTCCAGCCTCCACGTCATCCTTCTGGTTCGACATTTTTCAGATATTTTTTTTTTTTTGTATTTCCAAATTGTATCAAAACAAGAATATATTGTTTCATCAAGAAAGATACGAACCGAAGTTATATAAGTAAATGAAAAGTGGATCATGAAAGGCTGCTTAAGAACACACATAACACAAATTTTAACAATTGCAACAGGGATTAATTATTGGTGAAAAAATGAAATAATGAAACTTGGCAATATAAACAGCAAGAGAAAATGTCCACTTGTGCCCCAAGGGCATAGCCGAGTGGTAAGGGCTAAAGTGATGTGAGGTACGTTTTTTTCGCGACGAGTTTGAATCCCATGTGGGCAGATTCTTCTATCGAAATATTATTGGAGTGCTTCTAGGAGGCGAATCATATTGGTTCTCTCCATTAGAAACCTGCTGCTCGGGCTCCCTTAGAAACCTGCTGCTCGGGCACATCTCTCGATTTACATCCTGCTGGGTCAAGGGGTTTTACGGCACTAGCTAGGTTGCATTAGTTAGGTGCAAACCTGAATATCTGGATTATATAAAAAAAAAATGTCCAATTGTGATTGTAGTACAGAGGCCGTGGAGTCTTCTTCCCCAACTTGTCGATAAATTATCCATGGCAGAGCCGCCGGATTGACCAACACTTGGGAGAAATGTTGAGATCGTATTAACCATTGCTCATATCAGTTTTTTCTTAAAAAAAATTAGGACAAGATTTTGAAATTTTAATAATTATAGGGCAGTAACAAAAATATCATGCAAAAATCATGTTTTCCAAAAAAAAAAGGGTCATGCAACTACTGAAAAGTCTCAATTTCAATATTTGCAAGAAATTGAGAACTTCACCGGAAAAAGGCACATGCATCCATGGGCGTAGCTAATATTTTCAACAATGTTGTCAATTTTTTCTTTTGACAGGATGATTGTCGAGTCAAAATTTTATAAAATAGAAAATAAAAAATATTCCAATAAAACAAAAGACGAATCTAAAGGCATATCTTGCAATAATTCTTTACGGGTTTTCACTTTCTAATGTTGGTTTCTCGAGAATAAATTTATTGGAGAAATTATTTATCCAAGAGTTCATTTTAAATTAACCACCAAATTATTATGAAAAATAGACTTTTACATCAAAACGTTCATTTAAAATGCTCCCAAAACTTCTGTTTATTATTAAGTTTAGAACACATCTCTACATAACAAACAAAGGTAACATTCATTCACCTTTTAAATTTACTTTTTTTCTATATGAATTAGACCTTAATTCAGTACGATCCACCCCAAATTTAACAGTCGTTCCGAAATTCAGTGTAGCCAAGTTGGTTACAAGTGAGACAATTCTTGGTCTCGCCATGAAAAGACAAGGGTTCGAGACCCCCAAGGTGTAATAGTGGAACTATTAATATTGAAGATTTCAGCGTGAGAAGTGAACTCGGTAGGAACCTGCAGACCCAACAGTTCCGAGGAGTCGAATCTATTTACCCTTTAACTACCATCGCGTGGGAATACATGAAATATCGTTTATAAAAAGAAACTAACATGGCCTAATTAAAATTTTCCTTTCCTTTTTTCTTTTTTCTTTTTTTTGGGGATGTGGCGCTTACGTGGAACCCATATATTCGCCAATTGCCACCCCGTTGATCACAAAAGTCAATGATACAAGAAAAATCGAGACAGTTTTTTTCTGTAACACAAATTCATGCATTCAAAACATAAAATTCAACTGAATTAGCACTAAAGAAAACAAGACCCATTACTTACATGCCGTATATTGATATCAAATGACAAAAAAAGTAAACATTCTCAACTATCTTGATTTCGACTATCTCAATTATCAGCAGCTCTAAAGATGGTCAACAAAGAGAGGAAGAGGTTGATCACATCTAAATACAATGCAACAGCAGCCCATATGTACTCATCGTACGTATACCGCTTGATCAGATTATCCGTGTCGTATATGATGTAACCGCAGAAAATTATAGACGCCAGGCAACCATAGATCATCACGCTTATTCTACCGAGCGGGAAAAAAATCTACAACGTAAAATATTTCAAGAATCAGCACTTGTTTCACCATATATATATATTACCCGTACGAACGAATAAGTATTGTGTCGAGAACTTTAGAAACGCTAATGTAAATACGCACGCACCTGAATTATTGCAAATAACATGAGAACAACAAGAGCGCCAAACAAGAAAGGTCCGAGGAAATTGAAATCATGGCCTCTCTTTGCAGCCCAGAATGTGTAGAATGTGAGACTAACAACCACAACGGCGGTTAGAATAACGGACTCCAGAATCACTTTTCCTGCCACCATTCGAATTGTTTGCATTTTCAAATGTCAGCAGATTTAATCAACATAATAAAATTGCTACAATGAAAAAACACATCGGTCACAAAATTAGAAATCAAGAAGTTTTGTTCTATATATCTGCCCATATCATTAAACAGGCTATTGTGATTCTTGAACAGCTTAATGAATTTTAGCAATCGCCCCTAAATACAACTTTGGCCAAACAAAGGCCAAAATCAAATAAATAAACAAAAAAACACGCCTATTAATCTTAGGATCTTCTACCACGAGCTTGTAGCTCAAGTGGTATCGTTCACCCTTTGTAAGGGTGTTAGCCGGGGTTCAAACCCGGTATCTTTCAGTTTCTTTGAAAAACCAGTATTCTCAACTTATTAATGGTATCACTCACTTTTTGTAATGGTGTTGACCCGGATTCGAACCCAATATTTGAAATATATCCCCTCCCCTCTAATTAGTACTCCCGACTTATTAAAAATTAGTACTCCCGACTTATTAAAAAAATCTCGGGATCTTCTGTTTTACGAAGTCTACCTAATTTGATTCGCTTCACTGGCATTCTTAGAATATAACTAATCATCATGCATATAAACAACGTTCTTATCATCAAATATTGCTACACATATTTTAGTATATCTGAAAGCACAAGAATTCAACATTATCTGATGCTTCAACCTATATGTAATGATACAAAACATTAAAAAACTTCTAGTGCTCCTTTTATGGCAACTCTGTATCTACATCAAAGATTAATTTTGGCTTGGTGTCATATGTCAGAGGTTCTAACATTTTGCTAAACTTATATCAATATCCTGGTTCAGTTGAGAAAACCATTAATGAAGGTTTTAAATGAGTAAACAGTTACAGGCCTGGGAACATAGCACTTTCAACAAATTATGAACCCAGCTCCCAAAAATCACAATATTATTCATAACCAATAAAGACTAATCACATTATTATTCATAACCAAAACATCATTCAAGGAGCAGAGACAAATTAAAAACCTAAAAAAAATCAAGAAAATAATTAATTTACCACTGGTGAAAGCACATGTCAGCCCCACAGCAAAAGCTAGCGACAGAGTGAACACCCCAAGAAGAAAATAATTCACAGGGTGCCTCTGGTAATAGTAATACAAAGGACACAAAACTGCAACCCAGATAAAAAAAAACAAACAAATTAATCCAAACATCACATTCCCACCAGACAAAATCAAAAACTCATTTCAACCAAACAAAAAAAAAATCAAATAGAAAAAAAATAAAAACATACCAATAAAAGGGGTGATAATAAGAACAATGTAAAGCGCCAAACCAGCACCAGTAGTGGCGAAGAAGACCGATATTGGGCGAACAGTAACAACAACAGCGGCGACAGCGATTGTGGCCAGCAACTGAATACTGACTATTGTGTATATTTTCCGAATAAAGGACCACCGGAGCTCGGGGCTTTCGAGCATCATCGGGTAAAGCGGCCGGCTGCCGATTTCCACGTCATCTTTCCGGTAAGGCTGATTCCACATCCTTGAGACAGTAAAGCAATTTCAAATGTTATCACTTCAAAATCAACAAAAAAACGGCCCAGGAAACAAAAAAAAAAAAAAGAAATGGGTTTTGATTTTGATTTTTCAGTTGTGGTTAATGGGTTGCGGATTTTGGCGGTTTGGGATAACTTAATGGCGAGGGCAGCGTATATATTGTGAGAATGATCGGTTTGGGGAAGAAGAAGAGGGAAACTTCTTGATGTGTCGCGTTCATGCGTGCGCGTGTGTGATTTTACACGTGTCATTACCAAACAAATTCTAGACTTCTCCGGGTTGGTCTAAAGTAATATATTATAAATTACAAGGAGAAATGGTTGCTATCCCTTCTACATTTTCTTTTTTTTTTTTTTTAAAAAAAAATTATTTTATAGTTTTAAAGCTAAGTTGCAAAATATGTCGTGTAACTATTGGGTGGTAATTAAAAAAACCATAATTTATTTAACTTGTAATTTAAGACAATAATTTAAAAAAATGACAGATTGAAAACTAAATTAGCCGGCGATTTCTATTTTTCCCGAAATCGATTCTCAATTTGGAGATTTCATTTGCCCTGGTCCTAATTGCTGATTGGATCTAATGACATGACAAATTCACTTAGATAAAAAAACAAAAGAAGCAGGAAAAAAACTACACAATCCCTTAGTAAAACCGAGTCCCAAATAAATTACATGAAACTCAGAAAATCGTGTGATAGAAGTTATGTAAAGCTATTTGGAACCTTATTTGGAGAAGTTTCCATTCTTGCCTTGAATCTTTTTGATTTTCCAGGTCTTCTCCAACTTATTTGGGGTTTGATTTTGCTGACGGAGATGTATAGTTTTATTTCTGCTTCTTTTTTTTTTTATCTAAGCCATGGTGTCATGTCATACGTCCAATCAGTAATTAGGATCGAAAATGAAATCCCCAAATTGAGAATCGATTCCTGAAAAATTTGAAATCGTCGGCCAATTTAGTCCTCAATCTGTTATTTTTTTTTAAATTATTGTCTTAAATTGTAAGTTGAATAAGTTAGTGTCCTTCTTTGCCACAACCAAATAATTACAGGGCATATTTTACAATTTAGCCTCTAACCTAAATTAAGAAAGGTGACAAAAAAAATTAAGGAAGGTACAAAAGTTAAAATTAAGAGGAATATGTAGCGTCGCTTAAACTCATTTAAGTAATTTTTAATTATTACAGCATATGTTTAGTAAGAAAATAGTTTAATAATTCTGTCTCCCCGGGAATTTTATTTTAGTTTGTAATATAATGTTTGCTTTTAAGCTAGTTAAGATTTTTATAAATGTAATTACTTCAATTCTTGGTTATCCTTTAAATGTCTTTTGCTTAATTTTAAAGTCAAAAGCAACAAAGTTTAGCTAATGACTTCAAAATAAACATAGGAACTAAGGAACTAGAGCAACCAATTTTAATTGAGAATTTATTTCTTTTCTAAAAATTCCAAATGCATAATTTTTTTTTTGTTTAAATTCGGCCTGTTATTGCATAGACTTGAATTTGGGCCACTTCAATGAAGAGTAATAATACTTGTGTCCCTTGGATTAACCCTAGTAGTTGCATCAATAAGTTCAAGTTTTTTTGTGGCCCCCACAGTGCCACATTAGTAAAACTTGAACTTGAACTACACCATCTTCTATCATCCACAATGGTAAGTTTATGTTAATGGTTCAAAATGGGTCCCAATGTCAATGTTCTTGTAATATAAATTTATTGTTAATTTTGTATATATTTTTTAATAAAATCATTAATAAAATAATATATATATATATATAACTGATTTATTTTCCATAATTATATTAGAAATACAAAATATTAGACTAATAAAATTTAATTAAAAAGATCAATTATACAATTTTAATTAAAAAATCTATCAACAAAAATGGGTCACAACATAAAGTTCAAATAATTACAAAAATGCTATTAAGTAACAAATTAATACAAATATATATATATATATATATATATATATATACATATCATAATTTATTAGAATAATAAAAAATATTAGACTAATAAAATTTAACTAAAAAGATCAATTTTACATTATTACTTAAAAATCTGCCAACAAAAATTGGTAACAATATAAAGTTCAAATAATTACAAAAAAAATATTATTAAGTGACAAATTAAAAAAAGGAATATATATATGTATTTCATAATTCTTTTAAATAAAGAAGGTTCATTGTAAAGGTTTGGGAAATTTTCCCTTTCTTTTACTTTTTACAAGTTTGAACATTTTTTTTTTGGATAATAAGTTTGAACTTTTTTTACTCAAAACATATTTAAAACTCTTTGACTTTATACAAGTTTGAACTTTTTTTACTCAAAAGTCAACATACATTCTGTTGGGCCAGGAGTCATCATCAATCAAATATATGATCTTATTATAAATTACTATAACTTCTTAAGTATACAATAACATTTTTTTATAGTAAATATTAATTACTATTGAATAACTATTTATGTACAACCTTTTTCTTTTATGACGTAACAACCAATTCTGATTATTATCTTAATAAACACTTTATTTCATTCGAATATGAGCTGGAAATCTAGAGATTTTAGGGAATATGTCTGAGATGCTTTGCTTCATCAACTTGTTTAAGGTACCTTTGCTCGTGAAACTTCCAAATTGCAAACTAAGAGAAAATGGACAAAAAAATAAATAGTATATGATACTTTACGTTTGATAATCTTAAAGAAAGGAAAATCAACACTTATATTCGTTAAATCTTAAACTTTATTTTGATTACAACTTACGAGCCCTTCAATCCAAAATATGAGACTTGTGTTGCTTGTACATGATTTAAAACTTCAACAATCTATTACTAGATTTAAATCAACACAATTAATGACCAGAGCGAACATGATTTAAAACTTCAACAATCTCAATAGGAGCTACAACCGATCACATTATGCTTAAAAAGACGCAATTTAAATGGAGGGACTCTATTACTAGAGAATTTTCGAATAATATTATTATTTGCTTGTACATCAATTGCCGGGTGCGAAATATCATTCTCATGGTCCGATGAGTTTGAACTCATAAGATGCGAACATCTCTTCTTTAGGGCAATCACATATGAAAAATCTCCATATGTTTTTGAAAATTACAAAAAATCCCTTCATGTTTGATTCCCTCTTACATTTCCCCTTTCATAACCAAAAAAACATTTCAAAAACCCCATGATATTTTTAGAAATATTACAATTACCCACTTAAAATTTAAAACATAATCAAACCTAATAAGCTTTTTTGTAATTTTGAAACATCTTTTGTAATTAGCCCAAACATGAGGGGTGTTTTTGTAATTATCCCCTAAAAAAATTATCAAAGCAATATTCCTAAAGATTCAGTTCTCTCCCAACACATCTGCCCTCTGTACAATTACGGAGATCAGAAATCACAATAGCTGATAGGTTATCCGTGCTGCCTGTCCGAAACGCATGGCGAATTATCCACTCGGGTAATGTTGATGCTGTAACAGGTTCAGATGAGGATTTGGATGCCTTATTGTGTACAAGTTCACACACATTCTGAGGAGTCAATGTCTCAAATACACCATCTGATGCTACTATCAAATACCTGTTTTCGGGTGTGAAAGGTCTCCAACCAGTGATTTCAGGGTCAGCTGTAACACCGTACCTAGAAATAACAGAGAAAACCCATTCTTGTTCACCGGATTATGCTAAAAAAAAAAAAGAATACCATATAGAAAAAAGGAGCTGTTGTTAAGAGAAATGGGCAGGTTGAATCAGGGATGGAAAATTCAGAAGTCTCTTTTAATGAAGCAAAAATTTATAGGTTAATTACAAAATACTCTGAGGTCTGGGGTAATTACCAAAAAATGAAAATTTTAAAAGTACACATATGGTTTGAGGGAATGCAGTAACACTAACGAAATTTTGTGTAAAGTTGATATGCCCTTGACAGAATTCCAAAAACAAAAATTGAAGAAAAAAGAGAAGTGGACGGACAAAATTACCCCGAGTTTTTGGACATTTTCTGTAGTTTATGGAAAACCATAGGGGCATTTGTAAGATTCTTAGGAGGGTTTTTGATGTTATGTAATTTGTGGAGAATTTGTGAACATTACTGTTAGGGCCATTTTTGGACTTTTAGGTCTTTTTTTTAATGACGTTGGCTAATTTCGTTAGATCAACTAGCGGTTGGGGTAAAATGTTAGGCAGAATAAGACCTCAGGGATCCTTTCTGTCATTTTGAAACTTAGCTTCAGTTTTTTTTTTTCCGTATGTACTTCAAAGTTCAAACTTCAAGGATACTTTTTTTTAATTAACCCAAAATTATACGAAGCAGGCGGAACTGAAGGTAATCATGGTGTAGAGGATTCAATATTACCTTTTTAAATACACATCACCGATAGCTCTGGACACAGCCAATATGCCATTGACACGAGGAATACTTGATTTACTAACGAATCCACCAGCCGCTTCAATTCGGGTCTTCTCATCCTCTCTATCTGGATGATGATCTCTTGTTAGTTCCTCAGCATAGATTTCTCCCAAAGAAGCACCTATATGATAATTATCGATAAGTGGCAGAATATCAATGAAAACTAAATGAATTATGCTTTATGATGTAATCGTATTCTCCGTTCACATGCAGATGACAACGTGGTTCATATGATCTAAGACATGTGGTCAAAAGAATAGCCAATCAATTCATTATTTCTTCAGTCCGCTGAATTTTTTGTCATTTGTCCATAACAAAAATGTTTTTTAGCCATATTTTTCAAAAACATGATTTTTAACCATTTTTTAGTTCAATTGTCCATCCTGCCCGTTTCTTTATTTCTCGGAACCGAGCCGCATCAATTTTTTTCAAATTGGCCAAGTAACTCACTAAAGAATACAAGGAGTGTATGATTGTCATTTTTCAGTCAAAAATGGCTAAAAAAACATGTTTTTTAAAAAAAAAATGACTACTTTCATCTTTTGAAAACGTGAATAGCTGACTACTTTCATCTTTTGAAAACGTGAATAGCTAAAAAGGCCTATGTACACTTATTTCTTCATCAATGGAGATAGTCAATGAGACAGATATTTCACAGGGAAAAACATTAGACCTTCGTCATCATGGTGGGAGAGAAATTTTTGTGAGCATAGAAGTGCTTTTGAGTCACCAACATTAGCCACGAGAAATTCGCCGTTAAACAAAAGAACAACGGTGGCAGTTGATCCTGAAACATAGCCTTTGTCCAAAGCTTCCTGGAGATAAGAAACTAAACTTGACACAAGGAATCAACATCAATAGCTCTAGAACATAATTAAGGAGTGGCAAATGGATATATATACCTTGGAAAATTCTGAATCAATATCTTGGATTGTTCTCAATAATGCTTCCTTTAAAATTGGACGAATTGAAAGGTAATCAATCACCGGTGGAGTCCTTTGAGAACTGCATTAACAGTGAGACAAAGATCGGATAGATTTCAAAAACTGCTTCATCAACTCTTGAGAGCATTAATTCGATAAACATGAACATGGTATAATACAATGATACTTACCTAGAACCAAATGGACAATATTTGAAGTTAAGAAAGCAAAATGTCATGTAACATGACTTAACTACTTCTTGCACACATGTGATGACTCGAAGTTTAATAAAAAATGCATTAGCATATGTTGATTCTAATTTGATGTTTCAAGGCACACTTTTATTAGAAATAGATATTTTTCCAAATCATCCACATCAATTTTCATCAAAATATATTCAGAACTTAGAATAGAATATGAGAAGACTAAAAATGGTAACTAATCTTAATTTTCTCCTATATGAGTGTCCAAACTCCAAACCTTTTGATTGAATGTAATTTGTGATTCTCTCTGTTGCTTGGAAGGGCTCGATTGTATGCAGTGAACAAAACATGCATAAAAAAGTAATCAGAAAGTTTTGTTGAAGCCATCTCACTGGCTTCCTCGCCTCCATGGCCATCAAATATAGCTGCAATACCAACAGTAATCCCCCCAACCGCACCTTCACCTACATTTAGTCGAGCTTCAAGAGATTTCATATGCATCTTTTTCCAAAAAAAAAAAGATTACAATCAAGAACAAAATGGTATGAGCATATATGGTATGAGCGTATACACATATAAATGAACCCACAAGCTTATTACTTACATTTATCAAACTTTAGTCATTAAGCTTCCACTCCTGTTTCACGATATATTAATATTTTTCCTATTTAGGCTTAATAATAGAGTAAGCAATAATTACACAACATTTTTCTAGTAGTCCAACCCAGCTTAAAATGTTTCCACAAAATGGTCACCTGAAAATGGTAGTTTCATGTCAAGGTTGCACGTAACACGGTCTTCTTGATACTCTCTATGTCCTTGATTTGTGGCAAAGTTACAATTCCTCGTTAAGTTTTCAGAAGATTTAGAAGAAAAAACCCACTGAGGACACTCTAGTGAGCTATAAACAGCAGGAGCCCCACCTTCTTCATATGCCATCATACATGACACCGAGACCTCATGAACAGCATACAGCACGCGGCATAAGAAAACCCCTATAAATACTACAACCACAGGCCCTTTCATCATGAAGAAGTTCATAAGCTCCTGAAAAACTAAAGAGGAAAAGTTCTAGTCGAAAAACAGTACAATGTTCATAGCCTTCTTGTAATAACAGAGGTGCCCCAACACAGAGAATGGTGTAGACTGGTACTCAGTCTATCCATTTTCTAATAAAGTATATAACAGTTATAGCTCTTCCAAGATACTGGTCTAGACATTTATACAAACAGATAGCAGGCATATTCAGTCAGAAAGTTTAAATTTGACTTTATACATAGAAATTCGCAAAGCATAGCATCTATTTCCATTCTTTGGCAGCAAAACTATTAATTGGCGTCTGTAAATGGAAAGCCCATTTTAAATTCTTTCAAAACGCATCTTAAAATAAATGATCAGAGACTTATGGACATAATCCCATCCCATTCAAGTGTAAGTTTTTCAAGAACATGTTCGTTCATGCATAGTTCGCACATCAAGAACCTGTAAGAAAAAGGGGGGCAGACAATGGCGTTTTTCCGGCGTTTTATATAAACAAACCTGGAGAACTGATGGTTCCGCTTTCGGTTCTTTGCAGAATGGATTTACATTCAACTTTTACTACACAACACTGCAAAATCCCTTTCTAAATATGGTGTTTGAGGTTGTGATTGATTCGTGTTTGAGGGAATTCTCCAAGAGTACTACAGGCTGATCGCCTCTTTTCTTTTCTTTTCTTTTACTTTCGTTAAATATCCTTTTATTTTTTCCACTCTCATTCGGCCACTATATTTCTTGTATTTTCATTTTGTGACATTTTATCCATTGTATTTTTATTCTCACTTTATCCGTGCCACCTCAAAAAATAATCCAACTACTCCTAGGAAGTACGGACACTTACCGTACCGGATACGTATCGGATATGATACTTTATCTGAACTCCATAGATACTCCATGAATACATCTACACATGGAAATAGATCGAATTTATTCTATTGCTCATTTTTTCAATATTTTTTTATGTGTCTATGTGAGTTATCACATTTCAGATTTGAGTGCGTATGTAATTTTAGTTTTTTATGCTTGAAACATTGTCTTTTTAGTTATACTTAGTACATATGTGTTTCCAATAATATAAAAATATATAATTTTATATGTATATGTATACCGTATTCAAAATATGCATATTTCTGTACTAGTGACGTATCGTATTCGTGTCCCATATCCGTATCAGTGCTTCATAGAACTGCTCTCACCTATTATTTATAATTAATTATTAACCATCGACATTTAAACGTTGAATTCAATTGAAATTTATATTATACTTTGCTTATAGACAATGTTCTAAAAAGCACTAGGGATAAGTCGGGCAGCAGGCTGGGGCTTAGCGCCTAGGCAGAGCCTAAGCGGTGTTAGGTGAGACCTAGGAAGGGTTAAACGAGGCCTAATTGGAAGAAAAAAATTGTAGGCAAATAAGAAGAGTCTAGCGTCTAAGTGGAAAACTAATCGGGGCAAAGCAGTAATTTTTAGAACAGTGCTTATAGACAAACTATATGACATTTTGGATGGTTCTAGTAGCAGTACGGTCTTTGTCCAAAACTCAGATTGAATGTATAAGTGGTGCTGGAAATACAACTGTGTTAGTGAATCATGAAGATGATTTATTATTTTTTCTTTATATTTTGCATTATTTTCTTCGTTTTTCATGTGATACCAAAATTATATTGACAAAAAATTCGAAGTACACAAAATTCAGAGAGAAAAGCAAAAGAGATAAAGAGGGAAGATGACACAAGGTTGCTAACACATTAAGGAGGCAACTATCAAGTATACACTGAAAGCTACAAGCTAAAATGGATTTTTTTTCTTTTAAAAATAATTTTTTTTTTCATAATTTACTTTCTCGTTTGGCATATCTACCCCTCGTTTCTCCTGAGCTTTTTCCTTTTTCATGATCCCTCAAGGCTCTTGAGTGTTCACACGGCTATGAAGTTCTAACATCTCTTGGTGATTAGGGTCGACCGAGAGAGCGGCCCGACAGTCTCTCAACGCGCCCATAACATCACCAATGTGCTCGTGGAACGCAGCTCGAAGATGAAGAAGATGAAGATCTGCTTTGAATGCAATGGCCCTCGAAAGTTCAGCAATGGCTTCTTTCTCCTTGTGGTTGTCCATCAAAACTGCACATTATTAACTAACCATTAAGTTCAAGTTAACGTATGTATCCTTTTTCATGGTGAAGTTCAGATAAACTCTACAGATTGTGACCGTCTCGAAACTCTACAGATTGTACTCCGAGAGCAACAATTCTCAGACGTATCCGTAACATTGTGCGTAAACTACAAAAGTTACCCCTGAGGTTTAGTCTAATTACAAAAAACTAAAGTTATCTTTCAAAATTACAAATACCCCTTATACGTATTACAGACCGTCCCAAAAAAGACCACCCTAACAAATCTCTTGAGGGTTGCAATTTGTAAAATAGAACAAATGTCAGCCAATTTGAAAGATAGATGGGTTTTTTTGTAACTAGACTAAACTTCCAAGGGTGCATTTTGTAATTAACCCTAATGATGTCAGGAGATGATGAAACCAAAATTTATGCTATAAGATAAAGGGATAATTACAAAAAAAAAAAAAAACCTGATGTTTGGGCTAATTACAAAAAACTCTAGAGGTTTTTGAAAATTACAAAAAACCCCCTTAGGTTTGATTCCATCTTACATGTCGCCCTTCATAAGCAAAATAACATTTACAGCCACCCCCTGAAATTTGTAAAAATATTACAATTACCTCCTAAATTTAAGACACAATCAAACCTGAGGGAACCTCAATTTTTTTTGTTGTAATTATCGCTAAGATAAAATCAAGCAGGGAAAACACAAGGAAAAGGGAGCGCATGTAATTCATACGATTGCAAGGCAAAACTGACCTGCAGCTCGATATCTATATGGATAGACCCGAAGAGGATCAAGGCGCGTGACCATTTCAAGATCTGCTTTTGTGAGTTCACGCTCGCAATACTCAGACCGCTTTTCATAAGCAGATGCATTATTCCTTGCCTTCTCAATCAGTTTCGTCATCTCAGCATACGCAGCATTTTTATCATTTCTTAAAAAGTGGACACGGGCAAGGCCCTGGTGCGCTCGGGTATGCCGGATTTTGAGCGCGTTGATATAGCAATCAGCTGCAGCATCTAGCTTACCACAATCAACATAGACACTTCCAAGATTGTTGAGGGCCTAGTGAGAAATAGAAACCTATTAGAAAAGTTGGTGCATAAACTAATACCTAACGATTATAAAATAATTAGGATGTGAAGAAACAAACGCGAAAGCCGTCATCTATGTTAGCAAGAAAATATCATAGTTTATAGGAATAATTACAAAAAGTATCCTTGAGGTTTGAACTAATTAAAAAAAAACCAGCGAACTTTCAAAATTACAAAAAGTACCCCTGCAGTTTGATTTAGTGTTACGATTAAGGGGCAAACTGTAATATTTTTATAAATGATTTTTGCTTATGAAGGGGTAAATGCTAGACAAAATAAAACCTGAGGGGTACTTCTGTAATTTTGAAAGTTAGCTGGGTATTTTGTAATTATGTCAAACCGCAAGGGTACTTTTGCGATTAACCCTAGTTTACACAAAGCAAACATAATCTAAGACCTAATTTGACAAGACAATCGAAGGTTTTCTTCACAAATGACGAAACTACTTGCGCCGAGATTATGAATGTTTGGTGTGGTCTTCGAGATTTTCCAATTACCAAAAGGAAAAGTACCATACCTGACCTTTGCGAAGCCTATCTGAAGGGCACTTCAAAGCTTCTTCGAGAAGCGATACAACAGTGGACGAACAAGATGGATCCTGACTAGAGTCGGCTAAAGCATAGGCTTTCAAGAAAAAAGCTTCAAAGGATCTTTGGAGATTAATAGACTCCTCAGCTTTCTGTAGCCCTTCTTCGCAATGACCAGTATCATATAAGATCCATCCCTCGTAAACTAATCTTTCAGGTTCACTTGATGCATGCTGGCGAGCGAGCTGTAAACTTCTCATTGCTGCTTCGGGACAATTGAGTCTGATAAAAAACAAAGTAACGTTAGAATTACACTATCACAATTTTCCAGCCAATTGATGCTTGATTAACAAATGAGACTTTAGAAACCCACAAATTAAAAGGAATACTTAAAAATACCATATCTAGACTTTTTCATTGTTTAAACATGTATAATGGTGTCTGGATCAATTTTATTAGAGCAAACATAGTTCTTCAGTGGTCATGTTCCATGATCTACATGTTGATTTTACAATATCAATCATGTAATGGGACATGACTAGAGCAACTATCTCAACTCATCGTCGTCTCATCATATTTTCCATGCAAGTGGAAAAACCTATGATGATGATAGTTTCGGAATTTCATCTCATTTCTCCTTCGAATGAAGGTTGCGCCAGGAAGGGCATCTGGCGTAAAACTTTGCCACTTTGCTTTTTGTGTAAATTTGTAGTGTTACCTAATTTTAGACAATTAATTGACGTTATAAACTCCACACCACCGACCCCATAAGGTGCAGTTGATGATGATGAAACATAGTTCTTGCCAGAATGTAGCACACCTTTGGGGGAAGGAAACTAAATGGTTTACTAACAAATACTGATATTACAATTTACTGATACAAGAGATTTAATGCTGTTGAATGGAGTAATGCTGGAAAAAAATTAAATTAATAAAATTTGTGAGACCTTTAGACACAATAATATGCAACCATGATACCATTATTTGCTTATATGATATATGATGTCAAATGTCAAACGAAGATTAATAGCAAAAGTTACCTGAGGAGAAGCAAAGACTGTCTAAAGTACAGAACGCCTTTAGCTGCATCAGATTCGAGCATCTGATATATTACAGAGAGTGATCCAATATCATCAACTAAAGACCATCTATCGTAAAGCTGCAGCCAACAATCTGCTGTTGTCCAATTCTCAACATGCTCACGGACAAGGATACGAAGCTGGGAAGCTGCAACTCGCCCATCGAACATCCTATAATCCGGACAAAGCGTAAGAATCGCTTGAACATCACATAGAGCCGATTGATAATCCTCCAGAGCAAGATAGAAACAAAAACGTAGCTCCAAGCACTCTAATGCTAGTTTGAATCCAAGAACCCTATTGATTTCCGCAAGGGCCGATTGGACGTCCTGTTTTCTCATCAAGGATGCGGCTCGATACATGTAAGGGTAAGTCAAAGTGGGGTCCAGCTCGGTCGCTCTCTCGAGTTCTTCCCACCTTTCATCACCGTCACAGTATAATGACCTCTCTTGATACATCCATCCAAGTGGAGTGTGGGAGGATACGACGGAGGTGATCTTTTCGTAACACCAATCTTTATGCCCCTTGATGTGACGTAATCTGGCTAAGCCAACAACAGAATAAACATGGCCTTCACTCAGAGCAGCCTCAAACAGCTTTTCTGCTTGATCGTATTCTTTTCTGAAAAGTCTAACGCATCCAAACTGATGAAAAGCAACCATTTTCTGCCGACTGGTTGCAGCACAGTCTACCAACTGCTTTAAGAAAAGAACTGCTCTGTCTGAGGAAGGATCAGAATCCATGGCAACCTCCGTCAACAAAGAATAGAGAGAAAACGACGCGGGCCCCACCATAATCGACCTTTTTTGCCTGTCCAGACCGCTTAAAAGTTCAACTACCTGTTTATCATCCAGTGAGTCAGGAAGTTCATGAAGAAACACTTGCAAACAAGAAGCAGCCAGCACGGGAGAATTCTGCTCGAGAGCAAATTCCATGAGCTCCACCGCGTCTTGTCGGGAGGACACCAAAGAAGCAAGTTTCTTATCACAAGCATCCTTAAGGCTTTCACAGCAAAATCTGTTTGCAAATACCAATATCTCTAACAAAAGACTGGGGGGCACTTCACTTAAACTGCCCGTTTTGCTATAATCGCTTATTGCTCTCATTCCTGAAGGAGAAATGTTGTTTTCAGAAAGATCAATGTCTTCGGTAAATGATTCTGTGAAACACCCATGAAGCATGGCATGAAATGGAGCTGAAAGTCCAGCAATCATACGCCTGTCACAGGTTATTTTCTCATCCCCAATTTGAAACGAAACAATACGCGAAACAAGAGTGTCATTCAGCATATCGGGAAAGTTAGGAGTTTCATGTACGGGGAATTCGGAGGGAATATCTATAGCTCCAAACTCCTTAGCACATTTACCACAAGAGGATAGCAAGTCAGATATGATTTCTTCACCTTGCTTCTCATACTTCAACCATGCCCCAAAGACGAGCTTTTCATAAACGGTGCTCGATTTCAGCCAAGCTGAGCGAAGGCTCCTTCGCATCAATTTTGCTTCTCGAAGGCCTTTAAACACCTGATACTGCAACAAGTAAAGATTCGACCTCTCGGTCGGGAGACATGACTCGAGATCTTCGTGAATTTGAGCTAAAACTTTAACATAATCAACGGGCTTATAGAGCGGAAGAATCGGAGGTTCGGGGACCTTGATAAGTGATTCTCTACAAACATTGTAAAATCTTGTTCAATATTCAATCGCAATAAATGAATATATCAATAAGCTTAAACACACACACACACACAAACAGGAAAAATAGAGAGACATACATTGAAGATGGAGACTGCGGTGCAAGTTTTGTGAGTTTGCCTCTTTCAACTTGGAGCCATGACTGAGGATTGATAGCGCTCAAAAGTGGTTCTTTACAAGAATCTGAAGGAAAAAGAGTCCTCATGGGACAAAACAGATGAAAAAGGTCCCAGATCTCCACAACAGCAATATGGGTTTTTTCCCTCAAAATGTTGAAGATCAAAAGAAATTACAAAAATGTGAAAGGGAAATAATCCCTTCACTTAACAACCACACCAAAATACAAACTTTTCAACATAATTCAAATAAGCTCAAACAAACAACACTTGAAGTTGAAGCTTCCCAACAATTCTAAATAAATCATCAGTAATTTTTCGACAATAAAAATAGGGTTCTTTATAAAAGAACACTAGAACCCTTTAACTTAAAGTTGGGGAAGAACCTAAGCAGCATAAATAGAAGACCTAAAAACAACTAGAAATGCTTAAAACCCACTAAGATTACGTAAGATCTCTACCAGAAATCTAACCAGAACCACATTTAGCCAACAAATCTCCTAATAATAAAAAATAAACAACTAACCCACCAAAAAAGGAGTAACCAAACCAAAATCAAGAACGAAGCCAATAGTCTTCCGGTCTAGATTTCACAATTCCAAAAAAAATCAGAAACCAAGAATCGGGAACTGAGCAGCAGCGTGTGGATCAAAGCGATGGTGTGGAATCCAAAAGGAAAACTTCAGAGTCTTTCACTTTTTCTTTCGCTTCGGTAAAAGAAAAGTTTTCACTTTTTCCACACTCTCTCTCTCTAATTTTTTGGGTTTAAATTTTTTCCACTTATTCTATATCCGTTGGACAGAAAGGCTGCAAGCTTACTGCATGTGGGAGTAGGAAAAATGAAAATAAATAAAACATTTTGAAAAAATAAAACCTTGGATTTATTTAGGAAAATATTCAGAGAAATAATGTGGTTTGAAGTGACAGGTAAATGACGTCATTTTAAATAGGAAAGCCCAAACGGCGACGTTTGAGGGTGTGACACTGACATACAGCTAATAATATTCATGTCAAGTTGTTAAATATGCTGGCAAAGCCAAAGAGACATTAGATCGTGTTTGAATTCAAGTTTGGGTTTAAAGGTTACTATTTTAAATTTATAATAAGATATTTATTAATTGTTTGAAAATGTTAAATTTATATTTAAAATCTATTTAATGTAAAATAAACTTATTCATAAATTATTTTTTCAAACTTATTTATAAACTCTTTTTTTTGTTTTTCTTCCAACCTACTTTATTGTCAAATTATGGTTACCAAAATTTAGGTGCATCACTTGACTTTAATTGAAACATGGGACTCTTTATTTTGAAAAAAAAAATCAAAATCTCAAAAGCTTGGCAACATTGAATGATTAAAGAAGTAAAAGAGCATTAATTTAAAAGGTCATAGTACTATATATCAATATCATTCTTGATTTTTCTTCTAAAAAAAAAACATTCTTGATTTTATAACCTTTTCATCATGTATTTAAATTTTATTAAGGCATAAATAAATGCGACAAAATTACTTAGTCAGGTTTTAATAATTAATAGTTACCGTATTAAGAAAGATTCTCATACTATTATAAAATAGCAATGATATGAAGAGTTAGCTAGTGATTAATACTATTACTATTAAAAAGAACAATCATTTCAAATTTAGTGGAATGTTATGTAAACACATTAATCACTCACAATTTTTATGAATTGAAATATACCAATTTATTAAAATCATTAATGCGCATAAGAATGGACAGCTCTTTATTTGTATTATTAGTCTTGTTTGTAATTAATTTCTCAAACAATTTGACTTTCTTTCAATCTTCTACATAACTCAAGGACAATATTGAAATTAGATCTAAAAGATGTTAGTTTTAAGTAAAAGTTAAGTATTTGAACAGAAGAAATAGTGTGATTCATTCAAAACTCAAATAAAGTAAAAGTTCTCGACAGGGACCCAAATATTTGTGGTGTCAATTGGAAAACATCTTCGAAAATACGTATCCCACCTCCCTTGGTGTAAAATTGGATTGAATTCAAATAAACTAGCGTGATTTATGGTCAAATGTCAAGAAATATTTGATCGTACAAATTCCGTTTTCAACCAAAAAAAAAATTAATACATATGAAAATATAAATGTTTTAGATACGGTTTGATTTCTAGAAATTATAATCTTTTCTAATTCATATGGGGGCCATTAATCCAATAATGCAATCGATTTCAATGGTAAATCTGATGACAATAACACAACTAATTTTATAATCGATCTAATAACAGTGGCGGAGCCACATGGAAGGTCAGGGGGGCCAAACTCTTTTTTTTAATTACCTATATAAATATATATTTTTAATTTTTTTTATTGAATTGAAAATATAGGGCAGTTTCTTATTTCCCTTAATCAAAAAGAGTGGAAAACGTCATTATGATTTCTCTCAGGGAGAGCCCATTTGAACGGCCGATCACTATATATATTCTAGCCTTTTTATTTCAATCGAGTTTTTTCAAGTTTTATACAATTCAAGATATGATTGAATTTAAAATATCAGTATATATATATGTATATATTTATGTTGATTTATCTTATGATATTTAGTTCAATTTTTCTCCTCATTCTATTAATTGTTTTGTTGAAATAAATTAGCCTATTACAGTAAACCTAAGAGACACGCTTGTATCATTCAGGATTGGTGATATTTGCAAGAGAACGTTATATATACTTTGATTGTAATTATGTATTTTTGGGGGAGATGGGCAATTTATGTAAATAAATATTTGATATTCCGACTTTTGGCCCCCCTATTATCAAATCCTGGTTCCGCCCCTGCTAATAATATCAAAAAACACTGCACTTAAGTATTTATTTCCTATTACAATAACTATTCATTTTCACCTGACTATAAAACTTGAAAACTATTATAGGAATGGACTCCTGATCTATATATACTTAAACCCACAAGTACAAATTCTAATATTACATACGGGGCAAAAATTTTTTTGTCCTTTATCTAACACTACTTTGAGATTTCATCCTTTTTCTTTTCGCTTTTGACAAATAGTCCTTTTTCTCAACAAAAAATTGATAGTTGGTCCTCTTACCTGCTACAGCAAGTTACTTTGACCTGTTGAGCTGATGTGACATTTTTATTTTCAAAATTTTAAATTTTCATTTAGAAAATAATATTTAAATGGCATCCTAAAAATTCGAAAAACCATTTTAAAATCTAAAAATTAAATTTCTAAATTTTGATAATTTATTTAAAAAACTAAAATAGTAAAAAAATATCAAAATTATTTTAAAATTACAAAAACATAATACGAAATTTGATAAAAAAAAAATATGAATTGTCTGAAAAAATCTGAAATTTATTTGAAATATTGAAATATATTTTAACTTTGAAATAGAAAAACTCAAAATTATTTTGAAAAAGTTGTTTTTAAACTAAAAGATGTTTAAAAATCTGAAAATTTGTTTAAAAAAAACTAAAAGAAATGGTTAAAAATCTAACAATTATTTGAAATATTAAAATATAAAATAAGAAAAGTTGAAAATTGTCTAAAAACAAGAAAATTAGTTTAAAAATCTGAAAATGGCTTAGAACTAAGACTTTTAAAATTTTTACAAAAAAATATGAATTATTTTTTAAAACAAATCTAACAATTACGCCAAATATATAAAAATAATCTAATTTTTTTAAAATAATTCCAGATTTTTTTCCTTTGATTTTCAGATTTTTTTTACATATTTGGCATGATTTTTTATATTTTTGAAAAATAATTTATAGTTTTTTAAAAACAATTCTAAGTTTTTAATCTGTTTTTTATTTTATAAAAAAATCGGATATTTTTTTTTTAAATATTTCAAAAAGTCTTTGTTTTTAATCCGTTTTCAGATTTTCAGACAAATTTTCATATTTTTGAACAATTTTCGACGTTTTAAAATAGTTTATAATATTTCAAATATATATTAGATTTTTTAAAATAGTTTATAGTTTTTATAAAAATTTTCATATTTATTTTTTGTAATTTTAAAATAATTTCCATTTTTTTCCATTTTTAGTTTTTTTACAAAAGCTATCAGATTTTATATATTTTAGTTTTTAGATTTTAAAATATTTTTTTGAATTTTTTAAGACTTTGTTACAAAAATTCAAATAATTTTAAATTTTAGTAACACAATTTTCAGAATTTTTAGATAATTTTTTTCAGATTTTTCAAAAAAATTCTATTATTTAATTATTTTTTCCATCATTTAAGCCATCTAGGATACCATGTAAGATTTAAATATTATTTTCTAAATGAAAATTAAAAATTTTGAAAATAAAAATGCCAAATCAGCTCAACAGGTCAAAGTAACCTGCTATAGCAGGTAAGAGGACCAAATCTCAATTTTTTGTTGAGAAAAAGGACTATTTGTCAAAAGCGAAAAGAAAAAGGATGAAATCTCAAAGTGATGTTAGATAAAGGACCAAAAAAAAAATTTGCCTATTACATACCTACACGTACCAGTTCGATCTTCCTAAAAAAATTTCGGACAAATATTCAATGCAATCCATAAAATGAGTATTTATGTCAAAATTCAGAAACCAATTAGAATTAGAATTAATAAAAGAAGAAAAGAAGAAGAAAAGGAAACAACTCATATGATGACCTGAGGTTTGGTTAATTACAAAAAAAAAAAAATAGAGATGTTTCAAAATTACAAAAAACAAAAAAAAAACTCAAGTTTGATTATGTTCTAAATTTAGGGGGACAATTTCAATATATTATGAAGTGGGAAAATGTAAGACAAATCAAACCTCAACAGGCTTTTTGCAATTTTCAAAAATCTTTGGGTTTTTTTGTAATTAGCCCAAACCTCAGGGGTGTTTTTGTAATTATCCCTAAAAAACCAACACAATTGACCACAACTGTAGGCGTTGAGTGTCTCCTGTGTAAAGTGGAAATTTGAATGAGGAAGTCAGAATGTTGATCATTACAGTAGTTTCTAGTCAACTTTGTCATCAATATATTCTCTTGTAAGATAAGATTTTTGGATCACTCATTCCAGAAGTTGAAATCTTTACCCCAATTAGACAAATAATGAATATGCCAAATAATGGGGCAGAGCCAGGTTGAAACAATTTTCAAATCAACACAAAGTTGTCATGATGCAGAGTTTGAAATGAAGAATAATATACACATGCAAATGAATTGAAATATAAACCTGTACGAAGACGTGGCCGAATATTTGAAAGGAACAACCATGAAGATCACGACGTTGAGGTTGGATTCGAAATCGGCCTTCAATTGTCCGAAGACTAATCTGCCACGGCCTGCTTGCTTTTCGATTCCCTGAGATTTTGAGCTGGCTTTTTTGAGCAGAAGCCTATGGTAATATGGTTTGCTGTCTTTCTATCGGCCAACGTGGCTCATTATAGTGGAACATTGAACTCAGCCTGCATCAGCAGACATCTAAGAAGCTTGTGAAAAATAAGGATGTCTAAGTGCTTCATCAACGCCAAGTCGGTCCTCCTGATCCACGTCCATTGGTAAAAAGTTAAATATTTTGCAGACTCGGGGTACCGAGTCGTGTTGACTCACTCATATCGGAAAAAAGTCCATATAAATTAGGGTAAATTACAAAAACTACCCATGAAGTTCAGCCTAATTACGAAAAAATCCAGTTATCTTTCAGAATTAAAAATACCCCCTTAAGATATTACAAACACCTCCTTGAGGTTTGTATTTACTTAACAAATACCCCCCTCTTGAGGGTGCAATTTGTGAAACAAGACAAATATCAAGAGGGTATATGTAATTTGAAAGATAACTAAGTTTTTTTGTAATTAACCCTATAAAATTAGTATCTAAGAGAAGTAAATTGAAAACTAAACCTCTCAACAGCAAACTTACTGGATCCCAACGTAATAAGTCACGTACTAAACGCAAAGCCCAAACATTTGGAAACCTGAATATTTCACAGGGGAATGTGAAGACGTGAAACAACAAGAATACACATAGCAATAGATGGAAAGAGAAGCTAAGTCTGACCCTAATTTTAGAGGATCTCTACTCCGTATCAGATAAGAGAAATAGTCTTCAGAGCACTTCCAAGGAACTGGTGAACTGCTACTCTGTAACCAAGCACACAAATGCAAACGAGCGATGACGTATTTTCTATAAATCACATAACAAAAAATCATAAACGATGCATCCTATTGCCAACTTCTTGTACTCGCCATCTCATATATAACATTGCTAACAATCTGTAGCGGTATCAAAGAATTGTTTGCGAACTCTCTTTGCACCAAATTAGGAGTTTCATGCTATTCATGGCCATTGATTATCTTAGTATCAATGATACCAAATTGAACATCCATGTCAAAGGACAATACACAAAAGAGGCATAAAATGGATCGTCCTTGGATAGATAATGTTGACATATCATTTAAGCCATTAGCCACTCAGTTTAAGATTTTCGAAATTCAAACGTTGCATATCCGATAAGCCAATACTAAGCTTTCTACATGAACTAATGGCAAGAAAAACACTGGTCTTCTGGCTTACTGACTGGTGATGATTCACAACAGAATGCTTAAATTGCATGTTTACTGAGACAACAGGCCACACCAATTAACCCCTTTCTTTAAAAAAAAGTGTCAAGTAGGCTAACGGAAAGAACTCACCTGGCCAATTGTACCCGAATTTTGACGAAGCTTTGAGGAAATCCCAGGAAGTAAGATGCACATTTCCATCAAAGCTCTAAGTCTGGAAACAACAACAATATCAATGATTGTCACTTAGAGATCCCAATGACCAACTACAATAAAGGGCAGTGGATGAAGTTCATTTTCACTAATCAAAAGCTGCATAACCAACTATAGTGTCCCCCCAAGCCCATGCCAAGAAATTCATCCGATATAGATAAATGAAAAACTTGCTATGCACAATAGTGGTATCTGAAATGTGTTTCAATTTAAAAACATATGATATCTAATTGCAAAAGCAAAGCCAACGTACCAAATGAACACAGTAAGGCATATATAGAAAGATACACAGGCAAATGTCACAAGCTCAAAACAATGTTACTCTGTCCTTGTGCACAATTGACAATTGCATCAAAGAAAAGCAAGAAGTTTTCCTTATCTATTCTTCAACACCAAGATGATCCCAAAGCCCCTCAGCACCTTATTTAAACCAAAAGTTATCCTTCCCAAAGAGAAGGAAAAAGCCAACTTCTGCAACAAGCCAAAACAAATAAGAGCAATAAAAGAACTAATGGAAACTAAAAGATAAAATGAAATATATTAAGTTGTATATCAAACCGGCAGCTTAATATCCTCTTAGGTCTCTTGTTTTTTGATAAGAAACAAAATTTTATTACGAAAGAGAGAGAAACAATTACAGTAAGTCCCAATTAGCAAAATGCCAAAAACACTAAAGACTAAAAGGACACAACTCCAATTTCTAGCAATATCAGAGACAAAAAAAGGCCTTAAAATCCTATTAATTTGAAGCCCACCAAGCGATCTCATCAAAAACTATTTGAAATTAAAACTTCAATCACATGAAGGGGTATAAGTTGCTTCCAATTTGAAATTCTCGTTTCATGGAGTTACAGAAAGGAAGTATTAGTTAGGCATTTTGAGTTGTAGCAACTGTTTTGGTTCTAAAAAGGCCAAGTGATGGATGGGATTTCTATAAGTTGAAGCTGCAAATGCCAATCAAATATGTAAATAATAAGAAGCCATCCACCAAAAAACCAATACACCAGCTATAATAAACTAACCGTGATAATAACTGTTAGAGTTTGTGTTTGTCCCACATCGCCTATTTACTGGGCTTTGATACCATGTTAAATGGGCTTGGGCTTTTGGGCATGAGTTCTACCCAAGCCCATTTAACAATAACTAACCATTACAAGTGCCTACTACAGAAACTCACTCATCCTTAATTAAGAAATAGAAAAGGGAAAGAGCACTATATGAGAGATGCTTAGGGCGCGAATGGACATACTTTAATTCTGAAAATTTTCATTTTGCTAGAGAATAATAGTAAAAAACAATTTGGAAGAAAAAAGATGAATTTTGAGAGTGTGATTGGATGTGAGAGGAAAAAGTAATGATAAAAGTTGATTTGATTTAAAAATAGTGAAATAATGAATGGATATGATTGGTAGTTAGAAATGTGTGAGTAAGTGAATAGTGAAATTTGTGGGAGAATGTGTAATATTGATTAGTTTTTTGTGGAGAATGTGTAATAATGATTAGTTTTTTTGTGAAAAATGTGTAGATGTGATTGGTAAGAGAGAAATTGAGAAAAAGTAAAAGTGAGAAAATAGTATATTTTCTGAAAATTTTCATAAACGATCGCACATTTGGTAAAAAAAAATTCTCCGGCGGAACAAAAATGGAATCTCTTCCACATTCAATCGCAGCCTTGATACCAAGTTGGTTTTGGAGGCGGACTCATAATTTTTTTAAAAAATTCATAATCCATATTGCATTTTGTTATTGCAAAAAAAAAAAAATCGCTTTTGAAAAACAATAAATTTTTACAGAATTTTCTATTAAATTGTTAGATGGTTTGCCCATATCAAATTATGTTTGGCAAAGATAGTAATAAGTGACATGTGTCAACATTTGTGTGGAGTTAGGTGGTGTCCACATGGGTGGCATGAACTCAACCAGGGTTTGTTCGATGACGCCCACTTGGGTGGAACCCAAGTGGGATTTTTTGCTATTTCAGCAAAAATTCCACTATTGGCAGAATGCATAGTGATTTATAGTTTATTATGATTTGTTTTGATTAAAATATGTAAAATACGAGCAATTAGATAATTCTAGGTAATTTTCTTAAAAGAATGAACATCTTGTACCTTGATTTTTATCCTTCAATTTTCTACAGCGCTCCAAATTATTTTGTTTTTCGGCTTCTTCTACCAAACCAGTATTGTACTATTCGCGTCGTCCTCTGCTACTTTCCCAAAAAATTGGTCTATTCAGGTGATTTGCAAAAATAACTTGGACATTTGGTAGATATAGAAAATTTTATTGAAAGGAAATTTTTACAAGGATACAAGGGTTCTTCTCTAAGAAGTTCCCTGAATTTCTAATTGCCCTTAGGCTTTTTTAGCTATGCATACTGAAAAATACAAAGTGATACTTCAATTATTTTACAATACGTCATGCATGACGATTTTTCTTCAGACCAACTCACATGATATGTGAGCTGTTAAAGTAGTAGTTCACATGTCTTTGTTATCTTTAGAGCTGGTGGACAGTGAATCAGTACTGGTTGTTTGCCTGTCAGCATCTTTTTTTTCTTTATCATGTTTGCAAAAATTGAATTCATGCCTTTGGAGTTTTCTGCGGAGTAGTTGGCACGCAGAAGTAAGGGACCCGTTACCCATGTCAATTTGTCCTTTGTTGAACTTTTCTTCGAACCAAATGATAGTCTCAATATCTTTCTCAGAGATAATTTTTGGTGACCATGAGCACATGATGACCTTTTCCTTACAGTAATTAACTTTAATATTGCTTTCATCATTTAGTTTTAGCAATTTGTTAATTATTTTTTCCAATCCTCTAACGCGAAGGGGGAATGAGGTCTTGTCTTTGTACGAAGACTGTTGTTTCCATCTGTTCGGAGGGATGGTAACTTGCTTGCTCCCGGGCTATACCTATTTCGATATAGTGATAATGACTCATAAACTGTTCTTCTTCATCCCAGTCGCATATTGTACTTGAGACACTTATGAAGATGTTTCGATCTGCTTGTTTAAGAACATTTGTTCTGAAGGTCTTGATTGCTTATTTGAATTCTTCAGGGAATTCTTTAACCTCCAATAAATTTTTTGAAGGATATATGTTCTTAACTAGTCCACAATTAAAGGCTTTGTAAACTAGTTTTGGATCGGCACCTTCAATAAAATTGAAATAGCTGATGTCTTTTTTATCAGTGGTAAAAAATCTTTCTTCAAGTAAAGATTTTGTACCAGCTTTTCTAGCTTTTGCAAAGATTTCAATAAAATCTCGATTTGTGAGTTTAAATTTGTCTTTGTTTTCAAAACTTGGTTCCTTAGGAATTGAATAAATTTTTCCCAAGGTTTTCATTTTTTCTGGAGATTTCTTAAGCGCATCAGAAAATGTTTTTGGCTTAAGAGTCTCTTGTTTAGAAATGATTTCTAATGGTGTTGTACCTGCAGCAGTGGTAAAGCAATTAGCTTCATTTCTTGCTTCTGCAAAGGATTTAATTTTTTATGAATAACATTAAATCCTTTTATTGCAAATGAGGCTTTAGCCCAAGATGTGTATATTCCAGGATTTGGTCCATTGAATACCACATAATAGAATTTTGGAGTTGGAATCTCCTCTTTTTCTTTCGAAAAAACTAAATCGTGAGATTTAGATTTTTGACTTGGGTGTTGAATCCCAATTCCAATGGGAGATGTTCCAGGACGTAACCCAGTAACAAATTCTTCAGGAGTGACGAGTTTTGTTGGGATAGCCAACTTTGATGAGGTTTGCTCCTCCGTTTTGCTTTTTTCCAAAGCAACAGGAATAACAGGATTTGTTGAGTCTTTACCGAAGACCTATAGTTCCAGACTAGATTCATGATTTGTGGTATTGCTACAGCAAGGTTCAGAATTTACCTTTTGTTCTGGCTCAAGTGATAACTCGAGTAGTTCCAGTTTTGCATAGATAAACTGCAATTCGGTTTCAAGAACCTTCCTTTTGAGACGAAGCTGTCTGATTTCATCCATCTGCTATTTCAAATAGTCAGTAGATTCTTGATAAGAACAATTAGTTCCTGGGTTTTTAGACCCTAATTTATTTTCCTCTAACCGGAATTGTTCCTGCAATTATGTAACAAATTCACGGGTTAAACAATCAGCAAGGACATTTTTATTACCAGCAATGCGTTCCACATCAAATTATCGAGAAAACCACATTTGCCATCTAACAAGTCTTCCTTGTTTATAATCTCCTGTGATTTTTAATTTCAGAAATATGTAAAGTTTTTATTGTCATTCAACAATAAACCCGATCGAGTTAAATAAGTCGAGAATTTTTAATGACTCTCAAAACCGATAAATACTCCTTTTCATTGCTATGGTAATTTAACTTTCGCTTTGAAGCTACCGTAAGATACCGCAATTTTTTTCTTCTAAAGTATTTTGCACTTTGCATTTTTAATACTCCTCCCCAAAGGAACTGAGGCATCTGTTCGATGATCAATTGATCATCGGGATTAGATGATAAAGTTTAGGAAATTGAACTAATTTCTTTTTTATCTTCCTAATATAATCAGTATCAGAATTGGTCCAATTCCAAATATGATCATTTTTAAGTTTTGCCTGCAAAGGCTTTCTTATTTCAGCTAATCTAGGAATATAACTTTCAGAATAAGTTAAAACTCCTAAAAATCTGAAGCTGTTTTTTGTCCTACAAATGATCAGGAAATTTATGCAAATGCTCCAAAATATGATTTTGAGGACAATGTGTTCCTTCCTCAATTTCCAAACCTAAGAAATTAATCTTTGTTTTAAACAATTGAGCTTTCTTTTTAGAAAGAATAATGCCTAATTGTTCTATTCTTTTTAACACAGTAGCAACATGCTTAAAGTGTTCATTTCATTTATACTGAAAACAAGAATGTCATCAACATAAACACAACAGAATTTTTCAAAACCTCGTGATGCATTTTGCATATGTCTTTGAAAAATAGCCGGTGCTTGTTTTAATCCGAATGGAACGACGTTCCACTGGAAGAGTCCATCTGGACAAGTAAAAGCTGTTAGTGGTTTTGATTCTTCATCTAATAATACTTGCCAAAAGCCAGACTTACAATCAAATGAACTAAAAATCTTTTTTCCCCGAATGAGAGTTAATAGTTCATCTTTGTTAGGAAGGTTATGGCTCCCTATAGTAGCAGCATTGATTGCTTTATAGTTGACCACCATTCTCTTTTTTCCTCTTCTTTTTTCTGCCTCGTTTTCAACTAGGAAAGCTGGAAACATATGAGGAGATTTGCTAGGTGTGATAAGTTTTAACTCTAAGCGTTCACTTATCTATTTGGTAAATTCCTCTCTGTCTTTAGGACTATAGATCATGGGCTTAACCCTGACTATTGTTTTAGGATCTAAGAGTTTTATAGATGCTCTCATCCATTGTTTAGACTTAATAGGGTCTATAGGATTTTCAGAACAAACTTTGTCAAGTAGTTGTTCTATAATACTAAATTTTTGCAAATTTAAATCAAAAACTTTTTCTTCTCCCCCTTTCTGAAAAATGTGGACTTCTTCTATTTTGTCAGGAGTAATATTAATAGCTTCCGGTTTGTGAGTTTTTGAATTCTTTTTCATAAAATCAAGAAAACCAGGTTTACCAATTGAGAAAGTTAATTCTGAACCTTGCTGTGGCAATACCGCAAATCATGAATCTAGTCCGGAATTATAGGTCTCTGGTATAGACTCAACAAATCCTGTTATTCCTGTTGCTTTGGAAAAAAGCAAAACTGAGGAGCAAACCTCATCAAAGTTGGCTATCCCAACAAAACTCGTCACTCCTGAAGAATTTGTTACTGGGTTACGTCCTGGAACATCTCCCATTGGAATTGGGATTCAACACCCAAGTCAAAAATCTAAATCTCACGATTTAGTTTTTTCGAAAGAAAAAGAGGAGATTCCAACTCCAAAATTCTATTATGTGGTATTCAATGGACCAAATCCTGGAATATACACATCTTGGGCTAAAGCCTCATTTGCAATAAAAGGATTTAATGTTATTCATAAAAAATTAAATCCTTTGCAGAAGCAAGAAATGAAGCTAACTGCTTTACCACTGCTGCAGGTCCAGCACCATTAGAAATCATTTCTAAACAAGAGACTCTTAAGCCAAAAACATTTTCTGATGCGCTTAAGAAATCTCCAGAAAAAATGAAAACCTTGGGAAGAATTTATTCAATTCCTAAGGAACCAAGTTTTGAAAACAAAGACAAATTTAAACTCATAAATCGAGATTTTATTGAAATCTTTGCAAAAGCTAGAAAAGCTGGTACAAAATCTTTACTTGAAGAAAGATTTTTTACCACTGATAAAAAAGACATCAGCTATTTCAATTTTATTGAAGGTGCAGATCCAAAACTGGTTTACAAAGCCTTTAATTGTGGACTAGTTAAGAACATATATCCTTCAAAAAATTTATTGGAGGTTAAAGAATTCCCTGAAGAATTCAAATAAGCAATCAAGACCTTCAGAACAAAGGTTCTTAAACAAGCAGATCGAAACATCTTCATAAGTGTCTCAAGTACAATATGCGACTGGGATGAAGAAGAACAGTTTATGAGTCATTATCACTATATCGAAATAGGTATAGCCCGGGAGCAAGCAAGTTACCATCCCTCCGAACAGATGGAAACAACAGTCTTTATACAAAGACAAGACCTCATTCCCCTTCGCGTTAGAGGATTGGAAAAAATAATTAACAAATTGCTAAAACTAAATGATGAAAGCAATATTAAAGTTAATTACTGTAAGGAAAAGGTCATCATGTGCTCATGGTCACCAAAAATTATCTCTGAGAAAGATATTGAGACTATCCTTTGGTTCGAAGAAAAGTTCAACAAAGGACAAATTTCACATGGGTAACGGGTCCCTTACTTCTGCGTGCCAACTTGATAAGGGTGTTTTTATGCATATTTTATGTGTATATTTAAGTATGATTTGAGTTATTTTATTGTTAGTTTCATAAATTTTTGATTGTACATAGTTCACATTACTCCGAGTGCTTTTATTGGTGTAGATTGATGATTTGGAGTCTGTTTTTGGTGAATTTTGGGCCATGGTTTCATGTCAAACATACCCGGGGTTTCGGATGCAAAAACACTCAAAATCCCAAGCTAAACGCGTCATTTCGGGCCTTTTCATCAAACACGGGCGGTGTGTTTTTAGCACGTGCTTTTTAGAAGTCAAAAACAAGCAATATTTCGACTCGACGTACTCAAACACGGCCGTGTTGGGAAAATCCAAAAAACACGGCCTGCTTCGTGCTTTTAAAGCACTGGGCGTGCTTTTAAATCGGTGGTTTTTCTTTGGCGGAAATTATGGAGACTTTCCATTTTGCTTTTTGACAACCTTTGAGCAACTTTTACACCTCATTTTGATGCACCAAGCTCTATTATTCCCTCAATTGTAATGTGGACACAATGATTCAACCAACTCAACCATGAATGTGCACACAATGATTCAACCAACAACCATGGAAGTGGAGCATTTGTTAGCATTATTGATGTGTTCTTTCACAAAGATGGTGCCTATAAAAGCCAAGAGTTTGAGTTGGAAATGAAGAATTCATGTAGTATTCATTGATAAAGAGATTCATTGTATATTCATTGTATATTCTAAGTTTCAAAGCAAAATACATTGAGAGGATAAAAGAGAGGTAGAGTTGGAAATTGAAGAGCAATAGAGGAGAAGGCTTGGAGCTCAACATCATTGCAATCAACCAAGGAGGAAGTCTTGTATTGGTCTTGAATAAGAGCTAAGTACACCATGTTCATTTTATTCATATCTTCTTGTGTAGTATACTCTTTTGACAAAGCCATGTGTAGCTAAATTTCTAGTGTTTGAATGTAATGAACTCTAAAATGAATTTGTGATTAAGGTTTGTATGTTTTTAATAAAATCTTCATGTTTTGTGTGATTCACTTATATTATGCTTTATTCATTCAAATTGGTATATGCGCAATATTGATTTGAAGTTTATTTTTCATCCGGGAAATCGAGAGATTCATGGTGACATAGAACCTATATAAGTGAAAAGAGTTGCATGCAATCCTAGATATAGGAAGACATAAATCTTCCGGATTAGGGTCAAACCTAATATGGGAATTCACAAATCGTTATAATCTTTGTCGGGGGTTTTAACTAGAAAGAGATTTGATTAATCAACTTGAGATTAGAAGTTATTCGCTCGATAGAGGTTTAACTTAAATCGGAATTTCTACGGTCCATGAAACATGAGATTTTACTAAAAGAGGTTGGTTTTGCTTAAGGGATTATGGTTGTATTTTTATCTTGTTAAATCACAAAAACATTCTAGAGGATTTACATTCAAACACATTTCTAGCTCTTGATTTCTTAATTCTACAATCTATTTTTATTTGATCTTTTGTAAGTTGCAATTATATTAAAATTCTCTATTTTTCATTTTCATTAAACAAACAAAACTCGAAAATTGCTAGATTAAATAACAAAAAGACGGTAATTATTAGTATTTACAATCCTCGTGGGAATGACACTCGGACTCAATAATCTATACTACAAAACGATAGGTGCACTTGCCTATGGTTTTCTAGAGTAGTTTTTGAGCCATCACAACTACTCCGCAGAAAACTCGAAAGGCATGAATGCAATTTTTGCAAACATGATAAAGAAAAAGAAGATCGACAGCAAACAACAAGATCTTGATTCGCTTGTCCACCCACCACTTCTAAAGATAACAAAGACATGTGAACCAATTACTTTAACAAATTGACTCACATATCATGTGAGTGGGTCTGAAGAAAAATCGTCATGCATGACGTATTGTAAAATAATTGAAGTATCACCTTGTATTTTTCAGTATGCATAGCTAAAAAAGCCTAAGGGCAATTAGAAATTCAGGGAACTTCTTAGAGAAGAACCCTTGTGTCCTTGTAAAAATTTCCTTTCAATAAAATTTTCTATATCTACCAAATGTCCAAGTTATTTCCGCAAATCACTGAATAGACCAATTTTTGGGAAAGTAAAGACGATTAGGAGGGCGGCGAATAGTACCATGCCTTAGGTTTGGTAGAAGAAGCGAAAAATAAAATAATTTGAGATTTGTAGAAAATTGAAGGATAAAAATCAAGGTACAAGATGTTCATTCTTTTAAGAAAATTACCTAGAATTATCCAATTGCTCGTATTTTACATATTTTAATCAAAACAAATCATAATAAACTACAAATCACTATGCATTCTGTCAATAGAGGATTTTTTGCTGAAATAGCAAAAAATCCCACTTGGGTTCCACCCAAGTGGGCGTCATCGAACAAACCAAGGCGGTTGAGTTCATGCCACCCATGTGGACACCACCCAACTCCACACAAATGTTGACACATGTCACTTATTACTATCTTTTAAGAAAATTACCTAGAATTATCTAATTGCTCGTATTTTACATATTTTAATCAAAACAAATCATAATAAACTACAAATCACTATGCATTCTGTCAATAGTGGAATTTTTGCTGAAATAGCAAAAAATCCCACTTGGGTTCCACCCAAGTGGGCGTCATCGAACAAACCAAAGGGTTGAGTTCATGCCACCCATGTGGACACCACTTAACTCCACACAAATGTTGCACATGTCACTTATTACTATCTTTGCCAAACATAATTTGATATGGGCAAACCATCTAACAATTTAACAGAAAATTCTGTAAAAATTTATTGTTTTTCAAAAGCGATTTTTTTTTGCAATAACAAAATGCAAAATGGATTATGAATTTTTAAAAAAAATTATGAGTCCGCCTCCAAAACCAACTTGGTATTAGAGCCGTGTATACGGTTCTAAATTAAATTAATTGTTTTAAATAAATTTTTAAAGCATGTCTGGTTTAACTCTTGAAAAGGAGATTGAACTCCTAAAAGAAGAAAAACGCGATTTGCTTGAACAAGCCAGATCTTTAGAAAATATTTTAAGTTCTCGATTAAGAGAACGTGATCCCTTGTTAGAAGATCTTCAGATTTATATAACAAGAATAAATAACATTAATGATTATCTTAATCAGTTAAGAAATCTTAATGGAAATAGAAGATAATCGAGCAATCGATTTTTTACGATGGCCTTGACAAATTATTTTTGAAGAAAATAGTGAAGGTTTTTACTCTAGTATTATCTTTAAACAAGAAAAACTTTCAAAGATTGCAGCCACTCAGCTAGATCTGAAAAAAGAACAAGTTTTTAACTTACTAAAATTTATTCCTAAAATGATGAATAATATTTTAAAAAGAAAAAATGAAATTTTTTATTGTGTTTCCAGTAAAGAAATGCATATCGATATTTCAGATACAACTAGCAGCGTTTATTTACCATTAATTACTCGTGAAGAAATTAACAGTAAATTAGCCAGTATTCCTATAGATATTCGAACAAAAATTAGTGTTTTACATCTTGGAGCGATTAAAATACTAATCAAAGCAGAGTTTAGAGAATGAATAGATTCTCCCATAAAGATGGCCTTAATTGATAATCGAATTAGAGACAGAAAAGAATGCATTTTAGGTGTTGCTCAAGGCAACTTAATTTACAATAAATATATGTTTACAGTTTATCCTAAGTTCGGATTAAGTTTAGCAACCAAGAACTTAGATCAAGTCTTAAGTTTCGTACATAAATTTGAGAGATCGGATTTAATGGACAAAGGCTATAAAGTTTTTAGCATAACTTATCTTATAGGATATGCGTTAACCAATAGTCATCATCGCATCGACTATAAGAAAAAAGAATACATCGAAATTGACGATGTATTTTCTGATATTGGAAAGATTGAAGAAACAAAGTTTTCTGAAATCACTCCTATAGAAAATTCTTGGGCTATCGATATAGCTAAAGGAAAACGACTTATTGGTTCTAAACCAACATTAAGTCATCATAAACGTTCAGGAGAACCTTCTAATAGAGAACTCCTAAAATCTATGTCTAAACGCATAGATCAATACTCTGAAAATTTTGAAAAAATGAAAAAAGTTCTTGGAGATGTATAACTCTAAACCAAAATTTTCTAAAATATGACACTTCCAGAGATTAAATCTTTGATAGAAACTGCGCTCATTAAAATTAGAGATCTTGAAAAAAGATTTGAATCTTTTGAAAAGAAAAAAGAACTTTTAAACCTGAACATCTTGAGATTGTTGCTGGTAAAATTATACAGGAAATTTCTGATAAAATTGATAAAAACAATTATATTTGTGAAAAACAAGATCCTTTAGTGAATAATATTGAAGGAGATATATTAAAAACAATTAGTTTTAAATATTCGCCACCAAATCACCTTGTTGGAAATGCTGAATTAGGTTCATCAGGAAATCCAAATGCTTTGACTTGGCCTTTTCAACCTAAAAAATGAGTTTTTCTAAAAAACTTGAAACCTATTTTTGGGAACATATTCTTGATAATCAAGAAGAAATCAATGGTTTTGATCCAATTCAAGAACTTGTTAAATTAATGACCTTTGATGAGTCAGGTATCATACAACAACTTGAAGAAAAAAGCTTTTCTCAAAACATTTTTTGGCCTTGAAAGTGAAAGAAAAATGTTTTGTTCAAATCAAGAAACAAATGGGAAACCGACAATGATCAAGAAACCAGTGAAGACGAAAATCTAGATCAACCTCTAGGAAATTTCAGGATGAATAGACAACCTAAAACAGAAGATGCGGAAGCATCTACTTCAAGGGATAAAAAGAGAAAAACACCATAAGGTGTTAATTGGCCAAAAGAGCAAAACAAAACTCCTGATCAAAAAGGAGGACATATTCCTACACTTAATATCGATTGTGTAACCAAAGAATCTGAAAGAAGAAATTTGATTGACGCCTGGGCAAGAGATATTAGTCTTCTTATCCAAACCAACCCAACCCAGATACTTATGAAGAACCAAATACTCTTCTTTTACTTATGGAGCATAAAACAACAGGTATTGCTCAATCTATGGTAAAAAATACCACTTAGATAACAATAGGAAAAACTTCTAATATGATTTTTGAAGAAGTCATTAATAGTTTTTACACTATGTTCCTTGGTATTAACTTAACAACTGAACTCGTTCAGGAAAAGATAATCGAGCAAGATATTGCCCGAATCAGATTGGCAAATATGATACTTTGTGATATTTGTTTACTTGATGATTTTACTTGTGATTATGAGAAAAATCTTTATAAACTTCCTCAGGATGAATACCCGTCTTTAGTTAGACAATACATTAAAAAACTCCCTATTATAGGAGAAAGAGTTTTACAAGAATTTGAAAAACAAGCAACTGATGTAAAAATGTTTTCATTAGGATTTGCGATCATTTAATTGCCAAGAAAGAAATTACATCAATTTGTGAGCTTTCTAGTAAGCAAAAAAAGTTAGACTCTATTCCATTTTCATGCACTGTAGTTAAGCATTGATAATTCAATGGCATTACACATGAATCTGTGCAGTAAAATATATGGGTATAAATAGAAAAGCCGTTATAGAAATTGGAATTGAAGCAAATCAGTTACAGTGGATCATAAACAGCACGCATAAAATGAACAGTCATCAATAGAACCCAACAATGAGTTAATCTATATTTGACGGACTTAGAATGATGTGGGCAAAATAATACTTGAGACTTACTTGTAAGCAAGCTCTTTAAAGCTATCGTTCCAGCCCCTGAGGTGCTGATCAAGAAGCGCTTGAGTTATAGAACTTATTTGAAACACATTTGGAGATCCTAAAATCAACTCCAAGATTACCACACCAACACTCCACATATCATACCTACCCAAGAAATCAGCACCAATAAAATCAATCTTACTGGATATAAAAGGGTAAAAGATGCACTATGTAATTCTTCTTATCGCCGTTATTTCATTATCCTCAAATTGCTAATAAAAAGCTCTCTGGTAATGCTAACATCGAGTGGCACCAATCTTACTAAAGTATCAGTAATTATGCGAGCTACATAAGTTTAACTGTGTCCAAGTATGAACCATTCATATCTGAAGTTTCATTGGCTTTTGATCTCCTTTCATATTGTTCCATTTTGTAAGAAAGTGAGTTCAGAATAGAGTTAAGCCGAAAATGAACTGTTATACACACCAGCCAACTAACCAATTTTAATTACAACCATAGAAGCAAAAAATAGAGACACAAGTAAGGGGAAAACTATAAATATGGAAACACAAAATAGAGAGAGAATTATAAATAGTTCATGTCCAACAATCTTCACCTGACAATTTGACAAAGTGCTTATAATTTCTTCTATAATTCAATCTCTCAGTAGAAAAATCGCATCTCCTTTGTCAGTGGGAATCCATCTCAGCCCAATAAATTAAAATGATACCTCCAACAAGCTACTACATTAAGATAAATACTACAAATTCAACATCTACTTGAATGGGCAGATTTATGAAATAATTGGACTCTAAGATTATGTTTCGACACCTTCATTCCAAACACAAAACAATTATTCTGTTCATGTTAGTAAAGCTTACAGAATTAAATAAACAGTTACATGGCAAGATATCCTCAGCCAGAGAAAAGAAATAATCGCCTGTAACAGATGGGGGTATCTTGATCTAGAGAAAGAAAATGAAACCAGTTTAAAAGTTTTCAATTAAAACATCTGTCATCAAGTTGCTGAAACCTAAATATGGAAAGCAAGAGTTAATGAAAAAGAGATTCAACATACTTTGCAGTGACGCTTGGTGGCCCCGATACCAGCTCACATTTAGAAAAGCTTCCGGCGGAGCATAATCAGAAGTTTGTTCAGCACTATCAGATAGAAAAGCATATAGAATTTAAATATCAACACAAGAACAAAGAGATTATATCTGCATATAAGGTTGGAATCACATGAAAATGGGAGGAAGTTGGTGATTAACCTATGGCAACATTTCTCTAAAAAAAGTCAGAAGATGGAGATAGACATGAAACACTCCAATGTAAAATTCAGCATAATATACATTAATTCACATAAAGGAAAATAATTAGTCAGTGTATAGACTGACGTGGCCCTAATTTATGTTCCTTTAAAAAGTATGCAGAACCTACTTTAGGAGAGGGGTTTCATAGAGTTTTGGACACTGATCATACATGGGCCAAAGAAGTGATTTACAGACAATTAGGATCTTGAGCCACTTTCTGGTATGTACTTTCTTGCCATTCCCATGCATGAGTTTGGAAAATACTCAAAAGATTTAATGCAATATGCCAGCAGGAAAATGTAATACCTAGAAGGCCCAACAGACCCATATAAATGCTTCACTGTGAAATCATTCACGGCACTGCCAAAGTCAATAATGCGCCTGCAATTGATAAGTAAAAGGCATCAAAAGTAGTCTGCAAGCATAAAATGGATGAGAATCCAGCTCTCCATTACACATCATCAAACAGGTGCTGCAACATCCAAGCATAGCATTGATAACATGTTTTGTACACATTTTAAAAAAGCCGAACCGTTCCTGGACCAAACACGACTCCCAGTCTAATACTAATGCGCTAAGGGTATACTAGTTATTATCAGTATAAAGAAGCAACAGCATACAAGGTTCCAAATTAAGCAGATGTGCTATACCATTAGCTACAAAAGTGAAAATTCAGTAATTTGCAGTGCTAAAATAAACATTCAGCAAACACTTTAGCAAGCCAGAAAGCAGAACACGACAATCATAACACAAATAAGCAGTACATTTTAGTAGTGTAATTCTTCTCACTATTTGGACTTCCTGTCAAGCAGCTTCCTGAGTCCTGATCTTCAAAGCATATTACCATGTTTTCTTGCCATATATAACATCTCAATTAGCTTTTGATTGTGTAAAGTATTAAATGCCACTGCACAACCTCAGACGTCTTCTTACCAGGTTTGATATCCCTGTGAGTGATGTTTCGGTCGTGGCAGGACTTCAGCGCCATCAACTAAGCAAAACATAAGGATGTCAGGAGGTTGTTTGGTGAGAAATGCTATTTCCATTTTACACTTAACCACTGATTCATTTTACACTTAAACCCCAATTCCAAATTTCCCACACACACACACACCCCTCAAAACTCCCGGCAGTACTAATAGCCAGTTTGTTGTGGGACAGGTTCATGTGTGCACAATAATCAATAAGCATCAAAGGCAGTATCTAAGAATGCTAGTGTTAACTTGCCATATTATAAGCGTACCAACTGCCATATTATATTACGAAATTCCTCTTGCCCTGCTTCTGTAGTCTTCAACCAGTGCCACCATCTTGATGGCCGCAATATCTGAACTCGCTTACGCGCTCACTTTTTCTTTGTCATCATCAGTCACCACTTCTTCAGCAGTATACAGAAGTTTTGAAAAGGAAATACCTTCATGATGAAATACAAGCCATATCTCATTGGATCGTGACTCAAAAGATTCAACATATCTCGCAATATGATTCAATCCTTCTTCATAGGCAGCTCCATGCAGTCTTTTTTCCCTAAAAATCGCATCCTCAGGACTTGAGGATTCCTCAGTTTCTCGCCCAACTGATTCATTTACATGTGTGAAGCCATGTGCATTGCATTGTGATATTTTCCAGACGAAGTCTGGTTCTCCAGAGGATGATGAACCTTGTAGAGAATTGGAGGCATTTAAAAAAACTTCACCAAAGTACTTCTCCCGCAAACCACTCAAGTAAGCACCAATTCCCCTTTCCACCTGTTCACAGAAACCAGTGAATTTAATAAATCAAGCATTTGATGATTATAATAACTAGGAAAAGTTTCTATTTCACAAAACCAACTGCAGATACAATATGATAAAATCAATAAGAGAACCCTCACTAACTGCCCCTTCTGATGTATGAAAATCTGCACGAGTTATGACATTTTCCAGCAAAAAGGAAGAGATAGAAAACCATACTACAATAACAAAAGAGAAAAGATCATGCTGTGATTTTACAGCTTGTTTTCCCTTACAATAAGAATAATATTATGAAATAAAAACTGGAATTTGCTACATAACAATAAACAATGATTCAGTTACAATGATTGCAACGCCAACATCTCCGTATAAGTGCATATTTGTTTTTTTTTTTTTTTTTTGTGTGTGTGTGTGGATACTCAACACAAGGATATAATCTTCACTTTTATATGTGAGTCAACAAAAATGCCTGAGATTTCATTGAAATTCACAGGACTTTAGCCTTAACGCAATCGCCCAGCAAGTATTTTCTCATAAAATTATTTTGTACCTCTGTTCTATCACTCAGAAAAATATTAATATGAGAGAAGCTTTAAGACGCCATGTATCATATTCGAAATGAATTGGAGATATATAGCATGAGTTATGTTTCCATATAGTGGCACAATTCGGGCATTAGATCCTCATCAGAATGAGAATCTCATGGTGCACTTAGTATCTTATGGTTTAATTCTATCGCAGGTAGATAATAGACTAATCTCACACTATTTTTATCACCATTTTCTTTGCCATAATTACCTTTAGTGTTGTCATGTTATTATTTAGTTAGCTAGCAACTAGTAGAGATTCAGTGGGTTTAAAACTAATAACATATACCACAATCCATTTGTGAAGGTATGATTCTGATAGTATTTTAGTGCCACAGCAGCATATTGCAATTCTACTATTTCAAAACATAGCAGCAGATTGTTCTAAAGCTCTTTGTTATCAGGTTGTTTGCCATATCAAAGATGCAAAAGGTTATGGTTAAAGCTAATGTATATAATATATATATAGGAGCACTTTAAGGAACATGTCTACATACTTTAGGTAGTGGGTTTAGTATTATAAGGAATGTGTTTCCTACACTTGTATATAAATATGTAACTATCTGATCAATAGATAAGTGTGTTCTCTCAAATCTTAATTCTCATTTTACATGGTATCGAGCCAGTAGAAGAACACCACAGAAAAAAAAAAATTGGGTTTCAGTACTGTTCATCTTATTGGGCTTGTCTTTTCCAGCCAGCAGCAGCAACCTTGTTCAGTGTTTCTTTTTTTGTTCTTTTACCTTTGGCACCTAGGGTTTTGCAGCTGTTTCAATTTTTTTTTCTCCAGCCAGACAACTTATCTCACCACCACCACGACCAGGTGCGCCCTCCACCCCTCTACCTGTTGCCGGAATCTGGTGACCATTTCCGGCGCGTGGCACTCTCACGAGCAGCAAATGTTAAATCTGCGCGTGTCCGACGCGCCCCCATTTTCTCTCACCTCCACCACCAAGGGTTGCGCCCCTCCTTGTTCGGCATTCCCCAGGAGTTACGTCGCCTGTGCCGGCGCGTGGCTGTCACACGCTCAGGGAACGTTGATTCCCTAGTTTGGTTATTACTTTCTCTGTCAAGTTGGTTGTCCGTCTCTGTCCAGCCCTCCAGGTGCACTCTTTTTGGATATTTTTATCTTCCTTTTGTTATTTTGCACCAGTCAACACTCTGCCCGCGGGTCGTTCCGGTCAGCATCACTCTTGTGCTGGACCAATTTGACCAGATTTGACTTTAATCAGGTTTTGGTTTTTTATTCTGAGTTGGGTCCAATTTTATTACGTATTTTCGCTTTGTTATTTGACTGCTGAAAAAAAAAGAGAGAAAAGAAAATAAAATGGGAGAAAAGAAATCTGAAGTTACGTCTGCCGTTACGACCGAGTTAATTCCTGTAATGTCAAAAATCACAGACCATAAACTAAATAGGTCGAATTATTTAGATTGGAGTAAAACTGTTCGGCTTTACTTGAGGAGTATTTCTATGGATAAGCATTTAACTGATGAACCACCTACTGATGATTCCAAAGTATCTTGGCTACGAGATGACGCTCGTTTGTTTTTGCAAATTCGTAATTCTATTGAAAGTGAGGTTATTGGTATAATAAATCACTGTGAATTTGTGAAAGAATTAATGGATTACTTAACGTTTGTGTACTCAGGGAATGGCAATATCAAACGTATGTACGATGTGTGTCAAGCCTTTTATCGTGCAGAAAAAGGCGAGAAATCCCTCACAGACTACTTTATGGATTTTAAGAAAACTCACGAGGAACTTAATATGTTACTTCCTTTTACCCCTGATGTAAAAGCTCAGAAAGCTCAAAGAGACAAGATGGCAGTTATATTTTCTTGGCCGGTTTACCTTCTGAATTCGAGACTACAAAGTCTCAAATTCTATCCAGCCCCGAATTATCATCACTTGAAGACGCTTTTAGCAGAGTCCTTCGCACCGAAAGTTCTACACCTATTCAAACTCATAGTAATCAGAGTGCTCTTGTCAGTCACACTTTTGACTCCAAAAGGCCACTGTATCAAAAGAATAGCAATCCAGGGAGAAACTTCCATCACACTACTGGGTCTCGGGGACCCGATCTAAGCACCATTGTATGTCGTTACTGTCATGAACCAGGACACTTTAAGCGGGATTGTCCAAAGTTACAGCGCAAGAATCGGTTCAACCAATCCGCACATCTTGCTTCTGCTAATGCTCCTCCTGAGTCCATCTTAATTTCTGTCGATGAATATGCCAAGTTCTCACAGTACCAAGAATCTCTAAAGTCTTCATCTACTCCGATCACTGCAATCGTTGATTCAGGTAAAATGCAAACATGTTTTGTTTCCTCATCTTCCAAATGGGTAATTGACTCTGGTGCAACAGATCACATGATAGGTAATTCCAGTCTATTTACTTCATTTAACTCCCATGCATCTAGTTCCTCAGTTACCTTGGCCGATGGCTCTCGTCTCATGTTCTCGGATCCGCACTTGTTATCCCCACACCCTCACTCCCGTTGCACTCTGTTTTAAACCTACCGATTTATCCTTTAATCTAGTCTCATTAGAGCTTACTCGCTTCTCTTAAAGCTGTTGTCTCATTCTTTCCGATTTTTGCTTGTTTCAGGATCTTACGACGAAGAAGATTATTGGTAAAGGACATGAGTCTGAGGGCCTCTACATCCTTGATACACAAGTTCCAAAGTCTCTTGCATGTTTTGATGTTGTCACACCCTTTACAGCACATTGTCGGTTCGGACATCCTTCATTATCTACATTGAAGAAACTTTGCCCTCAGTTTTCTCGTCTCTCTGCCTTAGATTGTGAGTCATGTCAATTTGCTAAACATCATCGTTTGAGTTTTCCTCCTCGCGTCAATAAACGAGAAGTAGCTCCATTTGCGTTGGTCCATTCAGATGTTTAGGGTCCTTGTCCTGTAGTGTCTAAACTTGGGTTTAAGTATTTTGTTACGTTTGTTGATGATTATTCTCCAATGACGTGGTTATTTTTAATGAAAAATCAATCTGAATTGTTTCATCATTTTACTACCTTTTGTGCTGAAATCAAAACTCAATTCAATACCCCTGTCCAAAATTTCCAGAGTGATAATGCTAAAGAATACTTGTCAGAATCCTTTCAAAAATATATGGTTCAACATGACATTATTCACCAAACTTCTTGTGTAGATACGCCTTCTCAAAATGGCGTTGTTGAACGGAAAAATAGACATCTTCTGGAGACCGCTAGAGCTTTACTATTTCAAATGCACGTTTCTAAACACTTTTGGGCTGATGTCGTCTCCACTACTTGTTTTCTGATTAATCGTATGTCCTCTTCTATTCTGTCTGGGGACATTCCTTTTCAAGTTCTCTTTCCCGGTAAATCACTATTTCCTATTAAGCCACGCACATTTGGTTGCACTTGTTTTGTTCGGGATGTCCGGCCCCAACTTACGAAACTTGATCCAAAATCTCTAAAGTGTATCTTCATTGGATATTCATGTGTGCAAAAAGGATATCGTTGTTACAGTCCCACTCTTAACAAGTATCTTGTGTCTGCCGATGTCACCTTTCTCGAACAAACACCATTTGCACCTTCGACCGGCTCTTCTACTCCAACAGACGTAGATGATGTACTCATCTACACCATTACATCATCTAGTTCTATCGTTTCTCCAGCTCCTGCTAAACCTGCTAAACCTCCCATAACACAGGTATACAGTCGTCGCCAACCATCTTCCACCACTGGCCCTCCTGCTCCTTGTCCTGTTGCACTTCTTCCGTCATCGGATCCTGATCCAAGTAATGATCTCCCTATCGCGCTTCGTAAAGGTAAACGACAATGTACTTATCCCATCTCTTCTTTTGTGTCTTATAATAATTTATCATCATCCTCATGTTCTTTTATTGTATCTCTTGACTCTGTTTCTATACCTAAAACTCTTCGTGAAGCTTTATCTCACACGAGTTGGCGTAATGCCATGATTGAGGAGATGAATGCTTTAGACACCAATGGTACTTGGAACTTGGTTAACTTACCTCCAGGAAAACGGGCTATTGGTTGTAAGTGGGTCTTTGCTATTAAACATAATCCCGATGGCACTATTGCTCGTTTGAAAGCCCGACTTGTTGCTAAAGGATATGCTCAGACATATGGGGTTGATTATTCTGATACTTTTTCACCTGTTGCTAAGCTCACGTCTGACCGGTTGTTCATTTCTATGGCAGCCACATATTCTTGGCCTTTACATCAGTTAGACATCACAAATGCATTTCTTCATGGTGACCTTCAGGAAGAAGTCTACTTGGAGCAACCCACCTGGTTTTGTTGCTCAGGGGGAGTCTGGGAAAGTTTGTCGCCTTCGTAAGTCTCTATATGGTTTGAAACAGAGTCCTCGAGCATGGTTTGGAAAGTTTAGTCAAGCTATTGAGCATTTTGGAATGAAGAAGAGTAAATCCGATCATTCGGTGTTCTACAAACAGTCTACAGCCGGTGTCATTCTACTAGTGGTTTATGTTGATGATATTGTCATTACTGGAAGTGATAACAGTGGTATCTCATCTCTCAAAGCATTTCTTCATACCCAGTTTCATACAAAAGATTTAGGGGCACTAAAGTATTTCTTGGGTGTCGAGGTGCTAAGGGGTAAGAAAGGAATATTCTTATCTCAAAGAAAATATGTGCTTGATTTATTATCTGAAACAGGAAAATTAGGGGCTAAACCATGCAGCACTCTTGTGGTTCCTAATGTACAACTTACGAAAGATGGGAAGTTATTTACGGATCCAGAGAGATACAGGAGATTGGTTGGGAAATTGAACTATCTAAGCATTTCGACTCGACGGATATTGCATACTCAATTAGCATGGTAAGTCAATATATGTCTTCCCCAACAATCGATCACTGGAAAGCTGTTGAACAGATTTTGTGTTATTTGAAAGGAGCACCTGGACGAGGAATTATGTATAGCAATCATGGTCATACTAGAATTGAAGGATTTTCGAGATCTTGATCGGCGCAGATCAAAGAAGATCGAAGATCTAATACAGGCTATTGTGTATTTGTCGGAGAGAATTTGGTTTCATGGAAAAGCAAGAAGCAAAATGTGGTTTCACGTTCAAGTGCGGAATCAGAATATAGGGCTATGGCCAAAACTGTATGTGAAATAATGTGGATACTCCAACTCCTCACAGAAATAGGCTTTAAAGTTTCTATACCAACTAAGTTATGGTGTGATAATCAGGCTGCACTCCATATTGCATCTAATCCAGTATTTCATGAACGAACAAAGCATATTGAGATTGATTGTCATTTCGTTCGCGAGAAGATTCAAGAAGGCTTGATTTCTACAGGATACGTAAAGACTGGAGAACAATTGGGAGATATATTCACCAAAGCTCTCGGTGGGGTTCGAGTTAATTATCTTTGTAACAAACTGGGCATGAACAATGTTTATGCTCCAGTTTGAGGGGGAATGTTAAAGCTAATGTATATAATATATATATATAGGAGCACTTTAGGAGCACTTTAAGGAACATGTCTACATACTTTAGGTAGTGGGTTTAGTATTATAAGGAATGTGTTTCCTACACTTGTATATAAATATGTAACTATCTGATCAATAGATAAGTGTGTTCTCTCAACTCTTAATTCTCATTTTACATGGTCTACACATGGTTGTGGTCTTACTGAAGTGCGGGATGTGGCACTTCACTTGAAAGAAGTTTGTATACATTCATGGAAACATTACAATCTAACATATCAGGGTGCGATCAAAGAAAAGCATGTGAATTTGAATTATTTACCATAATCCGCTTCAAAATGAACATATTCTCATCAGAATGGCCAACACCTTGCAACCTTCATCCGAAAAACTTGTAGCTATATTTTCGTCATAAGCCCTCAAATGCTCATTTCGTACGAGAACATTGTCTTTTGCATGCCTCCTTTTGAGATCTTTTCCAACTTGAGAACAATTCCAATTGAAAGCAAGCCAAACTTCTCCATATGCTCCACGGTCAAACTTCTTCTTTAAAATGTACCTATGATTAAGGCATTTTACGTATAAAAGATTACAACTGATATTAATGTGGGCAATGGATAAAACAAATGACAACATGAGTCTAAATCGGGATCGGAGGGTTATGCCAAAGCACCATTTCATGACATAGCTTAATTGAACAACTCAACCATTTATAAATTTGTTAATAGGCATTGTACTTCCCAGATTCTACACAAGAAACTAACTAGTGCATTATTCATATCAGCAAACCACCTGCCTAAAAACAGCTTATCGGAACACAAATAATAATCTCATCACCAAGGCATAATATATCACTTATCTATGATAAAGATTAAAGAGAAAAAAGAGGAACCAAGTGCCAGCAAAGTTCTACGCAGATACCCCTAAAAAAGAACAGCAATACATACAAGCTAAATATCATATACTTTTAGCGAAAGATACTATGTCAAAGGGTAAAAGCATAAGTTACCACTTCATAATGAGAAGGTTTACTACTACAAATAACATTTCTAAAAGAAAATTTTGATGTCTAAATCACAAATCCCTATGCATTCAACACCCAGGACAAAAGAAGCCCCAACGTCTTGAATACTTAGAATATCGAATAAAGACCTGCCAGATATCAAAGCAAATTACTTATTTAACATCAGCATCCGCAGCTAATTACACAATTCCCCTTCCACCATTAAGATAAACATTATGGCTAAGGATTAAAAATTCTCTAGGAAACCAATCTACCTTGTATCTGGCGTCACATGCTCATTTTGACCAGTATTATGAAAAGGTATTGATTCAAGCAAACCAAGGAATCTTGCAAAGCCATCAGAATTCATGCACTGATCTTTATCCTCGTCAATATACATTCCAAAGTGCACACATATATGTTGATCATTGTACAAATCCAATGGTCCACCTGCATCAAAAAAGAATTGGAGTTCAAATATCAAATATAAATGCGAATACACAACACATAACCAAGTTCTTTTACATAATTTTATAAAGTGAAAGTGCCTGCCATAAGCCTAATATGTCATTTTAGGAGAGCAACGGAGATAATTGAGTTTTACAAAGATAACAATTCAACTTACTCCAAGAAAACTGATCAATGCCAGTTAAAGCAGGTGATAGGTCAGACACGGATTCCGGTCATCTTTATGGACCCAAAATGTGTAATCATCATTCACGTCAAGGTTCTCAGACAAATAAAAGCATCCAAAGTTGTGTTTTCCTTCAACCTGCCACAAGATAGAAGTCAGTAACACAATCCAACTAACTGTTAATCATTTTGAAGAGGATTGTAATGGGTCAATTTGCATATGCACAAAAGGAATAAGAGCTATCAAAGTCTCATAACATACCATGAACATCTATTCAGTAGCATAACAGTTTTAATCACAGATGAAACACCCAATAGAGTAAAAAGCGAAGCTCAAAACAACCACACCAGCAAAATATTTGTAAGCCAAAGAGAAATCACCAATGTAAAGGATAAAAAAGCATAATAAAGTGGGAACTTTATATTTATTAACCGCCAATTATTCTTTATCTATCTTCTTGGTCAAGGTATCGTTTTGGAATACAGTGGTAAAAAGCATAACAGTATTTAATCACAGATGAAACACCCAATATAGTAAAAAGCGAAGCTCAAAACAATCACACCACCAAAATATTTGGAAGCCAAAGAGAAATCACCAATGTAAAGGATAAAAAAGCATAGTAGAGTGAGAACTTTATATTTATTATACATAAATTATTCTTTAGCAATCTTTTTAGTCTAAGTATCGTTTTTGAATACAGTGATGAAAATCAAATAAAATAGATAAACTACCAGTAAGTTCAATCTACTAAACAAAATTGAAGTGATGTTTGTTTTTCACCATAACCAATGATTAGATTGTTTTCTTTTTCTTCAACTACATAGCACCATTTTCAATAGCAGTTGAATCACACGAAATGATGACAACAATGAAATAATTTCTACTGTTTCAATGGAACAAACTTTTTAACTTTGCCAAAAGATAAGGACAAATCGAAATGAAAGAAATCATTAACTACCACATGTTTGAAATTTTGAATAAGGAGCATATAAGCAATACAATTCAAGAGCTACAAATCTTTAACAAAAGGGAAGTTTTTCGTAGAGCTACAATTACAAGAGAGGAGTACATACATGCATAACCCTATCCATGTTACATATATGCCGGACCTTCTCTCAGTCCAATATTCAAAACGAAATGGGCCTATTGTAAAAGAATCTAGACATTCCTGGGTAAAATCCCAGACCAAACAATTCCAGAGAGGGTTAACTAAGTTGAGCCTGTTTACAACCCTCTAGTGATCCATGATACCTGCAAAATGCACCCTTTATGACATGCTTTTTACACTGTCAATATCTTCCTCCACTTCATGTGCTTCATCATACAAACTTATTTCATATGATTTTCTACTATGTCACCATCCACGTTCCAAATTATCTTGATTTGTTGAGAGAGGTGCATAAAATCCATTCTGGTCCCAAAAGCCACCTGCTCTTATATCAATGTAAATAGAAGTTCATAATGTTACCAACTAGCTACTGCAATCTGAAAAAGCATCCTATTATTGGTGGTAGGAGAGTTGGAGCTAAGACAAAACAAGACCGGGTAAGTCCAATTACACACAAAGATAGGGTTCACCTTGTAGTCTAAGGAAAAGGTTGCCCAAACAATTCTGTCGCCATATACTTGATTCAGATTATACAAGGTTTAGTTAACAAACTTGAACCTCTTTTTAAGGAAACATTAATATTGAACTTATTACAGAAGTTGATGATGCACTTTTAAATGCATGTATTGGAACATAAACAGAAAACCAGCCAGAAACAGTAAGCAGATAACTTTATGGATAAAAAATTAGGTAGCTTGTTCCAAGTCTTACAAGCAATCTATCAAACTTGGCAACATCTGGAAGAGGCTGCAGTTCCATGAGTACTGAAGTGTTTTCATCAGCTAACAAATGAGTACAACACATGTCAGAAATTTTGTAACAGACTCAAGATTGGAATATAGATTCAAACATGAAAAGTGCAGATGAAAACCAGATGAACATGATTGGCCTTGAAATATTTCCAGCATGTCAGCACATGCGGCATGTCTCAACTGTAATAATTTAAGCAGCAGGTAAAACCAACAGAATCCTTTTCCCTTAAATCACACAACAGCATAATTATACTATCTTAATGAGATTGGTTTTCCTTCCCTAGTGGAAATTGGAAAATAACATTTTCAAACAGTGTCACCAGGTTCTGAACTATTTTATGGTTCTATGTAGGGCGAAAAAGAAGAACCACAAGGAGGAGCACATAAAATCATGTAACGCCTAAACAGATTAAGCTTGGAGGATCAAGTTGAACCGATACCAACTAGCTAAGTGTGTGCTTTGTATCATCGGTACGGGAACAGATATTTTCTGAAATGTTTTATCATTCTCGAACTACCTAAACAGGATTAAGAAAGTCTAGTTTAAACAAATCTTAATTTGGTCAAAACTTTAACAAATTGGTCTAGTTTTTCTTTTTCTTTTTATAGACTAATGAGGTGCTAATTATGTGTTACAAATAGTATAAACAGATGCATGAAAAAAAAAGTTAATTATGTTGGCAATGCATTTTGTTATGTTCAAAAGCAAGTCAAACTTTTCACAAAGCAGAAACTATGTTTGCCCTGGCACCTGGTATTAGGTGGTAAAGTTTGACAACCATATCTTTCACAAATTTGCACTGAAATAATGGGTTAATGCAGATACGGAGTTTGGATATTTTCCTAAAAACATCAGTAAATATTAACTTCCAGAAACAGATTTACATACTGATGTAGACTACAAATAAGCACATGTAAAACATCACATATTCATCTTCACCATGTCTAAACCATACTATCTGGTAACTTTTCTATTGTCAATATAATCGAATATATTTAGATCGTGGAATATTCAAATAACGTAATAAACAAACTGCAAAGAGTTCAAGAAAAGAGAATCACTTGAGTTTTCATATATCCGCTTTTGATCTCCTAATGCCAAGTAATCAGACTGCCTCAATGTATAACTCCTGTCCTCCAAGGTTTCAGAAGGACCTGGTCCTCTCACGGGAATAGCTATAGCTGCCAAGTTATCCATACTTCCTCGTTCAAATGCAGTATTAACTATGCAATCAGCTAATGAATATAAACATGAAGAATTGAATTCTGGTGGTGTAGTGAAATGAGAAAGTGGTTCCCACAATATATCACAAATGTCTTGGGGCTAAGCTTTTCAAAAACACCATCAGATGCAGCAATCACATAGCTGTCATTGGCAGTCAACGGTAACCAATCTGTCACTTCAGGTACAGATATCACGCCAAAACTGTCAGCATTGAAAAGAGAATAAGATGTACCATTTCCAGTTCTTTTTTAATTTGTACACGAAAATCATGAAATGCAAATTTCAAACAAACCTCTGAAAAGTAAAATTAGCTTAATAGACATCACAATAAATTTTTTATTGCCAGCTATCAGTTGGAAGGAAAATATAAGAATAAATACCTTCTTGACATAAACAATCTCACCTTTTAAAATGTATATCTCCAATTGCTCTAGATACAGCCAACTGGCCATTAACTCGAGCTACACCAGCCCACTCTGAAATATTGCCTCCAGCAGATTCGACCCGGGATTTTTCATCAGCTCTATCAGGATGGTGATCATTTGTCAGTTCCTTAGCAATTAAATATGTCCATCCATTAGATGCCATTGATTTTAAGTGATGGTACTCTTTTAAGGATGAAGAAACACCGTCAGCTCTTCTCTGCCTGACTACCCTAAATACAGTTGCTGCAATTCGCAAGACCAAGTATCAATTAAACATATACGCCACCATTGATACCAAGTAACGGATCTTGTGTTTGCCCCAGGCATTATATCTTAATCAAAGATGAACAATCTATCCCAACAAATAATGCTTTATAATAGAGCTAGTATGTCAATAACTCAAGATAAACAGTGTCATGCCACTGAACTATATCAGCATAAACTAGTAAAGTGATTCTCTTAAATTGGGGATAAAACAAGAAAAGGTCTACCTTTAGCCTCAGATGGAGACTGATATGTTTCAGAGCACAAAAATGCCTTTGAGTCACCTACATTAGCAACTAGAATTTGAGTATCTGCCAGAAGGACAACTGTTGCTGTAGTGCCAGAACTGAGGTTGTATCTAGATGCATCCTTCATAAATCAAATAGCCACGTAAGCAAATATGAGAAATTAGTACAATTAAATCTTCGTGTACATAAATAAAACTGACCTTCGAAAATGCGGTATCAATATCATGGATTGCCCTCACCAATGCTTCCTTTAATAATTCATAGGGGAACGATCCATCTAAAATAGCTGACAGAGTCACCTTGAACCTACATAAAAGATTTAATTTATTTCACATATCACATGCCAATGGACACATAAAAAAAAATTGACTTTAAACCAAAACCAAATATATATGAAGACACGTAACATGAATCCAACGCATCAAATTGGACATATACTATCTTAGACAAGAAAATGTCCAATAAAACCAAAAATAATGCACCAATGGCTACACATCCGAGAATAGTCACCAATCAGTGTCCAACAAACGGCAGATCAAAATCTTGAATATATCCAGAATTTGAACCGTTAACAAAAATTCTCTGACAGAAAGAACATAAAAAGGATACGCTTTATCATTTCAAGAGGAACATAATTTCACTGATGATCTTAATACAAAATATTTTCCTTAGTATGGTATGTCGGCTGTCAAAATTCACCAAACACCCCAAATTCAGTGTGAGGTGAATCCTCAAGATTTAGCGTAACTGGTTATACAAGAAAATTCTCTCTGTCTGTCTCATATAATGGCTCTTGTAAAAATAAGCAACTTATAAAAAATTTAATTAAGTGCCCCGATGAAGAAAGACCTTCCGAGATCCAAGATTTGACGATCAAGGTCCTCATTCCACTCAATCTTCTGAAAAACAGGACCATCTTCTCCATTATTTGGCAGCCGTCTTATCAATTTCCTCGCCAAAATTGAGTAAGTGGTATCAAGAAGAAAGTACGTATGCAAAACAAAATACTCCAGCAGCAATTCCGAAGCCATTTCACTAGCTTCCGAACCATTATGCCCGTCGAAAACCGCCATAATTCCAACCTTCACTTCCTTAACCCCCTTGGGACCTTGAGGGAGAAAAAAGAAAGAAAAAATGATTTAATCAACAGATATTTCCAGTAATAGATACTGTACACTGTACTACTCATCATGTTTTATGTTCGTTATAATTTTACCCGGGAAGGGGATGCGAAGGTCGAAAACACACAGAGTGCGATCTTCTTGAGACTTCCGGCGGCCTTGGAGCATCGCCGACTGACACGTGGCGGACGGCGATCGAGAACGCCGGCTGTTTTGGGGCTTGAAATTTGAGAGCGTCCATCGAGGGCATTTTGGGGATTGGAACACCGCCGGGGCACCACCTTCTTTGTACACCGTCAAACACGTCAGCGATTCTCCGGCGACCGGAGTATTCGCGAAGAGTGCAAACCCTAATAGTACGATTAATAAATCGAACTCCCAAAATTTCATTTCGTGAACGTGTAAAATCAGAATCCAATAAATAGAACTTCCATATGGAAGAAAAGGCAAATCGCCCAATTTGAGACTGGCGCGAGTGATGTAAACGTTGGATATATATAGCTTTCTGAGTTTCCAACAGGCCATTGGAATATAATATGGGTCAGGCCCAACAGTAAAGATCCGAGGCCCAATGTTTACAAAGCATTCTCCCATTTGTTTTTGCTCCATCAAAGGGAAAAAAGAAATATCAGTAAGGCCTTGTTCGTTTATATTTCAATGGTCCATTTCTAATTTCTAGTGTTAAAAACTAATTTTGAAAATTTATTAGCTTTCATGTAAAAATCGAAATTATGTTTGAATGAATAAATTGAAATGTACTTTATCTAGGTTATAAATGAGATTATGTTTGGTTGAGTAGTTTTAAAATATTATTTTATGTATATAATAATTGAAAAGTTGAGAGATGGGGTCCACTTTCAATATTTAATTTGAATATATCATATTATGATTGTAATATTGAAGGTGGTGGATCCCATCAGAATAGATATAATTTAAAAATAGTAATATTTTAAGTCGATAAAGTTGATAGTGATGGGTCTCAGATATATAATTGGGTTAAAATATTAGAATATTGATTAATTAGTGATGTAGGATAATATATATGTTTGATAATGAAAACTATAAATAGGATCTCAAAAACCTCCACCAAAAAAAAAAATAATAGAAATTATAAATATGAGATGTTGTTTTATGTGAAATATAAAAAATGAAAATGATGATTTCCATTGGAAAATTTATAACAAACATGATTCTACTGTTATGAATTGTTGGAAAATGGAAATACGCATTTGGAAATATAAGCAAACAAAATAACATTTGGGTAGCATCTCATTTCCTGGTTTTTAGATTTTGCATTAATTAGTTAGTAATTGTGAATGAGTAATTAATTTGAATCTTTTCTTTAAACATCAATTTAATTTTTAAGTAACTATATAATTACAAAATTTCTAAAATATTTTATACATAATATAAAAAGGGTTACTTCCAAAAAAAATTGAGGTTTGGGCTAATTGCAGAAAACTCAAGAGATTCTCGAGAATTACAAAAAAAAAAAAAAAAAATTGAGTTCGTCTTACATTTTCCCCATTCATAAGCAAATAATATTTTAAAAACCCCCGTTGATATTTATAGAAATATTACAATCCCAAATTGCAGAAAACTCAAGAGATTCTCGAGAATTACAAAAAAAAATGATTTCGTCTTACATTTTTCCCATTCATAAGCAAAAATTATTTTAAAAAACCTTGTTGATATATTTAGAACTATTACAATTAACCTCATAATTTAAGATATAATCAAACTTGAGGGCAAGGGTAGAACCACCCTATGGTTGATGGGGGCCTTGCACGGTTGGCCCCGACCCCCCCCCCCATTTTTTTTTTCATTTTTGCCTTATATAGGTGTGTGAATTAGTAATTAGTTAAACTAGTAATAAATATATAAAAAATTCATGAATCATATTCTTAAATTATGAATAAGATTGGTCCAACATCTACGGTGGCAAGGGACATTTTTTTTTTTCTTTCTTTTTTACCTTATATATAGGTTGTGCAATTTTAGTATTTTTGGCCCCAACATGAATTGTTGATCAACAAAATTTGATCATACAAGATATTAACTATCACATTTCAGTTTGACGAAAACTATTATTTGAGTCTTGACATTTATCACAATATATAAACTTGTAGACTTTACATATTTATTAGGATTTAGTGATGTATTTTGAAATATTTAACTATGAATATGGATGTAATTTTTTAAGGCAAATAAACATATTTAAATACAATTATCATATATATGATATTTACTATTAGAGCTAGGGTATCTCTACCAGAACTGATGGTATTAATAATATTGGCACTCGTCCCAAATCAACTAAGAAACTATACTTATTACTCACAATCGTCCCAACCCCAACATATAACATCTTATTGGGTCCGGATAGCTATGGGTACCCACATCTAACTATCCGGGTAAATTATTTATTTAAGATAAAAATGAAACCAAATTACTAAAATAGGGTAAAATTTGGGGGGATTGTGTATTTGCTCGTTGACGCACACATCAACTGCGCCAACAATAAAAATTATATATTTTTTTTTAATTTCTAAATGGCTGGCGTATGTCATACCAGCGCCAGCCTAATAAAACAAAAGTGTGGGTTGTTTGTGCCAAGTGAAGGCAGGGTATGGCTAGAGGTGGGGTGGGTGGGGATGGGGTTGGGGTAGTTTTGTTTTATTATTTTATATAATAATAAATTAATAATTATTCCATTTAGAAATTTATATGTAACTTTTTGGTTTTTTTATATGTTTTTAATATAATAAATTAATTAATTTTTTACGATCTTCAATTTGACATCCATATTGCATGTTTTTGGTAATTAAGCCGAACTCTTGGGGGCTTTTTAATTGTCCCTCAAAAAAAATTCGGAACTGATATATCAAGTTCTAGGCCGGCCCATAAAGCTTTGGTCTAAAGACTCAACAAAAGACTAGTATTGAAATTTATATATGGGGTAGCCCAATTAAAAAGATGTGCTAAAATATGATAATGTACAATAAGGGTAGCCCAATTAAAAAGATGTGTTAAAATATGATAAAGTAGTATGGAGATTCCCTCAATAAAAAAAATAGTATGGAGATAGACTGTACACGTCAGCATTCTAGTAAGTTCCAGAACAAATTAAGACAATTATTGGAGATTATCTTAATATTAAATTTAGGTCAATTGGGGTATCGTGTAATGGTCCTAATGCTTTGGATTTTGTGCACCAATGCACATTTAACTATATTATATTGTGTATTTGCAGAAGTATTATATTCTAATTCCACATTAAAGTGGATAAGCCACCTGTACATGCTGTACTTATCTAATCTAATTATGCCACTTGTACCTCAGAGTTTTGTGCCAGCCAGCCCAGAAACTTTTTCAATAAAAAAAATATGGATCATTAATTGTTTCTTATTGACTTTTAATAGATAAAAATATCATAGTTTCAGCTTCACAATTTAAAATTTTAAGTTGTGAATTGTCATTTAAAACAATGATGTTATAGATATGGATAGTTACAAAAATTGCCCATTTGCACCACTCTTAGATAAGTACAAATTTCAAGGGGATGTTTATGGGTATTTGTAATTTTGAAAAATAATTTAATTTTTTTTTGTAAGTTAGCTAAACTTTTAGGATTAGTATTTATAATTTTCCCTATATTTGGATTCACAAATTACAAATGTTATACATTTTTGAATGCGTGTAGGCCGTGTGCGAGAAAGGAAGTTTTTAGGGTTCTAATATGGAAATTTCATTTTGTGAAAACAACAAAAGGGTTGTACGCATTTTACACAAAAAGATATGTTAGACAAATTGCTTTGTTGCTGACGCACTACAATAAAACTTCAATTTATCGACATAATTTACCGAAATAGATGATTTCGCCACTAATTTTTTCAGTGACCAACATAGCACCTATAAAATATAAGATATATTTTTTTCTAAAATTATACTAAAAAATTACCAACAGATCACCCATAATGTTTAAATTTACTGAGAGCAGGTATTTACCAACAATTTAGATAATGTAGGTAAATATTTACCTAAAATAATATTACCTAAAATAATTCTACATATACTTTACATAATTTGCCTATAGGTAAATCGATTTTTGCGGTGCATGTAATTTTTTTTTTTTTGTCGCCAGAGATATCCCCACACACCTAGATACACAATTGCCCACACCGCCGGGCGCCATGGAGCGTTCGCACACCAAGAATGAGACTAATCCTCCAGAGCAGTGGACAACCCCAAACCCACACTCCAACGATAGCGGAGGAGGATTCGATCTTGGGGCCTCAAACTCTCCAAGGAGAGCGCTCGCCACCAGGACGAACCCCTGGAGGCTTGCGGTGCATGTAAAAGTGGATAAAAACAATGTGGAAGACTGGTAGGTGCAAATGAAATTAGGTCCACATCAAAATATTTTGCAATGGTCCCATCTGATTTTGGCATTGAAGTGTGAGAGCTACCACATGTCTTTATCTATAATATATCTAGATATTTGTCCTTGTACATTGAATTACATTTGTAGTACGGTGTGATTTTATTAATATTTCTTGCAGTATTAAAGAAAGAGTGTGCCTGTGATTTTTCTTTGTTTTTTCCCTTTATGATCTTTAAGATGATCTTTAAGCTTGATAATGAGGGATTTGGACGGATAACGCGGAAACATATGTAGAGTGACTTGTGATTCCTGCTTTTTGTTTCAGATATTTTTAGTGTACAGGTGGCTATAAAATGCAAACTCAAGATTTTTTTTTCATCATTTTTGGCATATGTACACTCAAGATTCAAAATATGTGAATAATTAATAAATATTTGTTTATGATAAATTACAAAAACCACCCTGACGGTTTTGTGTTAATTACAAAAAGTAGCGCAGATGTTTGAGGTGATTATTTCAAAATTGCAAAAAGTATCTCTAAGATTTGGTTTCATCTAACAGTTTACCCTAGTGGTTGGTTGACTGATGACCTAATAGTATTTGTTTACGCCATCGAAAAATTGACTGAAAATCTAAGAACACTCCTGCAGTAATGTTCTCGGATTATAAGAAGACAAAAATATTATTTGGTTATCCACAAAATATTACAAAAAAAATAAAAAATAAAAACCGATGATTGCTAAAACTTACAAATACATCATTCAGTTCAACATAAACTACAATATTCTTGATGAACTAGTCCTTAATTATCAAATAAAACTATATTCAACAACCTAAACATATATATAGTCTCTCACAAATTCTACTATCGACTTTACATAGTTTTACTCTAGTTTCTCACATTTCATGAATACTTTTTGTAATTAAGTCGTCTAATGATAAAAAAACTCTAGTTATTTCAAAATAAAATACGTGCCACATTGAAGATTGTAGTATGTAGTTTTACAAACAGCCCTTTTAATAGATGCAAACAAAACATATATTAAAGAGATATTTGTAATTTTGAAAAAAGTCCATTTATTATATAAAACATATCATACTTTCCAATTATCCAAAAGCTCAATAAACAACATATCAAATGGAGAATGTGTTACAATAGTTTAACACCATTTAAGTTTTTTTTTTTTTTTTTAACACATACTTCATTTTTCTCCTAAAAGGATAAATAACACTTTGCTTTATGAATTATTTCCCTCTATTATTTTTAACACGTTACCCCTTCAGCTTAATGTTTTTGTCACACTTTTTTTTTTTTTATAACTCAACTTCTAGGCTTACGTCTGGTCATGCCTAAGGACAACAACTTTGACCCATCATTGCTACCACCAATGTAAACTGCAGAATATGCACGCACTGACCAGTATTATGGTAGAGTTTGCTGATGTACAACCAGATTCTCCTAGGTAAATAGGACAATTATGTTTGACCCTCTCCCCGAATCGAACTCATACGAATGCTATTTAGTATGAGTTCCATGGTCTATTTGACATACAACCAAATCCTCTCAAGTAAATTGGACAATTATGTTCCGACCCTCTCTCCAAAATGAATCCACGGATCTTATTCAAGATATAGTCCCCAAATCTTCATTTCATTTCGATACGTATCTGCAGGAGAAATTTGATGGAGTAGAGTGTTAAACCTCTGACATCCACCCCACAAGAGACTTTAAGTCCCTTGAGGTGGCCAAATCGGCTAAGCCCTCTATTTAATGAGAGTATTGACTAACCACGTGTGGAGATGGTAAAATATACTATCACAACCAAAAATTAATGAGACTAAAGTGCAAATTTCGCATATTTTAGGGGCCTTCTAAAAAAAACTCACTGTTTATGCAAGAAGTAAAGAACTTTCAGTATAATATCTTGGTGGTGGCTATCACTGATGTCAACCCAATAATAACTGGGCCACCCCAATCCACCAATCACAACTCCTAAATCTAAAAATCTAAACCAAAGCCACTACTTAAAAAACACTTGTGGGTCATAGTCATTACCTCCTCGTATCTGGCCCTGGCCCCTCCCCCCACCACCCACCCCCAAATAAAAAAAAGGGAACCCAATTTTGCTCCAGAACTTTCCACGCCACTTCCATGCCAGCCACCCAATCCAAATCCAATCCAAAAAGGAAAGACAAAATACACCAAGAAATAAATAAAATACTAATTAGAAGGTGCCACCCATAGTTTCCAAACTCTAGAACCTTCCATCATAAAAATCTTTTCACACTATATCAAAAAAATAAATAAATAAGGCCTCATTTAGATCCTTCTTTTCCTGTCTGTTCACACTAGTGTTTTCTACACCAACTAACTTCTCAACAGCATAAACTACTTTCCCAAAGAAGATAAATTTTCCACAAAAAAGCCCATCAAAAGTACCCCCTTTCCTTAAATTCCTCAAATATATTTCAAGTACAAATTCATGCACACTAATGGAGAGAATATTTTCAGTTAAAGAAGAGTATCCAGGAGGAGGGTCATCTTCATCGTCATCGAGGGAACCGGCGCCGCCATACACGGCGGAGTACGGGGTGGCTATGGCGGCGCGGCCGCCGCGGCCAATGGAAGGGCTACACGAGATGGGCCCACCGCCGTTTCTGACAAAGACTTTTGAGATGGTGGATGATTTTAGTACAGATGATATTGTTTCTTGGAGCAGAGGAGGACAGAGTTTTGTTGTATGGGATCCTCATGCTTTTTCTACAAGTGTTCTGCCAAGATATTTTAAGCACAATAATTTCTCAAGCTTTGTAAGGCAGCTGAATACTTATGTAAGTATCTATCTATATATCCTTTCTTGTTATGTTCTATCTTTTTTAGTTTCTTGGACTGTTTTGTTGCCTTCAGTTTCAATCTTACTGCTGTGATTTTATAATTGGACTTTCAAGGTTTTCTAAACATAAATCATGAATTTCTAACTGTATGTTGGGCTTTCAAGGTTTTCTAAATCATGCTTATGAAGTTATAAAATTAAGGTACACTAAGAAGAAAAAAAACAGAGTTTTGTGAAAATTGCAAGAAAAATCGCTTGAGGTTTGATTCTCCTTCACGAGCAAAAACCACTTCAAAAACCCCTCTAATATTTATACAAATATTACGGTCACCTCCTTAAACTTAAGACAAAATCAAAGTCAAGGTTTTCTTTAAAATTTGAAACATTTTTGGGTCTTTTTGTAATTAGCCGAACCTCGGGGGTGTTTTTGTAATTATCCCAAGGATTCAAATTTTTGCAGCTAAAAAGATAAGAGTTCAGTAAGTAGATATACATTGTTCATTAGCCATGTCTCAAATCCCCAATCTTTTAATTTCTTTCAAAAAAAAAAATCCTGTTTCTTGGATATCCATAAACCCTCTGAGACAGAAAATTGCAAAGTTTTTTCCTCAAAATTTAAAAAGTAGCAAAAAATATTAATCCAATTGATCTCTTCAGTAACTTTACATACTAAACTGAATTTGCTCTGTTAGTCCTTTTACACAAACTTTGTTCCTGTTTCATAAAGGTTTCTCTGAATGTGGAAAAGATTCTTCAAGATGATGAAGCCCTATCAGAATAAATTCAAGTGTAAAAATCCCCATCAGCAAATATCACTTCTTAAAGGTAACTAACAAATTATCCCTCCAAACACCACTCAAACAATCAGTATTCAATTTGTTGCAGGGTTTTAGAAAGATCGACCCAGATAAATGGGAATTTGCAAACGAGTCCTTTCTCAGAGGCCAAAAGCACAATTTAAAAAACATAAGGAGAAGAAAAGCAATTTCCCAACCTCTAATCCCTTCGAATTCTCAGCAATCCATCGGCCCCTGCGTCGAGGTCGGACGGTTCGGATTAGACGCCGAGATCGACAGCTTGAGGCGCGATAAGCAGATCCTGTTAACGGAGCTCGTTAAGCTTCGACAACAGCAGCAAAATACCAGATCTTACCTTCAGCAAATGGAGTTACGATTAATCGGCACAGAGAAGAAACAGCAGCAGATGATGAGTTTTCTGGCTAGGGCAATGCAAAATCCCGATTTCATACATCAATTGGTTCAGCAGAAGGAGAAGAGAAAGGAATTGGAAGAGGCGATTACGAAGAAACGACGAAGGCCGATCGAAGCCGGCGAATCGAGCCGAGCCGAGATTAAAGCCGAGCCGTTGGAATTCGGCGAGCCGAGCTATGGGTACCAGGTATCGGAGCTGGAGGCGCTTGCGTTGGAGATGCAAGGGTTTGGGAGGGCAAAATGGGAAACGGAAGAAGTTGAAAGATTGGGAAATTACGATAAGGACCTTGATGAGGGGTTTTGGGAAGAGCTGTTGAATGAGGGGTTTGATAAGGAATTAGGGATTGGTAAAGATGATGAAGAAGAAGAAGATGTTAATGTGTTGGCTGATAGATTGGGGTTTTTGGGTTCGAGTCCTAAGTAGAACATTTGTTTTTGTGTTTTTTGTGACCATTAATCATCAGACTAAGAATATTCTTGAAATTAATCATCCAAATAATGATAATTTTCTTGATTAATTACTTCATTTGGATTATTGTTAAAGTTTCTATCTTTGTAATATTATGAACATGAGTAGGTTTAGCTGTTTTTTGTTTCATTGTAACAATTGCACTTAAACTTGGATTTTTTGGCATGAATGTATTTCGAGTCCAATTTTTAGTTTCTAGTGTTAGAAAATGAAATTTTAATTTTATTGACTTTTGTATGAGAATTGAGAATATGTTTGGTTTGTTGTCTGAATTTCTATTTAAAAATGAGAATATGTTTGATTATTGTTTTTTAAATGTATTTTTGACATAAGTTTGTGTGATTGTAATGTATTTTCACATAGATTTGCATGTTTGAGTAAAAAATTGTTTGGTTATGTTTTCAAAAAAGAATATTTTCATAATAATATGAAAATAAGTTATTTTATTTCTATTGAAAATTTTCTAAAATAAACATAAACTCATTTTTCGGAATAGTTGTAAAGTGAAAAACCACCCTTGAAAATACAATCATTTAATGCCTTTGTTTTTTGCAGTTTTTTGATTGGAGAGCTTGTTCACCAATTGTCTCCAATTTACACTTTTTTTTTTCAAGTATAATATATAGGTTTAACATATAATATTTTGCATTAGAACTCACTTTTTCATTAATTCATAGGGACAATTTACTAAAATTGCCCATGAGCTTCAGCCAAGTTACAAAAAGTCTCAATAATCTTCCAGATATTGTAAGTAGTCCCTTGAGATTTATATTTAACTAACAAATACTCGTCTTTTAAGGTAGTTTATGGGTACAATTTTTTAAGTGACGTGGTATCACATTATTTTCAAGACTCTGAGCTAGAATAAGTCTATGAGCTTGAAGTTTTCAAACCCGAAGTTAACGACTGAGTTGGGTCATTGCCTGCAACACAACAAGTCGTTAGGGCATCGTGATTGTCACGGTGAAAATTATCTGACGCTCAAGTCAGATCAAAGAGCCAAATAATATTCATAATTAAAAAGGATAGAGAATCAAAATGAATTTCATCCCTTGACAAATGAGCTTTGGTGAGGTATCTGACCTATCTGTAGCCGTATATCGAGTAATTTTTTAGTGCTATGTATACATGGACCTTATAAGCCCGTTAAATCCACAAATGACATGTGCAAATTGGACTTTTATCATAAGTACTATACGGGCTTTTTTTGTTATTCATATTTGGATTAAGTCCACTAGTAAGCTAAAAACAAATGTAATGAGAAATTCATAATTTTGAAATACAACCATTTTCTTTGTAACTAGACTAACTTCCAGGGAAATATTTATATCTTAATTAATATGATATCTGTGAATCCCACACGAATAGAGGAGATTTCATAACAAATATCATGAGAAAATCAGTGTGTAAAATATTTTCAAAACATGTATTCAAAATAAATTAAATAATAAAAACGAAACATAAAGTCCGAGATTAAATAATTTAAATAGTTCTGGGCCGATGTTTTCCATCATTGTCATGACTTTATTGCTATTATCATTTTCAATTTTTTGTTGTTATTTAGGAAGTAACATAGCCATGGGAGCCCAGATATTTTTATATTTTCATTCAATTTAATCGTTTAGATTGAGATATGGTCGGTGATAAATACTAAGGATTTTTTTCACCACCTGCGAGTTGTCAAAATCTGGTCACGTGCCTGTAATTTTCAAGACCAATGGGATTTTTGGTGTAGATTTTCATCTGCAGCAAAAGTGATTAATGTTTTTCATATACTATTCTTGTATTTGACATTTGGCCACATAATAGTGTAGATATTTCATCTTCACTTCTCTGCCACCGACACGTCAATGCATAATTAAATAATGTATGTTTATTTTTTTTAGTGATATCAGATTTTTTATTCCACTTTGTTACATGATTGACACATATGTATCAAATAATTTTTGTGTAGTTGATTATTTATGGACATGTATTATCTATCGGAAGGAATAAATAGAATAGGAAATGTGAATACGTCTAACTTAAACGTGGAATTCAATTGGCCAAGAAATTTAAACATAGGAAGATATTGTCTGGAAAAGATAGCTCACTGTGTCTATATATCTTTACCTTAGATAAATAAGGAAATTAAGTTCATCAATGCACTTTGTATTTTACGTTTTAATTTGATACTATATTTTTGTGTATTGTGATAACTGATACGACTACAATAGCACTACTTCGAGTGTGTGCAAACTCCCAAAGAAAATTGAAGAAGAAAAAGGATAATCACCTATTCGAGTCGGTGTAACTCTAAAGAGAATACAAGAAAACGAGATTACAAATCTTTTCATGCCTTTCTCTGCGTTGCCCAACTGATTATAAAGGAGAAGAAATGGTTGAGCCTATTCTTTATGGGCTTGAGCATTCAATTGGGCTCCATTTACGTGTTGGGCCGTGTCACTCTTCCCCCCTTGTGAACCACCTTGTCCTCAAGGTGGAACTTCGAGTGCACCCCTCCGCCCGGATCAAATATTAAAATAATTTTAGCCAACTGCATTGTTGCTGAAATGACCTTAACCATAGAATTTTTTTTGTCTCTGTCGATCAACATCTTATTCATGGATTGAACAAGTGTAGCATTGTATTGATACAATGGTATGTTAGGAGGCTTCCATCCATAAAGAGCTTGATTGGTTAAGAAATAGCTTGTGTTACTCCATCTAGAATTATTCTTCATAACTTTCCAACCAAGTGTTCTTGCACAAAACTGAAGGATATGAATAAAATTCCAGAGTCTGAAGGCTTGGTCTCTAAAGCTAGACTCAGGCATTAGATAGGAAGCTCTAATTCTTTGGTCCATGTGAAGTGCATTAGAAATATTTTCTTGTATTTGTTTTGGAAATGGCTTACTCAACTTGTTTTCTCTCCCGTCTTTCTTCAACAAACTATCAATTAATATATCAAAACCTGCACTGTTAAGCCACGTGTCTCTTTCAAGCATTTCATCAAACACCTTCAAAGTGTCTCCCAAATTTCTACTGTTAACATATCCAACAATCTCCAAATGAAGTTTATGCACAAATGTCTTTTGCTTTTCATTTTTCATTCGCAGATTGAATTCATCCTCAACATCCACATGACTTAAATTCATTGTTTCATTTTTTCTTTCCATAAGCTCAGCTTGATTATCCACATTTACAGCTATAGACTCCTTATTTATTGAATTCGGCATTTCATCGAGCAGGTTTTGTTCCTTCGGCACCGCTATCTTTGCCTCAGCCTTGGAGGATCTCTCGGAGTCCAATGTCAGATCTTCATCACCTTCATCTTCATTTTCGATCCAAACTAGAATTTTCCTTGGACACTTGTGCGTCGACGTCAACTCTCCATCACAACCCAAGCATAAATAATTCTCCCACCTATAGGCTATAGTGATACTCGGCTCTGGACAACCTACGTACTGGCAACAACCGCAACATCGTCTCTTCCATTTGTAATACTCTCAATGAAAGCACCAATTGATACGACTACAATATCACTACTTCGAGTGTGTGCAAACTCCCGAAGAAATTTGAAGAAGAAAAATGATAATCACATATTCGAGTCGGTGTAACTCTAAAGAGAATACAAGAAAACGAGATTACAAATCTTTTCATGCCTTTCTCTGCGTTGCCCAACTGATTATAAAGGAGGAGAAATGGTTGAGTCTATTCTTTATGGGCTTGAGCATTCAATTGGGCTCCATTTACGTGTTGGGCCGTGTCACTTGATAACCCATATATGTAATTAATATTTAAATTAGAGGTTAGTATGGAGGTTATGTTAGGGGTTAGTTTAGGGGGGTGAGTTTAGGGGTTACTTTAGAGTAATTAGAGGTTAATATTAATTACTATAAATATGTATCATTTCATACTCAAATTCTACACAAAATTTCATATAATTATAAAGTATGATATTTTTTCTACTTATTATTCAAGTTTTCTATGTATATGTGTATATATATATATAATTCCCAATTCACAAGTTTCTTTCAATATTTATTTTTACAAATTATTTCATTAATTAGTACAATTTATTAAAATCACATATTAATTATATAATTTCATATAATTATAAGAAAACGAAGGGGTCGAGGACTAGGACTTTTATTGTTCATTTTTCTACATCGAATATATGTGATTATTAAGGTAGGGATTTTTATATTATTTGTCTTTATTTAATGTTCCATGATTATACTTCATTGATTGCAATTGTGAAGAGAATAATTTATGTATGTCATTCATTGAAAACATTACAAGATATATATACAAAACTGATCCTAGACTAGAGAATATATACCATACATAAAATATGTATTCATATACAAAAGAATATCAATTAAGAGATATATTGTTGTCTATAAATAATGAAATCCCAGATTTAATGGGATTACCTCTTCATTCCTTAACACTCTCCCTCAAGTTTGGAATATATGTTGATAATTCCTAACTTGGTGAGTAAAGCCGAGAATTGTGGAGAACTCAATGGCTTTGTGAAAATGTCTGCTGGTTGGCTTAATGTGGGTACATGAGTCAGCTTGATAATCCCTTCTTGTACCTTCTCTCGTATAATGTGACAGTCGATTTCTATATGTTTCGTTCGCTCATGGTAGATAGGGTTTGAAGCAATGTGGAGTGCCGCCTGGTTGTCACAATATAGATTAACAGGTTGTGAGTGTTTGATATTTAAATCTTGCAAGATCGTTCGCAACCAAACAATTTCACAACATGTGGTGGCCATGGCTCGATATTCGGCTTCCGCACTAGACCGTGATACTGTTGTTTGCTTCTTGGTTTTCCAAGAAACTAATGAGTTACCAAGAAAAATGCAATACCCAGTAACCGAACGTAAAGTGTCACGACATCTAGCCCAATCAGCATCACAAAAGGCATTCAATTGAATTGAACTATCTGCTGAAAGGAATATCCCATGTCCCGGTGTTTGTTTCACATATCGCAAGACACGGTGAGCTGCTTCTAAATGTGGAACTCGTGGTTTGTCCATAAATTGGCTCAAAACATGGACTGAATACGCCAAGTCAGGTCGAGTGACAGTCAAATAAATTAACCGCCCGACTAATCTTCGATATGAAGATGGATCATCAATATAGTCACCCTCAAATTTACTGAGAGATAAATTTTGCTCCATGGGGAAGGAAGCTGGTTTTGCACCAAGATAACCAACATCTTCAAGAATCTCAAGAGCATATTCTCTCTGTGAAAGTGTAATTCATTTCTTACACCGTGCAACCTCTATTCCAAGGAAATATTTCAATTGTCCAAGATCCTTTAATTTGAATTGGTTCTTCAAGAATAACTTGGTATCTTCAATATCCTGTAAATTATTTCATGCTATTATGACATCATCAACATATATCAGAAGAGCAGTAAATGTACCATTCTGAGACCGGACGAATAGTGAATAATCTCCCTTCGATTGCTTGAAATTAGCATGCTTCAGAGCAACAAAGATTTTAATGAACCATTGACGTGAAGCTTGCTTGAGGCCATACAATGATTTATGAAGTTTGCAAACACGTGTCTCCCCCTTTCGTCCAAAACTAGGAGGTAAAAGACATGTAAACTTCCTCGACAAGATCTCCATGCAAGAATGCATTATTCACATCAAGCTGATGAATATGCCATTGTTGAGCTGAAGCCACGAGAAGGAGACGAACTGTCACAAGCTTTGCAACAGGAGCGAATGTCTCTTGGTAGTCTAAGCCTTCGACTTGGTTATAGCCCTTTGCTACAAGTCTAGCTTTGTAACGCTCCACCGTACCATTTGGATTGAATTTAATCTTGTACACCCATTTACATCCAACCGCCTTTTTCCCGGGTGGTAATGGCTGTAAAGACCAAGTTCCATTAGCTTTTAGAGCTTCTAGCTCTTGTTGCATTGCAAGACACCATTTAGGATCACAATTTGCTTCTGCAAAAGAAGATGGTTCTTTTTCGACCGAGAGAGAAGTGGTGAAAGATAAATGTTTAGGAGATAATTTATCATATGAAAGAACATTTGCCAACGGATAGGGAGTACCTGTAGCTTTGACCGAAATCAAGTTCGATGATGGGTTGTGTCGTGAGGGAAGAGGAATACCAACATGATACTCACGCAAATAACTCGGTACTTTTGTAGCACGTGTTGTTCGTGATGAAGGGTTCTGTAGATTTGGCGGTGATGGTAGGCTAGTGAGTGGAGGAATTTCGGGTATGGGATTGCTCTCACAAGAAACTTCACTATTTTGACAAGGAATGTATTCTTGAGAGGGATCATCAGGCATAAGAACTTCAGTGGTGAGAGGAAATTGTGGAGTGGGACTAGAATTATGTATTAATGAGGAGTCAGCAGTGGAAGATGAAAATGGAAAAATTTCCTCATGTAAAATGACGTCTCGAGAAACAAGTGTTTTACCAGTGGAAAGCTCATACACCTTGTAACCTTTTTGGGTATATGGATAACCCAAGAAAATACAACGAATAGCCCTTGGATCAAATTTGGTAGGATGTTGGTGGTGTGTTGAGACAAAACAAAGACAACAAAACACTCTTAAATGATCATAAGCGGGTTGTTTTTGATAAAGCATTTCAAAGGGTGTTTTTCCATGAAGAATAGGTGTCGGCGTTCGATTAATTAGGTAAGTAGTTGTCAAGATGGCGTCTCCCCAAAATTTCTTTGGGAGATCGGCTTGGAATAATAAGGCTCGAGCTACATTAAGAAGGTGGCGATGTTTTCTTTCGACTACTCCATTTTGTTGTGGAGTGGAAACACAACTCGTTTGGTGAATGATCCCTTTATCTAAATAAAATTCCCTCATTGTGAATTCAGGTCCATTATCGCTTCGAACAATTTTAACTTTCAAGGAAAATTGTGTTTCAACAAAATTGATGAAATTGGTGATACATGAATAAGTGTCTGACTTATGATGCATCAAATAAGTCCATGTGCAACGAGTAAAGTCGTCAACAATTGTAAGAAAATATCGTGCTCTTGTAATTGATGGAACATGATACCCTCCCCAAATATCAACATGGATTAATTCAAATGGTGCTTTAGTATGAATGGAACTTGTATAGAATGGAGTACGAGTTTGTTTAGCTAATGGGCAAATTAAACAATCAGAAATTGTGCAAAATTTCATATTTTTAATGGAATGAGAAAATAAACTAGAAGTCTTATTTGATGGATGACCAAGGCATAGGTGCCAAAGTTTCATGGAATGAGAAGTCGAAGGTGTGACTACATTGCACTTTATTTTCTGCGGAGTATCAAGATAGTAGAGTCCTCCTCGCTTAGTTCCCATCCCAATCATCTTCCCCGATTGTTGGTCCTGTAGCATACAAGTAGTATTAGTAAATGTGGCCAGGTAATGGGAATTTTGCAGAAATTTGCTAACAGAAATCAAGTTTAGTTTAAAAGAAGGAACACACAACACATCATATAAGATGAAATTATCAAAACGAGTATCCCCTATGTGTGTAATAGTAGCAATTTCTCCATTGGGTAGGTGTACGGTCCGATTGGTGACCCGTGAATTTGTGCTTAACAAATCGGCTGAGTAAACCATGTGATCTGTAGCTGATAAGTGTCATTTTGTACATATTTTGTATTATTAATTCAATAGTTTTTGAATTGTTTTGTTAGAAAAATCATAGTTTCTCAAGTATTTCTGTAGCATTTCATCGTGTGATGTGTTTAACATTATAGGTGGAGCAATTTGGAGCAATGTGAAGCCAATATTAATTGAAAAAATGCAAGAAAATCACTCAACATGACTTGGGGTGTCAAGTAACATGGCCATGTTCAAAAAAGAAGGAAATAAATTGGATAAAAATTGGAAAAAGGGTCCAAAATGGCCAAACCGTGTCACGAACACGGCCATGTTGAAGGGGATCAAAAGAGGAGGAAAAACCGCACAAAACAGGCCCGAACACGGCTAGCCGTGTGTCGTACAAACACGGCCGTGTCGGGCGTGTCTTCAAAAATTTATTGCAAAGACGGCTGGCCGTCCGCCCATCACGGGCGTGTCCGGGACCTCTTTTGCAACTTTTCTTTGCGGAATTTGGGAAAAACTCACCAACCAACCCATTTTGGCCACTTTTGTACACTTTTAACACCCTATTTTCTTTGAAACATGTCTCCATGTCCTCCTCATCACTTGAATACAAGAATTCACCAACCAACAAGGAAAATGGGGATGATTGTTTAATAAAAGAGAGTACTATCAATGTATCGGTTGCCTATAAAAGCCAAAGGTTGAGATTGGGAGATTCATTCATTAGATACTCAGGAAATATTCATTATATTCATTTCATTAAGTAGAATTGGGATCAAGGGGTCTTGGAGGAGAAAGCTTGGGGCAATATTGGAGAAGAAGGCTTGGAGCAACATCATCAATCAAGAAAGAAGTCAATTGAGATTTTGAGAAAGATAAGTACACCATGTCTACAATACTTAAATCTTCTTGTGTAATTTATTCTTTGGTCAAAATCATGTGTAGCTAAACTCCTAGTGTTTGAATGTAATGAACTCTAGAATGGATTTGTGATTAAGGTGTGTATGTTTTTAATAAAATCTTCATATTTTGTGTGATTCACTTATATTATGCTTCATTCATTCGAATTGATATATGCGCAATATTGATTTGAAGTTTATTTTTCATCCGGAAATCGAGAGATTCATGGTGAAATAGAACCTATATAAGTGAAAAGAGTTGCATGCAATCCTAGATATAGGACGACATAAATCTTCTGGATTAGGGTCAAACCTAATATGGGAATTCACAAATCGTTATAATGATGTCTTGGGGGTTTTAACTAGAAAGAGATTTGATTAATCAACTTGAGATTAGAAGTTTTTCGCCTTGAGAAAGGGTTTAACTTAAATTGGGAATTTCTACGGTCCACAAGACATGAGATTTTATTAAAAGAGGTTGGTTTTTGCTTAAGGGCTTACGGTTGTATTTTTAACTTATCAAATCACAAAAACATTCTAGAGGGATTTACATTCAAACACATTTTTATCTCTTGATTTCTTATTTTACAAATCTTCCTTCATTTTTACAATTTATAATTTGTTTCCTTTTTCATCAAACAAAAACTCTGAAAATTGTTAGATTAAATAACAAAAAGACGGTAATTATTAGTACTTACAATCCTCGTGGGAATGACACTTTGTACTCAATAATCTATACTATAAAACGATAGGTGCACTTGCCTACGGTTTTAAAGGTAGCTTTTGAGCCATCAAGTTTTTTGGCGCCGTTGCCGGGGATTGTATTATTAAGAACACCTTATTTTTGTTAATTTAATCATTTTTTTTTATTTCCATCAATTGTCTTTCTAGGTATCTATCTTTGTAAGTCTTGGATTATACTAATCCTCCTTGTTTACCACAAAGTGCATGCCTACTCGTCGCCGATTTGGAAGCGAAACCGCCGGTAGCAACACGAGGAAAGTATTAGACACGGACCACGAGGGGAGGATACTAACGAAAGCAAGGATCCCAATATGGCGGATGAACAACAAAGAACCGTATGCGACTACGCCTAAGCCATATATGGACGACGTCGTCTAGTATCGTAAGGCCCATTGTTGCCCAATAATTTCAAATCAAACCGAATGTCATTCAAATGGTGCAACAATTTGTTCAATTCGACGACCTACCGGACGAAGATCCAAATAATCATATCGCGAATTTCCTCGAAATTTGCGATACTTTCAAAATAAATGGAGTCTCCAACGATGCCATCCATTTACGCTTGTTCCCATTTACTCTTCGGGACGGGCTAAACAATGGCTAAACACTTTACCAAAGGAACAATCATAACATGGAGCATTATGGCGGAAAAATTCCTTCTAAAGTATTTTCCACCCGCTAAAACCGCACGATTGGGAATGAGATCTCTTCATTCACTCAAGAGGACGATGAAACCTTGTACGACACTTGGGAGAGATTCAAAGAATTCTTTGCGAAAATGCCCACATCATGGTCTTCCCATTTGGATGCAAGTCCAAACATTTTACAACGGGTTGCTCTCATCGACAAGACAGAGATGATTGATTGATGCGCGGCCGGGGGACATTGAACAATAAAAACACCCGGCCGCCCAAGATCTCATAGAAGGAATGGCCATGAATGGCTATCAATGGCAATCCGACGAGGAAAGACCAACAGTCGGTGGGAGTATATAATGCGGACGCGGTGGTGACACTAGCCGCACGCAGTCGAAGCCCTAACTCGAGAAAATCGACGGGTTGGCGACTCCAAAAACCACCACCACAACAAGCCTTCTCATGCGAGACTTGTGGAGGATCACACAACCACCAAGATTGCCCTCACACGATACCGCCGCATGAACAAGTGGATTATCTAGGTAATCAATCTCGACCCTTTCAAAATAATCCTTTCAAAGAACACTTATAATCCAGGTTGGCGTCAACACCGAACTTTAGTTGGGGAAATCAAGGCCAATAAGCCAATCCAAACGCACCCCAATTAAATCGCACCTCCCGGTTTCCAACCGCGAAAACCAAGTTTGGAGGACTTATCATGTCCAAATTCGTCCAAACAACGGAAACCCGTTTCACGGCCACCGAAACATCCTTAAGGAACCAAGAAGCATCCATTCGCAACTTGGAAAATCAAATTGGTCAAATTGCCAAAATGATCTCCGAAAGGCCACAAGGGAGCTTACCTAGCAACACCGAGCCAAATCCAAGAGAACATGTAAAAGCAATTACTCTAAGGAGTGGAACAAAGCTAGACGAAGTACGGATGCCGGAGGACGAACCCACGCCCATACAACAAAAAGACGAACAGGTATCCAAGGAAACAAAGAAAATGGTACCGGAATTCCAACCACCTATTCCGTATCCAAGTCGATTGCGTAAGGACAAACATGACGACCAATTTGGTAAGTTCTTGGATTTATTTAAACAATTGCACATCAATATTCCTTTTGTTGAAGCCCTTTCACAGATGCCAAAATATGCCAAGTTCCTAAAAGATCTTCTTTCAAATAAGAAGAAGCTTGAAGAAATATCCATGGTGCAATTAAATGAGGAATGCTCGACAATTTTGCAAAACAAGTTACCTCAGAAAATCAAAGATCCAGGGAGTTTCACTATTCCTTGTCATGTCGGTAATTTGACTGTTGATCGGGCAATGGCCGATCTAGGGGCTAGCATTAATTTGATGCCTTATGATTTATTCAAACAAATGGGTCAGGGAGCCAAAACCAACTAGGATGAGCCCGCAATTAGTAGCGACGGATCTATTAAATATCCTACAGGCATTGTTGAAGATGTTTTGGTCAAAGTCGATAAGTTTATATTTCTGTCGATTTTGTAATTCTTGATATGCGTCTGGATGTCGAAGTCCCATTGATCCTAGGGCGTCCATTTTTAGCTACTGCTAAGGCAATCATTGACGTGCATGATGACAAACTAATTTTAAGAGTCGAAGGTGAACAAGTCATTTTTAAAATCGCTACATCAATGAAAAATACGATAGATAAAGATGACTCCTGCTTTGCTATTGATCTTATCGATATGGAGATAACCAACTCTCTACCAAGCATGATTTCTAACGAATTCTTGGAGACTTGTATTGTTCAAAGTGCAGGTATATCGGATGAAAACCCCTTTCTTAGGGAATTTGTACTCGCATTGGAGGAAAATGAACCAACAGAATGACAGAAAGAGTTCGAAAAAATTGAAAACTCACAGGTGGGGCATATCAAACCATCCATTGAGGATCCACCACTATTGGAGCTAAAGGAGTTACCCGAACACTTGGAGGAGAAAGCTTGGGGCAATATTGGAGAAGAAAGCTTGGAGCAACATCATCAATCAAGAAAGAAGTCAATTGAGATTTTGAGAAAGATAAGTACACCATGTCTACAATACTTAAATCTTCTTGTGTAATTTATTCTTTGGTCAAAATCATGTGTAGCTAAACTCCTAGTGTTTGAATGTAATGAACTCTAGAATGGATTTGTGATTAAGGTGTGTATGTTTTTAATAAAATCTTCATATTTTGTGTGATTCACTTATATTATGCTTCATTCATTCGAATTGATATATGCGCAATATTGATTTGAAGTTTATTTTTCATCCGGAAATCGAGAGATTCATGGTGAAATAGAACCTATATAAGTGAAAAGAGTTGCATGCAATCCTAGATATAGGGACGACATAAATCTTCCGGATTAGGGTCAAACCTAATATGGGAATTCACAAATCATTATAATCTTTGTCTTGGGGGTTTTAACTAGAAAGAGATTTCAGTTAATCAACTTGAGATTAGAAGTTTTTCGCCTTGAGAAAGGGTTTAACTTAAATTGGGAATTTCTACGGTCCACAAGACATGAGATTTTATTAAAAGAGGTTGGTTTTTGCTTAAGGGCTTACGGTTGTATTTTTAACTTATCAAATCACAAAAACATTCTAGAGGATTTACATTCAAACACATTTTTATCTCTTGATTTCTTATTTTACAAATCTTCCTTCATTTTTACAATTTATAATTTGTTTTCCTTTTTCATCAAACAAAAACTCTGAAAATTGTTAGATTAAATAACAAAAAGACGGTAATTATTAGTACTTACAATCCTCGTGGGAATGACACTCGGTACTCAATAATCTATACTATAAAACGATAGGTGCACTTGCCTACGGTTTTAAAGGTAGCTTTTGAGCCATCAATAGCTCCTGAGTCGAGTATCCAACATGTTTCTTTATCAATAACAGAAGCACAAAAGATTGTACCTGAGAGATCACTCATGGCAGATGTACTACCAACATGATTGTCCATTGAATTGGATTTATTCCCTGCAAGTATAGTCATAAGGTTCTGATATTGTTCAGCTGTGATGGTAAATGGTGAAGAGGTTGCTGGTATATTTGCCTCTGTATGGTTGGCTTTCGAAAAATTCTTTCGCTCTTCCTGGTCAGGTTTCTTTCCTGTAGAAATCGTCTTTTGTAGCTTTCGACAAACATCGATGGTGTGACCATTCCAACCACAATAATCACATTTGAGATGTGATCGACATGTTTCTACGGTATGACCAATTTTGTCACAAGCTTCACACTTTAGATGAGGATTTTTGGGTGTGAAATTCCTCTGATCAGGTTTTCTTAACTTATTTTTCACAGCAAAAGTCGAAGCTTCACCCAACGTTGCTCCTGCATTTGATATTCCACGTTGTTTCTCATCTTGGAGAATGAGAGAATAAGTCTTGTTAATGGTGGGAAGTGGGTCCATTAGCAAAATCTGCCCTCTAACACTTGCATAGGCTTCATTAAGTCCCATGAGGAACTTCATGATCTTTTGATTATGTTGAAACAGCAAAACATCTTTCACGGCATTACATGTGCATTTCAGGATGCCGGAAAGTGCATCTCTTTCATCCCAAAGGCCTTTAAGCTTGGTGTAATAAGCCCCAACACTCATGTTGCCCTGTTTACAATCATGTATAGCTTCCTCAACATGAAAAAGATGAACACTATTAGTGCATGAAAAACGATATTTCAAATCAAGCCAGATTTCATAAGCACTTTCATTGTATATGATGCTTGCTCCAATTTCTTGTGATATAGATTTAAAAAGCCATGCTTTTACAAGGTTGTTACATCGATTCCATTGTTGGAATTCTATAGTAGAGGTCTCCGATGGTTTTTCAACGATGCCGTTCACGAAGCCTTCTTTATTCTTGATGCTAAGAGCCATGAGCATAGCACGACTCCAAGTGCTATAATTTTCTCCATTTAAGGGTTGTGTGACAAGTACAAGCCCATGTTGATCAGAATAGTGGAGGTAAATGGGATCATTTGGATTATCAAATTTGCTAGACTCAAGCTTGGTTGAGTTTTTGGTGTCACTATTTTCTTCCATGTGAATTGGCTAGAAGGTAGAATGGTTTTTTTTTTTTAAAAGAAAGGGAGAAAAAAAAACTAGAAACAGGTTTAGGATCGTAATTGCTCTGGTACCATGTGAAGAGAATAATTTTTGTATGTCATTCATTGAAAACATTACAAGATATATATACAAAATTGATCCTAGACTAGAGAATATATATACCATACATAAAATATGTATTCCTATACAAAAGAATATCAATTAAGAGATATATTGTTGTCTATAAACAATGAAATCCCAGATTTAATGGGATTGCCTCTTCATTCCTTAACAACAATATCTGTCAAGAGGAAATAAATTCATATAAGCTAGGGGCCATGAAAAGGGTCCGAGATCAAACGTATCTTCGGGGTGAACCCGCAATGCTATATGCAGGAACTGGCTAGTCAGAGAAAAAAGAGGAAATTAATGAATTTACTATTGTAATTATGTGAATGCTTTTCATGTTATATTAAATATTGACAGATATGTCCCTATTGAGCGAGATGAAGCTCACCCCTATTATTATCATGACTTTCAGGTTGAGGAATCCAACTGAAGATATGATGTTGTGGATGGTGGAATAAATCATGATATATTTATATTTTAAATAATTATGATCGGACTAAAATTTGGAATTATGTTTTTAATTATTTTTTTCCGGTTGTGCTTAGAATAAATTTTGGATATTTAATTTGGAAGAATTGTAATAATAATAATAATAATTCTTATTATTATTAACGTTATATATTTTCTTTAAGAATTAAAAATTCTAAATCAACGTTTTGATAATTATTGGCATCACTTTAATTTATAAATTCATATTTTCTTAATAATAGTTTATAATACTTTAATTTCATAAAATCGGGTCGTTACAAGTGGTATCAAAGCCAGGTTTACGGTTCTGTAGACTTGAAAAAACAAAGGTTTCTTTTTAAATTTTAAAAGAAAATAGTCTAGTAACATCCACCTTCATCATATCTCGCCCGGTTTTCTCAAGGTATGCAATTTATTATGTCATGTTATTCCATTTATTTATGAAGTATCATTTTATATTATCATGTTTTAGAAGTACATTTATCAATTCTTGTCATCATTCTTTTTAAAATAAAAGCACTATTGTATTAAAAAAAAATTCATGACAAGTACATCTATTACGATATTTTATATTAAAAAAAAATTATGATAAATCGTATGAGCTTAATTACATGAACCTAGATGACCAATACTTATTTGATTTGGATTATTAGAAAGATGATTAGTGAGACCTTATGTTAACGAGAGTGTGTTATTGAGGTTTATAGAAGTTACCAGCAACTTTGAGGTGATGGTGCTACCGTGCTGGTGCTCATGCCAATATTTTGAGGATACTTGAGGGAGTAGAAAAAAAAACCAAGAAGCGAAACTTGAGAAAAAGATTCGAAGTTTTAGAAGACTTAATGTCTTGTAAACTTTATGGATTGATTAATAGACCCATTATCATTGATAGAGATGGGGAGTGAGACATATTATCTATAGTTAGAGATGATTGGCTAATCATCATTAACTTTATGTTAGTTTTCTAATCCTTATTGTTAGTTAACTTTTGGTTGTTGACTTTTATTTTTTTTTAAGCGTGAACCCCGGTTATTCGAGAATTGTTATTATTAATAAGATTTTTTTTTCTTTAGGATTACATGTTTTGATTTGGATTATGAGAAACATATGGGAACTATTAAGTTGATAGATGCAAAAGGATAATTGCTTAATTTTGATACAGGGTTCGAGTCTAGTTTTGTTTTGATGGAGGCCTAGAAAGGACTTTACTACAATCCAAGTTAAACAGACAAGTGATATAAGCTTGCCGCCTAAAGCTTATAATGATTTATGTGTTTCTGTAAATTAGATTGTTATTGCTGAGTTGGTCTATTACTGTGCTATATGCTTATTCTCAAATGAAGGTGATAAGGTTTACCTAGTTATAGTTGAACTACTGATTATAGTGTTTTTCTTGATTAATGTTTGAGTATATGGTTTACTCTATAAGGTTTGAGTTATTGAATATACCATTTTTCCTATGAGGTATGAGATATTGAACACAAGATTTTCCCTATAAGATTTGAGTCATTGAATGTAAGATTTTCCCCTAAAGGATTTGAGTTATTTGAATATAGGGTTATCCCGTGTATTTGAGTGAATGGTTTTTCCTAATTACAGTTTGAGTATTTGGGCATATTGAAATATAAGGTTTTCTCAATAAGATTTGATTATTGTAGTTGTGAGTTGACAACCAATAAGGTTAGTTATCTGATGAAAAGTTCTCCAACTAACGATTAATGTATTGAATACAGAAATAAATTTGGATTTGAGATGGATTTTTCCTAATGAGATTTGAACTTAGGATTTCTGTAAATTACGTTTGAACATGTAAGGTTTCCTTATTTAAGAGTTTGGTTGTATTGAACATAAAGTAATTACCCTAACTACGATTTAAGCTGTGAGACCAAGGGTGAGTGACTTATTTGCTCACGGAGCAAGAACAGTTGATAAGAGAGTTATTTTGGTGGCTAAGTATGAAAAGAAATATTGAAACTTTTGTGGAAAAATGTTTGACTTGTCAGCAAGTTAAAGCCGAACACCAAAGACCATCTGGTTTACTCAAACCAATTGATATTCCAGAATGGAAATGGAAGCACATAACTATGGATTTTGTGGTAGGGCTTCCACCATCAGTCAAGAAAAATAAGGATGTTTGGGTTGTAATAGATCAGTTAACAAAGTCAGCTCATTTCTTACCCGTTAAGATGACGTTCAGTATGGAGCGATATGCATAAATTTATATTGAAGAGATAGTGAGACTTCATGGAGTTCATGTGTCAATTGTTTCAGACAGAGATACGCGTTTTACTTCTAAGCTTTGGAAAAGTCTACAAAGTACTTTGGGAACAAAGTTAAACTTTAGTACGGCTTATCATCCTCAAACAGATGGGCAGTCTGAAAGGACTATACAAATATTGGAAGATATATTGAAAGCATGTGTGCTCGACTTAGGAAGTAATTGGGAAACATTATTACCTTTGGTGGAATTCGCTTTATCAAGCGACTATTGGGATGGGTTCATACGAGGCGTTGTACGGAAGAAAATGTAGATTACCATTATATTGGAACGAAGTTGGTGAAGAAAAATTTTGGGGCCTGAATTAATTCGACAAACTGTTGAGAAGATAACTATGATACAAGATCGAATTAAGATGGCTCAAGATAGACAAAAGTCATATGTTGATAGACGGAGAAAACATATACAGTTTGATGAAAGAGAAAAAAATATTTCTGAAAGTAGCTCCTATTAAAGGTGTTATTCGATTTGGCGAAAATGGAAAGTTGAAATCGAGATATATCGGACCATTTGAAATCCTTACACGAGTTGGAGATTTAGCTTATCAATTAGCATTACCACCGAGTCTATCAAGTGTGCACAATATTTTTCACGTCTCTATGCTAAGAAAGTACGTTCACGATCCAAGTTAAATCATGAATTATAAGGATCTAACAATCAACAATAACTTAACTTACGAGGAAGCAACATAGGCTATTTTGGAACTTAAGATTCACCATTTGAGAAATAAAGATATTGCTCTAATCAAAGTGCAGTGGAGAAGTCTTGGCAGAAAGGAAGCTACTTTGAAGTGTGAAGAGGAGATTCGTGTCAAGTACCCAAGGTTTTTCCAATTCTAGGTAACATATCGAATTTCGAGGGCGAAATTATATTTAAGGAGAGTAGAATGTGATAACCCATATATTTAATTAATATTTAAATTAGAGGTTAGTATAGAGGTTATGTTAGGGGTTCAGTTTAGGGGGTGAGTTTAGGGGTTATTTTAGAGTAATTAGGGGTTAATATTAATTACTATAAATATGTATCATTTCATACTCAAATTCTACACAAAATTTCATATAATTATAAAGTATGATATTTTTTCTACTTATTATTCAAGTTTTCTATGTATATGTATATATATATATATAATTCCCAATTCACAAGTTTCTTTAAATTTTTATTTTTACAAATTATTTCATTAATTAGTATAATTTATTAAAATCACATATTAATTATATAATTTCATATAATTATAAGAAAACGAAGGGGTCGAGGACTATGACTTTTATTGTTCATTTTTCTACATCGAATATCTGCGATTATTAAGGTAGGGATTTCTATATTATTTGTCTTTATTTAATGTTCCATGATTATACTTCATTGATTGCAATATCACAAGAGGAAATAAATTCATATAAGCTAGGGGCCATGAAAAGGGTCCGAGATCAAACGTATATTCGGGGTGAACCCGCAATGCTATATGTAGGAACTGGCCAGTCAGAGGAAAAAGAGGAAATTAATGAATTTACTATTGTAATTATGTGAATGCTTTTCATGTTATATTAAATATTGACAGATATGTCCCTACTGAGCGAGATGAAGCTCACCCCTATTATTATCATGACTTTCAGGTTGAGGAATCGAACTGAAGATATGATGTTGTGGATCGTGGAATAAATCATGATTTATTTATATTTTAAATAATTATGATCGGACTAAATTTTGGAATTATATTTTTAATTATTTTTTTCCGGTTGTGCTTGGAATAAATTTTGGATATTTAATTTGGAAGAATTGTAATAATAATAATAATAATAATTCTTATTATTATTATTAACGTTATATATTTTCCTTAAGAATTTAAAATTCTAAATCAACGTTTTGATAATTATTGGCACCACTTTAATTTATAAATTCATATTTTCTTAATAATAGTTTATAATACTTTAATTTCATAAAATTGGGTCGTTACATGTGTATATATATATATATAATTTAATACATAAAAATACATGTTTATTATTAATGTAATGATCCATAAAAGCCCATTAAACTATATCTAAAGGATCGATATGGGTTATGAACTAAACTATCCATATGAGTATTTAGATGTAGCCAAAGTGAAATGCTCAGAACCTTCTGTATGGTGCCATTTGGAACGATGCTCTTATTCCTACTATCTTTATTTTCCTTTGGCGCCTCCTTCGTAATCGTCTTCCCGTGGATATCAAGCTTCGTGCACGTGGCACTTCCTTGCCTCACGTTCTGGTGTTGCTTGAATAATCCACATTCTTCTCATCAGTCGAATCTATCTCTCACCTCTTTTTGATGAATGATCTTTGTTCGTCGTGTGGAATCACTTTCTTCCTTGGTTTGACACTACACTTCCACACACCACCGATATGATATTGTTCCTTTCATTTTGGAGGAATCGCACACACGGATCACACACGAGGCACTTGAGTTTCTTGGTTCCCGCTTGATTTTATGGTTTGTCCGGACGGAAAGGAAAATGTCAAGCATCGACACATTCCTTTCTCGCTTCTCACATTATTTGGCGGTGGAGTGGTATCTCTGGATTCTTGTTTCGGTCGGCGTTTGAGCCCTTCGGATTGGTCTGGATGTCTCCCTCTTGTGATTTTTTGCGGGGGAATGCTCCACCACGGGTTTCACGCAGGCCCAGGTTGGTGATTTGGCGTGCCCCTCGTCTCTCCTCGATCAAGACGTTTCGAACACGGATGGTTCGTTTGATCGAGATACCTTGATTCTTTGGCGGAGGGGATTGATTCGAGATCATTCGGGCAGAATTATGTTGGCTTTTCATTGTTCTTCCAGGCGGTGTCTAGCTTTTCATGCCGAGCTACTACCGGAGATGGGATTGCGGCATGCCCGTCGTTTTCTCTTGATTTGGATCGAGTTGGACGCGCTTGGGCGGTGGTCACCACGATCACTTACGTGGCCTGGCTCTTGGCGAGTTCAAGACACCCCGATTCGCATTCGAAACATCGAGAGACCTTGATTCGATTTCCCACATACACGAGAGAGGGAATCGACAAACAGATCACCCAGCGAGTTGGGAGTCACGCCTTGGCGATCACATTGTTGATGAGGGCACGCTTCTCACCACCTTCTTGCGCTCATTCGGATGGACGGACTAGCCAGATATCCGAGCTTGATTTTCATAGATCATTCGCTCTCCTTTTATTCTTTAGATTTCTCTATATGATAGTTTTTTTCTTTCTAGATATCGTAGTGATAGGCTATTTGTTCTTTGATTTTCCCCTTGACGGGCATGACGTGTATGACATTTTGATTATTTGATATACGGTAGGGGATCACGCCTCAATCCCCCACCCCCTGGGGTGTTATTTTGAAAAAAAAAAGTAGTCAAATGGCGTGTTATTGAACAACAGTTTGGGGTCGAATCTCCTCCTCATCCTCTCCCAGAATTTCCCCATCTCCCCACAGTGTGGTTGTTCGAATATCTTTGGTAACGATTTACATGGTGGAGGAGAGTTTCTTGTGTGGTGACTCAGTCTTGGCGTACCCCAAGGACCCCGACTAGTTGATGCATAACCCGCGCTTCACATCCTCCACGAAGCTCTAGGGCAAGGGAAGTGGGGCCCCTCAGAAATGGAGTTCATCTTTTGATAACGTCTAATGTGAATATCTTAGAGTCCGCATGTCCACTAAGCTATATACAGGTTGAGGAATTTGCCTAAACCCTCCACCATTTGAGTGTTTTACAAAAAAAAATGTCCACGAAGCTCTAAATGATTTGTGCACCATATGCATTTTCCGACCTTCGAGTATAAATACTTTCAATTTTGACAATTTGTTTAGGTGCGTAGTGATGTAAAAAAATGATATCTCACAGGTTCGTTATTGACTTAAGCGTTGAATAGGTATCCGTGAAATTTTGAATGAGTATCCAAAACTAATTTCATGGATTTAACTGTTTGTTCGTTTTGCGAACTCCACCTCCATGATGAATAAGAGTTACAAGAAGTCGATTCTAGATGATCCAAATAGATCAAATGTAAAACCTCCTAACATTGACCATGTTAAATATGTATCTATATGAGTATGTTACAATACAAAATACAGTAAAAATTAAAATAAAAATCCGAAATGACATTCACATATTGAAAAAATTATATGGGTAGTTTAAACAGTGAGCTGAACTCTGGTGTAAAATATGGGTACTGAAAACAAATCGTATCTGTTATTTATAACGTTCAGCCCACTTTTCACCTTACAGACGTTGAGACGAATAACAGGTAAGGTTGAACGTGGGCAAAAGTAAAGCTTACATCAAAGCCTGGTGGGCTTTGCAGCTAGTCCAAATACACAACTTAAGACCTTAAAGGGCTTTAATTTGGCCCATAATTTGGGGCTTGCTAATGGTGTACAAATGGATCCTACCAAACCTTGCGATAAGATGCAATATTCAGCCATATGGGATTCATGGGCTGGTTGCAGGTTTGCAGCCCCATTTTTGGGCCAAGAAAAATCTACGAAGAAGGAGTGCAATAAAACACCCAAAAATCAAGAAAGTATAGTTAGCTCTGAATTATATTTATTTTTTAAAAATAAGTTGGGAGTAGTGGTTGGAGGGGATGAGATAAATTTCAAAGAAACCGAAAGATATAGAGTTCGAATCATGGTCACCACCCTTATAAAAGTTAGTGATACCACTTCAACAAAAAACTCGTGGTCTGAATTATATTTATTTTGTTTTTACTTTACTTTATTTTATTTATAACTTGGCACCTAGTAGTTCATCCAAGTTATCTGTGAAATAAATTGGTTCTATTCCTCGTTACGATGGGGATATCAGAGAAAAAAAACGCTACTGGTTTTTAGTTCATTTTCTAAAAGATTATTGACTAAACAAGATTATATTTTTCAGTCAAAATATATTATAAGATGTTATAATAAGACACATATATATAAGGCTACTTAAAAATTATAATATTCTTTTTAACAAAAAAAAAAGAGGCTAAAAATTGATGGGTAATTAAGTTCTCTAAATAAGGAAATTCCCAAGTTATTTTTTGAACTCCCACAAACCTTCTCGGTTTAACCAAGTAAATATTTACTTTATCATCTTTACTAATAGACAAAAAAATAATACAAAATATGTGGAAACTGAGGATGCATTTTATAAAGCAATAAAGCATGGGTCTATATATGTAATATGTGTATTTTGTAGGGGCTCAAGTGCAATGAGAGAATCTGGAAATAGAAGACCCGTGAATAAAAGTATGGGCCCGGCTTTTGGTTATTCCTCCCTACTACTCATCAAATATATTCTCATCTTTTGTACTCCATGGCATCCAAAATTATTTTAAATATTATTATTATTATAAATATCTAGCATTTAATCATTAAGTCAAAAATTATAATTGTTAGCGAAAACCAGTTTTATTTTCTTAAATTCTTTGCAGCCTAGCTAAAGTATAGTGCTAAACGACTATTGGGGATGAAGTAGATAATTCAACTTGCATTTGCAATTTGTTGTTAATTACCACGGGCCTCATCACTTCATCAGCTTTGGGGTTGAAGCTGATTCATATATGTTAAAGCTTGTAAAGGTTAAAATTTCCAAATTTTACGTAAAGTTTGAATTCTCTACTCTAAAGTGTGTTCATCTCGTATTTCAAGTATTTTAAATATATATTACTTGTATATTAATGATGTCGTAAATGCACTTAATAATGATATTTGGAATGTATGGTGATATTATACGTACAATGTGGAATAGAAAATCATATCTCGTGTGCTATTTTGAATACTTTCATAGTTATATATATATATATATATATATATATATATATGGTTAATTAATCATGCAGTGATATAGAAATTACTATACTAACCTCGCCTAGCTAGGTCAAAATTACCATTTTGACATCGCCTCGCTGGAAATTGCCAAGATGTCCCCAGGATCCGCAACCTTTTTACATGGGTCTCGACCCGACCCGAAGGTCCGTGTCAGGTCGCCCGCGAGTCCTTCGCCACCGTTGATGGAGTGCCACATGTATGATGATCCGCATTTCACAGTGAACAATACTATAGATACGACACGAAAATCAAGGTAAAGATAACTTTAATTATCATTATTCTAAATTACCCCGCTCTTTAGCTTTCTAGGTACCTCAACTAGCTGATTCCGACTTAAGCATCAGAGGGCTTTAGCTGGGGGTCACGCCGGCTAGCCTAATGCCCAGCTAGCTAGATGTGTGTTCTGTTTCAGGTACCCTCGAACAAAGTACCTCACCTCGCTTTCTGGAATCCTAGGTCAGGCCATCCCGTGCAACGTACCTCACCTTGCTTTTTGGGACCCTAGGTCAGGTACATCTAATTTACTTTTCTAAATCATGTAGTAATTTGGCAAATAAAGTAGCTTGAAACTGAGTATAGGATTCCTATATATGTAAATGGGCTCAATGAATAAATAATTGGATTCTTGAATAACATGTGAAATATGAACAAAAATAATCATACAAGAATTGACTAAATTTCCTGATTCCAAAATTAATCAAGTTTCCCATCAATGAGTAGGACTAAAAATTAAAGAGATGCTAATTATTATAATGTCTTGAGTATTTTTTTTAGTGTCAGGAACGTTTTCTTTCTTTAATTAGGATATGAAAAGGTGAATTGGTGAAGTTTAAACTTAGCTAACCTTATCTCATCAAAAGGAAAGATCAAAAGAAACATGAATCTCAAATTAAAGCTACGAATGATTCACATGATCCAAGAACATAGGATTCTGATCATCAGAGTTTTAATAATTAAGTATATATATGCATGTTTATATCAATCAAGAAACTAAAGCTAGCATGCATATGGGTAATGGGTCCGTCCTATTTTCCCATTAATGCAAAAAGCTCCAAACATTGGCATGCATGTTTGCCACCCTTTTTGTTCTTTGTGTTATAATACGTACGTTTACGATTTAATTCCAATAAATGGGTTTCATAATGGTTCTAAACTGAAGTATGATTAATTTAAAGATATACATGCCCAGGAACGGAGCCAAGGAGGCCGGCCGCCGCAACCACCTCCTTCGACTTCAATTTTTTTGCATAAGTATATATAACTTTTCACTATAAGAAAAAATCAGTTTACATTCTGTAGGTAAATATTAAGAGGGAAAATTGCAATTTTGGTCCCGTAACTTTGAAGGGGTGTCAAAACTAGTCCCACTCGATTTTACTTTTTCAAAAATACCCTATAATTTACAAATTGTATCAAAACTAGTCCCACTCGATTTTACTTTTTCAAAAACACCCTGTAATTTATAAATTGTATCAATTTGAGAACATATCCCACCGCCGATTGGAATTTTCGCCGGAATTTGTCACGTGATAAGCACGTGATCTGAAATTTTGGGGATTTCTCACCCTCTTTGACACGGTGAAAATAAAATACCAAAGACGGAAAGAGATTTGGGGGGAACTCGTCACCGAGATTTGGGGAAAAACACTCAACAACACCTGTAATGGGGCATATTTTTTGGGGAAAATGGTGGTGACGAGTTTTTTTCCCTCCAATCTCTTTCCATGTTAGCATTTTATTTCCACCGTGTCAAAGAGGGTGAGAAATCCCCAAAATTTCAGTCACGTGCTTATCACGTGACAAATTCGCAAAAATTCCAATCGGTGGGATTTGTCCTCAAATTGATACAATTTGTAAATTACGGTGTTTTTGAAAAAGTAAATCGAGTGGGACTAGTTTTGATACAATTTGTAAATTACAGGGTGTTTTTGAAAAAGTAAAATCGAGTGGGACTAGTTTTGACACCCCCAAAGTTATGGGACCAAAATTGTAATTTTCCCATATTAAGATGATTGTAAAGTGTATGTAAAATTCTTGTAGGTAATATCATTGTAGGTAATTATTTACCTACATAATCTAAAATTGTTAGTAAATACCTACAATATTTTTGTCAGTAAATTTAAAAATTGTATGTGCTCTGTCGGTAATTTGTCGGTATAATTTGGAAAAATATATTTTTTTTATTCTGTTAATATTCTGTAGGTAACTGTAAAATAGTGACAGAGTTATTTTTGTCGGTGAATTCTGTCGGTAAATTAAACTGAAATTTTCTTATAGTGTTTTATATATAAAATTCCTATATTTTATAGGCCCCTCCCCACCCCCACCCCCCACCCCCAAAAAAAACCTATCTATTTATCTATTAGTTTCAATAAAAAATAACTCTAACCCCTAGTCTTCATTTTATTGCTTTGTTTCAACTTGCACATGCTATATGTCTCCAACTCTCCATATATATATATACCCCAGAATTAATTAGTCACCCAATGCCATAATGTGATACACAGTTTTGGAATTATATGTTAGTATCAAGAATTTGATGATTCAGTGGATAAAGTGTCACCAGTACTTCAATATGGCTTTGGATATAGGTTTGGAATATATATGATAAAAAGTTGTTAAAGAATCGGAGAAAAAGAAGAGACCTTCGAAATTCCCTGTGGTGGGGCTTTTTTGGCTTTGATAAATTAAATAGTGCACAACAAGGATATCGAGATAACGAGGAACTTAAAAAAACACAATCATGGAGGAATTTTAATTCGCAGTGTTGACGATAATATTAGCCTTATAACTTCTTCTTCTTTATTTTATTTAGTCGGGAGAAGTAGTTGGAAGGTAGAGGACAAATTTTACAGAAATTGAAAGATATAAGGTTCGAACTCTGGTCGGTGATCAATACCACTTGAGCTACAAGCTCGTTGTTAGTCTTATAACTTATTGAAATAGCAGTTTCGGTTTTTGACGATTTTACCATTTAATCAATATAGCAATTTCAGCCATGCATGTAACTTTTACAGGTTAGATTGTATTTTAGCTAAAGGATAATGTTATTCTGACAACAAATAAAGTATTGAAACATCCAGTTGAATCTAAAATCGTACACAATCACAATTTTTTTTTGAAAACAAAAGGAAGAACTTTCATTAATAAAGCATGTCGAACTGCAATTCATTACAGATAAAGAGGAGAGGATCATCTCGCCACTCTTTGACACCAGACGTAGAATACGATGCTCTAGCTAACACATGAGCAACACTATTCGCTGATCTCTTAATAAAAGAACAAGACACATTTGGAAGGTACTCCAACAAATTCCTATACTCCACGATAACATCCGAAAAATACGAGTTGTCCATTAATTTGCCTCTTAATGCTTTGATCACCATAAGCGAATTTGTCTCCAACGAAACATTAGCATTACTCCAATAATCTTTCAACCAACTCAAAGCCTCTCTTATCTCTATTGCTTCAGCCACCATATACCCAGTACAACAACCATGTTTAGCAGCAATGAAGTTTCCTTTCCCCGTAACCGCAATGTTAGAGATATGATCACAAAGAACGAAAGGAAAGAAAAGTTCATATGTAGTTTGGTTGACTTCTGACATGATCATAAAGAACAAAAGGAAATAAAAGAAGAAAACACACTAGAAGCGAAATAAGAGAGACAACAAGACAAAACTAAAGATCACATACTTGTTAAAAAAACAAGAATAAACATACTTGTCAGATGACAAAACCTTCCACATTCGATGTAATTAATAATATGAAATAATAGTTAAAACAAGGAAAGCTGTAAAATTTGTTGAAATTGTGAGTATCAGGCCTCCTCCTGCACCTCAGAAATAAGAGGAGAAGAAAAAGCCCGATACAGATTCTTGAATTTAGGTTCTTAAAGCGACTGGATCTCTAACAAGCAGGGGGTTCTGTGATTTGATTTTGAAATTGAGGATTTTCCTAGTGAACGAATAATCCCATAAAAAACGAAAATTGAACAATTGAAAAGAGAGAAACGGAGATCTAAACTTTCACAGCATTACATCATCGTCGATTGATTATTTAAGGTTTGCGCCCCTAACCATGGAAAATCCACCGACGCAACAGCCGGAAAACCCTGCTACGGAAACCGTACAATCGCTGGAAAATCCTGCCATGAATACCGAACAGCCGCCGGAAGAGCCAGCCACGAATACCGAACAGATGCCGGAAAATCCAGCCTCACGAAAAAAAAAATAAAAAATAAAAAATAAAAAAAGAGTTATATACTACAAAAAGATGGATATTTTTCAAACATTTTTATGTTGGCTTACACAATCACAATTAGTACAACCAAAATTGCAACAATCAGAACTATTGAGATCAAAGTTGCAAAGAGTTAATCAGATTCTTGAGGTACCAAATTAAAATTGCTACCTAGCTAGTTAAGATATTCAATTCGCATGACCAGAATTGCTAGTCATCTATAGTTATCGGACCAATTTTGAAATTAAGCATTTTGGGAAACCAACATGATAGAGAATACCCATTTGTTTTTTATTCTAAAAAAATAAAAGAAATCTTTTAAAAAGAGCCTTATAATTAGACCACGTACTATAAAATTATGATTAGTTCAACATAAAAGTTTTCCTAAAATGAATACGTGGGAAGGTAAAATGTCATTTAAAGTAAAAAAAACTTCACTATCCCTTTGGCAAAAGAATAGAGATAACAGAATAATTACAACTTTCAGAGTAAGAATGATTACAAATCTAATGTTAATTTAGTAAATCTTTTTGTCTCCCATTTGACATGAATATTCCATAATTGTGTAAGCTGATAGTCAATCCGATAATTGAATAATAATTATATATAAGCCGTGGGGCTACAGAAAAGAGATAGAGCCTGATCAAATTCTTGCACTTTAATTTGCCTTTAACCTTTAAGCTTTTGGCTTTACCACCATATTTGTTACAGCTTTTTAAGCTTCTCATCAATTTCTTGTGTTAACAATATTCCTCCTTTTAATAAATCATTCCATTCAATTCATGACCCCTTTTTAGGATTTGGGTGTTTTATAACAGGAGCAAAAGAAAGGACAGAAAGTGGCTAGCTATGTCAGTTTTCTAAGTTAATAAACCAAATAAGTAAAGGATTAAGCAACAAAATCAACAATTTTTATTTGACTGGAACAGAATCAACAATTAATTAAATGAGTATATAAATTATAATTAGAACATATGAGTTAAGATGATTATGGCTTAATTGTAAAATTGGTCCTGTAACTATAGATATATTAATTAGATAGCAATTTTGATACTGTAAAAATTTTATTTTGTGCAACACTGCAAGAAAATTACAGTTTACCGACAAAATTATCAATTTACCGAGAAAAATGATTTTGTTACTAAATTTTATAGTTACCTACATTCTACAGTTACTTATAAAATACCTATAGAATAAAAAATATTATTTTTTCCCAAGCTATATCAACCAATTACCGACAAATTACTAATATTTTTTAAAAATTACCGGTAGAAATACTATATACCAACAATGTTAGATTTTGTCGGTAAATTTTTAGCTACAACGATTTTACACATACTTTACAATTATTATCTTAATATTTACCAATAGGTAATTTGGTTTTTTCTTGTAGTGTAACTTTGGTCCGATAAGTTCTAGTTTGTGTAATTGTAGTCGTATAAGTTCTAATTTTGTGTCATTTAGATTCTAATAATTGGGTGTTTCAATATTACATTTATTCGTACAATTTTCTTGTTCTTTAGCTAAAATTGACTAAAAGGCAAAATCATCAAAGATCAAAACTGCCATACCAAAAAGTTATAAGACTAAGATTGTATAACCAGAACTAAAATTTCATGTAAGCTGAAACTGATATTTGCGTAAGTCGGCTTCATACCCCACTACCCAGATGAGATCTTCTATTTCAGGATGGTGTTTCACCTCTTATTACACAGCACAGATGATTGCCACATGTATAGAAATTAACATATTAATTTTGGAGCATAAATCATGGCTAAATTGTAGAATTTTAATATAATAATTTTTGTACATGCGTGGCAATCATTTGTGCGGTAAAATAAAAGATGAAACACAATATTAGAATAGAAGATCCCATCCGCTAACCCCCCAAAAAAAATGAAAATAAAAACAATATTACACACACTTTACTTTGCAGTATTCCTGCTTTTTCTGGATTTTCGTGCCTATAATTATCTAGGATTTTGATTTTAAATTTTTTTCTAAATTTTTTTCTTATATACTTGAGTTGGCCATCCTAAGTCTGCCACTATAATCATCACGTTTTGTACTACCATTAATTTCCCTTTATTCACTTATATATACACACACTGATAGCTACAAAAGGAGAGAAGGAAAAAAAAAATCTGGTGTCTGTCTGTTCTTGTTTTTTTCAAGCTTCTGATTATTGCATGGTGTTTTTGAAAGAGATATTTTTGAAAGAGATATTTCTGAAAAATAATCATTTCTTCAGGAGATATTTTTCTTTTGCATGCCCTTTCTTGATTTTTATGATAAAAAATAAGAAGAGTTGGAAAAAAAATTATTTTTTTCTGTGAATTTTTAGTGGTGGAATCATTTGTATTAATTTCACAGGTGGGATTTAGCTGTTTTTTCTCCACCTGTTGGTTTTTTTAGTTTAAGGGCTTTAATTAAAATAGGGTTTGTTACAAGGAGTGTTTTAAAAAGGGCAGCTAATAAATAAAAAATTGGATTGCTCTTCTGCTAGCTTCTCTCTACAGTCATGTTTCCTGCGGTGATTTCCAATTCAGCTTCTCATGTCTCTGAAGATGCCAGCAATATTGTTTCTTCAGGCAGTACTAGGGTTCATGATTTTGGAACCCTAAATTCAATGCTACAGATTAATTCAGTTAATCCATCTCAGCAGCTGCCTCAGAAATCCAAGAAAAAAAGAAACCTCCCAGGAAATCCAGGTAAATTCCAAAATATATATATATATATATATTGTTTATCAAATTCCATAAATTAATCATCTTGGCAAAATAGTTTTCGGCCATGTAACTTGGACTACTTGGATATTTAGTTCTCAAAGAAGTTAACTTTAATTTTTGGTTCTATATCTTTCAAAAATCTGGATATTTAGTCTGATTTTGACCAGAATTATGCAATTTACTGTAATTGCTAACTAGAACCAATAAGTGCTAATTGGCCTGAAAATTTTTGGTTTTGGAGATTTGACGCAAAAATTAACATGTCAAATCAAATCAACAAAAAATTATGTACAAAATTTGAAAATTTAATTTTATTGTTTTTTTTTGTAGTTTTTACGCCAAAATCACCATTTTTTATTATTTATTTCAACTTGACAGGTCATAATTGGTAATTTCCCCAAAAAAATTACACAATTTCGGTAAAAATAGGACTAAAATCTCAAAATAGCAAATTACACAATTTCGATAAAAAAATGACTTAAACTTTTCTTGTTTAATTAAATATGCAGACCCAGATGCAGAAGTGATTGCATTATCTCCAAAAACCCTTTTGGCCACAAACAGATTTGTTTGTGAGATTTGCAACAAGGGTTTTCAGAGAGATCAAAATCTTCAGCTTCACAGAAGAGGACATAATCTTCCGTGGAAACTGAAACAGCGGAACAACAAAGAAAACAAAAAGAGGGCTTATGTTTGCCCCGAGCCCACTTGTCTTCACCATCATCCATCTAGGGCTTTGGGTGATCTAACAGGAATCAAGAAACATTATTGTAGAAAACATGGAGAGAAGAAATGGAAATGTGAGAAATGTTCTAAAATCTATGCAGTTCAATCAGATTGGAAGGCCCATTCTAAAACATGTGGAACTAGAGAGTATAGATGTGATTGTGGAACCCTTTTCTCCAGGTAAATTATATTAACTTTTCTTTTTTTTTTTGTCTAATTTTGTTTTTTATGTTTTTTTAAAAGAGTATGTTTTTGTTGAGTAAGTCTAGTGTGGTTTTAAATTTATGAGACGGATGCAGCCCATTTACAAATTAAAGTAAGTTGGTCCAGAAATTAAATGGGTTGAGTCAATCATTTTTAGGATTCGTCTCACGAAATTAAATCCGTAAGACCGTATCATATGAGTTTATGTCGTTTTTGTTTTTAGTCGGTGGGTTTTTTGTTTTGTTCTTGTTGTTACACCATGCTAGTTATCAAAACTCTAGGGGTAATAATTACGTTTGGTTCAATTTATTGGAATGTAGCATTGAAATGGACGGGGTGAGATTTTCTGTTCCGAAATCCTATTTCACTTCATGTTTCATTGTATTATATGATTAACACATGTACATAGTGATGTCATAATTGTACTGTACGCGTGTTAATCATCTAGTACAATAGAACAGTAAGTGAAATAAGATTTTGGAACAAAAAATCTGGTCCGAAAATGAACACCCTGCATCATTATATTGTTTCAGACAATTAAAAAAAACACACACACACACTGATGAACTTTTTAAGTTTGAAATGTGGGGCAGTGGCAATCAGCATGTGCATGCAATGGTCAATTTATTTCTCTTTGAAACTTTTGCTAATTGGTACGTAAATGGAATATTAAAAGGAGTCTAAAAAACAATGATGAATATTTTTCAACTCTCGTCCAAAAGGAAACTATAGAAGCATAAAAAAATTACATGGACGGGTCACTATTTACTGACACACTGTAAATTCTGAAATTACAATCATAAAAAAAAAAACTGCTAAACCTGCAAAAAGTCCTCATTGCCATTGTTTCGTTGATTAATTTCTTTTATTTTTGCCTCTTTGTAATTTGTATCACACTATAGAGCACTTTTCTAAAAATTCTCGTCTAACATCGATTAATCCCCCTTTAGGCGCTAGGTTCTGCTTGTTCGCTTAGATTTTTCTTCCGATTAGATCCTGTCTAACGCCGCCTATATACCGCCTAACCCTGCCTAGACACCAGTCTATTGTTTTACTAGCGCTTAGCACTTTTTAGAACATTACTATAAACTATATATATTACACATTGAGAAATTAAAATTTTATGATTCAATTTGCACATGCATGCACACTCAGACACCAATGTGTGTGTGTGTTTTCCAAAGCTTTCGTCATTTCTCTGTGCACATTTTGGCATGCAAATACGTAACTTTCATGTCTCTCTCTCTAACACACTTTGGGGCTCACAAGGAAAAATTCACCAACATTTTGTACACTTTGTCTGAAAGTTAATTTTTTATGACCCACAGATTTTAATGATCCCCCTTGTAATTAATGAAGAGCTTTATGGCTTTTTAGGCTCTTCTCCCCATAATCACAAAACCCAACTTGTTGGTGAGGGGACCTTTTTTTGATTTTTCACTTCCTCAATATGATTTTGACGGCTGCTTTTTATCCTTCTCCTATGAAATCAAGGTCAAATCTATTTTTACTAGCTAAAAGCATCATCACATGGACAATGTAGGTTTTATTTAATTCTTGCAAGAATGCTAGTCCTATTTCTCATGTTTAATCTCACTAATTTGTGGCTAACCACCTCAGTACGAATTGAGATTTCATGTTCCACTTTCTATTTCGTTGTATTATATTAGATGAATAATATGTGTACAAGATGATATAATAATTGTATACGTGTCTTTTATTCAATATAGTGGAAAGGTTACTCGAACAACAATGCGGAACAGGAGATCTGATTGCATCGGTACTATCTTGAGTAGTCTTTCTTAGGAGTGTTTAAAAACTAGCCTATTATGAAAAATCATATCTTATATACAAATTTTGAAACCAAATTAATTATGTCCCTCATGGATTAAATGACACATTTGTCCTAGCATCTAAGAAGAAAATATCACTCTTGCCTGAATTTTAATTCAAATTCACATATTGGCATGCATGCTATATAGATCATCATGACTTATAGACAAATATTCCATTATTCAATTGTCTGTTATATTACATTTCATTAATTTCTTAATATGGAATATAAATCTATTGCATGTGGATTTACAACAGGAAGGATAGCTTCATCACGCACAGAGCATTTTGTGATGCATTAGCTGAAGAAAGTGCAAGACTTTCAGCAGCCACAAACTCAATATTTGCACCAAACCCTAATAACATCACCACCACCACCACAACCCAATTACCCTTCCATTTCAACCCTCACAACCTCCCACCACCACCACCGCCACCGCCGTCGTCTCTCCTCCCTTTTTCCTCCGGCCACCACCGCCACATTTGGGACCCACCATCACCCCACCCAGTCCACATCAAACATGAAACCCTCCACAATATCTCTTACCAAGACAGAGGACTGATGATGACGTCGCCCTTCGGGAACCTCCACGTCACCGCCGGCCCGCATCCGCCGCCACTGCTTTCGGCCACCGCGCTACTCCAGAAGGCGGCGACGGTGGGGGCCGCCACGGATCATGTGGGGTCCACCATGGCCCATTACGACATGCACGTGGCATGGCAGAAGAAGAAAGATGATGATGATGATGATAGGTTCACCAGGGATTTTCTGGGGCTGACCGGAGAACAATGTGGCGGCGGCGGCGGAGAATTTCCGGGTGGGCTGAAATTTCCGGCGTACGATCGTGATCATAATTCTCTGCTGAAGCATAATAATCATGGGTTTGGATTTACAGAGACGTGCTCGGGTTGGGGAAATTGCTGAAGTTACAGGCGAATATTTCAGACATGATTACAGTGCCAAGTTAATTATTATAACAAAAACAAGAGAAAAGAGGATTTATTTATAAAAAAAAAAAAAAAAAGAGGGCAATTTAAGACCATTTTAATTATGCTTTTTTGTTTGATCTTTGGCACCATGAGAATTCTTGTTGCTTTTTCTATCGTACGTAGTTTAAATTTACGAGACTGATGATGAATTTCTTGGCTGTTTATTAAAGTTATCCCGGATTAGATGCTTAATGAGTTGGTGCGTTCGAGTCCAGATCTCATGTTTCACATTATTATTTCATTTCATATTTCACTTTGCATTAATGACATGTGTATAATTATGAGATCATTTCTTACACACAAGATATTCATCCAAGATAATGAAAATGAAATAACAATGTGGAACAGTAAATTTCAATTCAGTTCATAAATGCGTTGATATTTTGATATATATATATATAGGGGTGTGTGTACATATATATTGATCCTTTCTTTTTATTAATTAGAAGTCCAATAGAACGACTGACTTGAGTACATGGATCGAATAGTCAATTAGACGAGAAGGAGGTCTTATGTAAGACCGTCTCATGGACATAAGTTCATGAAACGGATTCTACAAAACACAAACATGGACGTTTTTAATGGGTTTTGGGTTGAAATTCAATTTATATTTAGGATCCGTCTCATAGGCATTTACCATGAGACTGTCTCATACAAGTTTTTGCCCTTAATGTTTTATTTTTTATTTCGTGAGAATATATAATAGTTTTGAAAATTATATTCTATGCAAAATATATCCTTTATTTATATATAGAAAATGGGAATACGATCTAACAAAAATAGAAAACTCAAAATGAAATGAAATAAAAATATGTGTTTTGTTTATGCTTCCATGTCACCTGTGTTGTTGCTATTCAATGACAGTGGTGTAACATAGAACAAATCTAGGTCTTCCTAGCATGTCCATGGACAGCCACTATTAAGTTCCGAATATACCCCTGTATACAACCCTATGACAAGATTCCTTTTGCAGATGAAACCATAAAAGCTTATCATTGAAAACAAGAATTATATTTGAGGATGGAAAGAACTAGATGGACGGAGACAATGACATTATTTTTGTACACAATGAATTTTATTTAATGTACTAGAATACATGATGCGCCATACGGCAACCATCATTCTTTTATATTAAGAATGTAATGGACATTAGAATGTATGATTAAGGCTCCATTTGGATGGATGAATTTGGAGCTAGGGATTTCAAATCCATAATAACAAATTCATTGATGTTGTTTGGATGGAGTCATTCTACAATGGATTTCAAATCATTGGAAGCTACGTTTGGGGTTATTCCGGAGCATTTCAAATTAATCGTAGATGGAATCATTTGAAATTCTTCCTCCAAATCCAAATTCTCTCATCCAAATGCAACCTAAGATAACATAGTAGGCCGTGGGATGGCGACCCCAAGAAATTTGAATGCCTCTTAAATTACTAAAGTAGAACTTAAAAATATATCATCAAAAAGAAAATTAATTATCATCAAAAGGAAAATCTAACAAGAAACATGATATAAAGTTTTTTATTTAAGTAAGTACATTTCCTGGGAGGAGAGGGAGTGGTGGGAATCGAACCCTATACCTCTGGTTTTCTACGAGAGTTTTAAGAAAACTTACAAAAGTTTTGGTGGAGTTAACAAGAAAATACAAAAGTAGGGGGGCTGGATTTGAAAGCAGAATAGCCTTTTCTAAAGCGGGTTAGAGGCAGTAAAACCTGTTGTAAGCGTGAGTGCAAAAGGTGACTAAGTTGATGCTCTATGTGTTTTTGTGCAAGGCTTAGTGGTGGTCCAAGAATTAGTGTAGTGTGGTACAAACAATGAAAGAAAACCCAAAAGGAGAAAAAGATGAGATGACACAATTGAAAAAATGTCAACGGTTATCAAAAAGAATGCTTGATTCAATAAATAAAAAGAAGTTTGGGATTACCATTCACAGTCTTCTTTTCCTTTGACACTCCTCGCTTTCTCAATTTCTGTGCATATACATGTATGTCACCATTGTTAGTATTACACAAGGTTTTAACCTAATAAATATAGAGGGATAATTACAAAAACTACCTTGATATTTAGCCTAATTACAAAATACTCCAATTGTAAAAGAGAAAAGGGATTATTAATAATTGGGATAATTACAAAAAAGTCCCTGAGGTTTGGGCTAATTACAAAAAAATCCAAAGATTTTTGAATTGAAAATTACAAAAGCCCCATTGAGGTTTGATTTCATCTTTCATAAGCAAAAAAATATTTCAAAAACCCCCTTGATATATATGAAAATATTACGTTTGCCCCTTAAATTTGAGGCAAAATTAAATCTAAGGGATGTTTTTGTAATTTTGAAACATCTCTGGGTTTTTTTGTAATTAGCCCTAACTTCAGGGATGATTTTGTAATCACCCCTTAATAATTTTGAAAAATAACTGGGGTTTTTTGTAATTAGACTGAACCTATATATACACATTCATGCAGGTGCATAGTATTAGTAACGAGTATTAAAGCTCATAATACAATCACCAATAAAGAGAAACCACAAGGAATCATATTCTGGGCAAGAATATAAGGACACTAACTTTAAGAGGTATATTCGACATGCATCCGAAAAAGACGAGGATTTTAAGTAAAATTCTGAGCATGAATAAGCCCACTAGCTTTAAAGAGGTATATTCAGCAAAGTATCCCATGATTAAGAAAAAGAAGAACATTAAGCATGGACCAAAGAATATATGAAAGACATACTGGTAAGCTACTTTGGTATATCCCAAGCTTTTAGAAAGTAGTGTATATAGTAATTTGCAGGTTAAGAGTACAAATACATACCATTTGCCTTGTTGTAAAAAGACACCTTCTTTCTATCTTGCACTGGAGCACAACCAGACAAACCAAAAGCTTCTATTCTCTCTCCCTCAAAATGAAATGGCATATGTCATGTTTCATCAGGGAATCTCATCTCCACAGACCTAACTTTTATTCTTTTTCTTCTTTCTTCTAAAGCAAAATAATTACCAAACCTTCTTTCCAATGCTTTTATCTTTTTTCCCCCTTCTACTGCAAATCCCCATGCAAGATAGTACTCTCTCTAGTCCACAAAACGCTTGAGTGTCACCACGGCAATGAATAAAGAGCACGGCAAACAATTTCTAGATGTTATAATCAATTTTGGCTCTACCCACAAGAAAAGGACTGCTTCAAGAGATATGGTATATACTCGTAACTTTCAGGATTCTCAAAAACTGAGTAAAGAATAAAGCAAATAATTCCTCAACTCATAAGCTGAAAATGATAAATATAAACAAATGAACAATCAGTAGCGACAAGATCATAATAAAACTAAAATTAACAGTTATCAGCAGAGAATGTAAAAAGAGCACATTCTGAAAGTTTGTAATGTTGAAGATTGTCATGTAATTTAAGTTCACAATAACAATAAGCACATGAATACTAGAAGGACATTTAATAACATTTAAAATCCATTCTCCGTGAGGTTAATCTGTATTAATGGGCAAAGTTAAAAGAGGTGACCAACTCTGTTTCAATTATGGCACAACTTTTTGTTTTTGAAATGCAAATACAGGCGCAAACATCACAACTTTTCAAAAATAAAGTGCAGCTGTCTACTATCACTTGAGTGAAGACATTATTGACCTAATTATTGATAAACTTTAAACTTTCTTTATCTTTTTACATCCACATCATGTATTAAGTTTTAAAGTATACCTTTCATTTCATCATAACAGCTATTATGGAGCTCACTTAACTTTTACATCTCCTTAGAAATATCATTAGCTTTGGCAACAAGTGTTTCAAAGGTCACGTGATGAGCACAAGAAAGTTCATTGTTGAGACCTGGAAGCTTATATGTGTGAAGTAAATGTAAATTATGTTAAGTGTTAGTTACATTGTACAAATCAGTGACACGCTTAAATAATATACAGAACTCATAGTATAAGTTGCACAAAATGACTCACATGAATAATCTGAATCCAATAAAGAAAATCCTTCAATTTGATGTGATTCGCAAGCCAAGGCTATAATAAGCGACGTAGCCAGCATGTAATTAGTCATGTGATTCTTATTCCTCTGATGGTTTCGGCCTATCAAGATTAGTACCCAAGTACTGGACCAGCACATTGTTGAATGCCTGTCGCAAGAAAGAACCCTATAAGAAATTATAACAGTGCCATCGACGTAAAATCCATCTAAATGACCTTTAATTAATAATAAATTCAATTTGCTGCTCAAAATTCAAGCCGGAGATAGAACAAAACTGCGAATATATACAAAGATGCATCTGACAATTGAATGGCACATACATGCAGCAGCATAAGCACAAAAAGAAAAGGTAAAAGGGTGAAAAAAGAGCATCCAAGATCAAGTGTTTGAGACATCCAAGGGCGTATATTTTTTTATTTTTTATTTTTTGGGGGGAGGGGAGATTTTTTATTTTCTTACTAAGTTTTATCAAAAAACAAAAAGAAAAATTTAAGTTATTGTTTAAATATTTTTTTTTTAGCTTTTCATCCTGCCCACCCCATTTTCGTGGGCCCACCCTACTTTTGTGAGCTGGCTACGCCATTGAAGACATCTGATCTGAGTCAGGTATGCATGTTTAAAGTTACAAGTGTACAAGGTTAGATATTTAAGGTAATCTGTCACATGAACCATGAATTAAAAAACAAATTTATTATCAAAACCATCATTTCCTCCATGGATGCATTTTCAGCTCCCATCATCATAAAATGAGAGGGATCACTAACAGGAATCACCTTCTTTGCTTTTAGCATAAAAAATCTGGTGCCATGCAACACCGTTTCTCCTTTAAATCAAGGATTTCGAGAATATAAAATTATCATCATTTCCTTGACGGCAGTATATTCAACATGTCACCCTTTAATTTTCCGTGAGAGCACCCTAAGTTAAATAGTATGGAGTAACAAGATATCAAGGAGGCATAAAGAATCTGGACGAGCTTCTGTTAATAACTACAATTAATTGTTCTCTGATTTGTTATAACTGGAAACATAATGGGACATAAAAGATAGTAATGTGTACGAATATAAGAAATATATTGGTAATTCAATCCCTATTGATTCGAGATTATATGAGAAGTGTGAATGATTGACAGATTTATAAGATGAAATATGAACTTCAGAAACTTCTTCATTCATCATAAAGTGAGTAGCAGAGGTGTGTGGGAGTAACGATGGAACAAAAGCGAAATGAACAACACGATACCTGTCGTGCAAATAACTCTTTCCCATTCAGAAGAGCATCCATGGCAGAGAACTGGTTATCAAACACGCTATAAAAATTTTGGTAAAATTGACTCCTGAAACATCAATAATAATCAATTAAGACACGAAAAAATATCCTAGTCTTCATGGAGAACAATAACCAACATAATAGAAGATCAATAATCACCCATGGTCTGCCGCAATCATTTTATCCATCTGCTCAAATTTCCTGGTAAGGACTTCTGCACCCACAGGGGAGAGAGCATGCATTATTAACGCCTCCAATGTCCTTGGAAAATTGTGCTGAAAAATGAAGAGTTAGTGGTTGTTAGAGGGAAATAGGGGGACACATAATAAGAAGAGAAAATACAGTATTAATCTGCAAAAGGAATGGTCAAAGTTGGGCAGCATATGCAGCCATTTCTGAAGAAAAAAAGATAGATGAGGCACCACGCACAAAGCAGCCTACTCAAAATCCTCTCATAAATACAGACAGAGTTGAACAAGAAAACAAAATGGTTCTGGGCCAAAAGTAAGGATAACAAATACAGAACAGAAGAAAACAAAAGAGCAAACTCCTACAATTTTGTCTGATGTTCCGTCCAACATTCCAGAAGCTGAAACATTTAATTGACTCATATGAAAAATGGATTAGTCTCAGTTTTAGATATTACTAATAATAAAAATCCAGCCAACAAAAAAGATAATATAGATCATTGTTTGTAAAGTTACTAATTCATACATCATCACCAGTTGTCAGGAGTTTCCAATATCATACTTATATTTTCACCCGTGTAAAAAATATTATTTGAGGAAGCCAATGTCATTCTCCAGATGAATGATATTAAGTTTAATTTCATTTACAATACTAAGTATCTCTAAACACGAATCCTTTTTTAATGCATAACCCGTAATTCGGCTCCAAATAATTCTATTTGAATTCCTATTAGTTTGCATTTTACATTCAGTCCGAAACATCAAATGCATCTCCATTTGGAATAAAACAAGATATTAACATTGCTATGTATGTAGAAGAATGTGGGAAACAAAATGGAAGCAAGACATATAAAATAAAGTAAAGAACATCTAGCCAAGTCAATTTTTGTTTTCGTTTTCCATTGTTTGGTATATCTGTAAAAGAAAAGGGAATCAAAATTTGAAAGGGAACGTGAACTTACTGCCATGGTGAGAAAGACGCTTTGAAAGGCACATGGTTCAAGGTTCCAAACAATATTAGCAATCGGATCTTCTTCCAAATTAAATATATTTGTTTTAACAAATTTCTTGACTTCATCTTCCTTGCTGGCGCTGCTAACAGATTGATCTGCTGAAATGCTGCCTACTGGTTGGTTCTGGTTGATACGGTGATGGACTAGTGAAACAAGTTCATGAAGAGATTTAAGTGTGTGTGGTTCCAGTTCATGCAAGGAAAATTCTTGCTCATTTCCTTTCACAATCGCTGCCCGATGTTTCAGATCCAAATCTTGGTCAGGGGAACCTGACATGTTCACATTGTGATCCCAAAACAAATTACCATTACGAATAAAGACAACAAAAATTCTCATCAAGTGAATCAAAATAGAGAAATAGATCTATCAAATTGAAAGGAATACAACGAACTAAAATCATGACCAGCATTACCATTACTAGACTGACCACTTGCAGTGATCTCCTTGCTGTCCACAGTACTTGAAGGCTTACAAAGCATTCGATCCTGTCCTGATCACGAAGACAAGTTAAGGTGCTTCTCACAAACCTTTCGATTGCACCAGAAAGGTTGAAAGAATGAAGAAATTAAGCAAAATAAGCTGTAGTGTGATTGAAAAAAGACATCCATTCCTAATTGGATGGCAATAATTAAGGGTGTGAACTGAAATTTGATATCTCAAGTCTTGATTGCCATGTTGAGATACTGTTTTTAGTGGAAGTTCTAATTACACACATAACTCTATGAGATTTGGCAGCTGAGATATCAAGGTAGACATCATATATTAATAACTATGGTGTTAAGCTTCTAATGACAAATTGCTTAATCTCACAAGATCTAAAGGAAAGACATCGTGTTGACCCAAAACTGATTAACACTATTGCTATCAATTCCAGAAAATGATTTTTGTAGTTACGCAAAGGCCACAAATCAAATTACAGTCAAAATGATGTCTTGATATATAATTACGATTTACGGGTACTCACTACTCAGGTCCCCAAGTCCAATTAGCATGACCACCATCCGAACAAAAAACCTTTAAACAGTGAAAACACACACGCTACCATGGAATGTGACTCCACACAACAGCAAGAGCTCTTACAACCTTAAAGAGAGATAGAATACAAACCTACAAAACACTTGGAAACACAACATGTAACAGAACACAATTATGAAAAAACAGAGCTAAGATGGCAAAAGACAAGTTTAAATAATTACGTGGAAACAGGATAGAACCATTCTTAAATTAAAAGTTTCAACATTATGCCTCCATCAAGATCTCTTAAATTATGTATCTTCTACCACATAAACATGCTCAACATTTTAAATTCAACAAAGCATCCTCGCAAAAACTTAAAGTATCAAACTATCAGTTCTCTGCATCTTCTCTGTGCAAGATAGAGCCCCATCAATTCATGAGCAATCCCGTTATCTAATGCCTGGCCATGCTACTTCAAACAAGCCACATTACTATTTACAACCTATGACAAGTACAAGTAAGTTGCATGACGATGTTAATATATTACTCAGAAGTATAATTAGCCGCAAATTAGGGTATTCCAGAACCCTTTACAAATATATCTCAAATCATCCTTACAGTATAACTTTTAACACCTCAAAAAATTTCACCAAATTTTCCCACATGACAGGTGTGCATCTTATGCTAACTAACCAAATATCCATGGTGTCAGGGTTTTTGTGCTGCGTAGGCATTTGTTAGAAAGCACATCTCCCTGGCTTATCAAGTAACACTCTTAACAAGTTTCTCCTATCAGCTACATGCCTTACAACAGATAAACATTAACCCATTAGATAAAATCTTGTTCGAAGTTCAAAAAAATCTTAAATTATTTTTCCATTCAGACGAATATGATCAACCACCAATAAAGAATTAACAGATATTTCTCACATGTGTAGAAGTCAAATAAAAGGGTAGTATAAAAGTTTGCTTACCATTTGTTTGTCAGTCAACCTTGGAGTTTATATTGAATGGCAAACAACAAGAAAGAGGGAGAGAAAAAGAAAAGTTAGTTGTTCCTGTATTGACTAAAGCAGAACCAAAGACCTATGGACTAAACCATACCTTTTCAGTATTCTACGTAGATAGTATGCATCCATGTGTTCTGACATGCTAGACATCATGTCAGACCGCCACCAGAAATTGACAGCTATAGTCAAATCTTCACTGTCCACTTGGTGGTACCTGGAATAGGAGTTAGAGAACATATTTGAACATACAGTGCTAAAAAATTTCAAAAATGATTTGCAAATTCTGATTATCACATAACTAATGACTCAATATGTGTATCACATGGTACACAATCTAGAGAAACTCTGTTTCAAGCAGTTCAATACCACTAGTTGTAACTTTTCCAAATAAATTGATAAATTCAACTTCCAATATCATCTGTTCCCTCTTAACATATCGAGTTTTCGAGGAATTACACAAGAAAAATAGAAAAGGAAAGTGATCAAACATAAAAAGAATCGTATATGTGTGTGTGTGTGTGTATGAGGACAGAAAATGATGAGATTACACAGTGCAAAAATGATGTGATCGCACAGGTGCGCTCAAAACGCTGATCGCAATGGTGCTCAACTTACTCATGCCCAAACTTATGGGAAGTCAAGTTCATCATTGCAGAAAAGGCCCGACGAAACATCTTGAATCAGAACCAAAGCACTAAACAAATAATGTTATCAACTACTAGAAAATATAGCAACTTTTATTGAGCTTTTCCTCCTTAAATATTTCTTGGGTTCTAATATATAACAATAAGAAGATACAGCCAGAGCAAAGATCTAAAAGGTCCTTCTATGCATTAATTTAAAGATATATATATATATATATTAATGCTTTTTGTCATCTAAATTTTGCATAATTATGCACTTTGCCACCACGTAATTAATATATATATGTGTGTGTGTGTGTATCTATATGCATATATTTTTTTCTTTTGTATTACTCATCCACAAAAAATAAACTTAACTAACATTGACTTCAATCAAATATAATGTCAATGAAGTTAATTTCTTATTTATTCTTTTTTAACATTATTGTTTAATTGTAAATAACTGGAACTAATTTTGCAAGATAGAAAACTTTAACACATGTCACGCACATAACGGAACACCGACAGTATATTCCGTCAGTGGGAGGCTCGGAATGTCAAATTCTCAAGAAAAAAATTAGTATAAAGTGTTAAAAAAGCGATAGTTTGGATGTTTAATGTTTTTAACCCAAATCTCCAGTGACATCTAAAAGGCAGAACTAAACTTACCATCCTTCAGGAATGAAAACAGCATCGCCTGCATGAAGATTAACCTTTTGGGAGTACTCATCTATCGACATTGCCCTCGGATAGAGACTAAAATTGGTGTTTTCTAAAGGAATAGCACTGGAAAAGAGAAAAATGTCAATGACCGTTGTATTGCAACTCCAATTGATGAAAAGAGAAATGTTGCAATGTAGGAGCATGTTACTCCACTCTAAAAGTTGGTAAATACCTGTGGTTCGAGGCTTCTCCATATAAGGGCAACGGATATAAGATGGGGCAAGCAGAAGGAGGCCATAAAACAACTGATAACCAAAAGGTTTTTGTATAAACGGGTCATGTATACACATCAGAGAGTCATAAGATATATAATATTTTGGTAGACATCATACTAACGAAGCTGAAGGAACACTTATAACAAAGTTTCGGTAATTCAAGACAGGATATAGTTGTTAACTCCTCTTACCCCGCCAGCCACAGTGGGATTTGCGAAAATTATTAGTTTTTGATGGTATACAAATGATAATTCAATAAACATTACACTCACACGCATTGGCCCTGATGATTACAACCTTCACCAGGTAACCAATTACTCCATCAGCAAAGTTTGATTTATACAGGGGTTTCTAACCCCCAATGACTTTAACCCAACCTAAGCAAAAATTTGAAAGAAATACACACATGAGAGACAAGATAAAGGGAGAAGAGAAAATGATTTTCCTTCGGCATAATGGAAGGCATAGAACCCTTCAGTTTGTAGCACATATGCTGAATTCACTGTTTACTATCATGTTATATATTTCTTTACGTTGACATTTTCTTTAAGCAGTTGAATAAAAAAATTATCAGAAACAATTCAACGTCATGACCTACAAAAGATGTCATTTCATGTTCCAGTCAGTTACTTGGGATCCCATTCCAAAATGCTGAATGAAAATAATACATATCAAAGGAACTCAAAGTGGAAATTTAATCAATACTAACTTCCGACATTTTAGATCCATTCTCCTAGAAACCAGCAAACAGAAAACTGGACCGTGTATCTTACGGGATACAGAGAAGGCTATCAAGCAGAATATTTCAAACCAACCCCAGCCAATGCTCACAGACACAATGACAATATACTCTTTCCACCAAACGCTCCTAAATATTTTCACTCTACGATAGCTCACTAGATATTTTCATATCACCAGCACAAACTTTCTCTTAAATGCATGTTAATAGTGGGAATTCTAATCTAAGCCGGTAAGACATGTTTAATAAAATAAATGCTAAATTTGTGTCTTAATTTCCATACCTTGTTTACACCCTGAAATTATGCATAAAAGATTGTGGTGTGGATCATAGTGAGTACTAGATCTAGTCCTAGCATTGTTCATCCACAAATTGATAGAAGCCAGTAATTTGCCCTCCAGAAAAGCAGGCTGTTAAACATAGGCAGATATATCTTAGATCCACTATAAAAGGTAAAACATGAGATATATGCCCATCAGCACTGGTCGATGAAGTTAGCAGAGAAGTACAAAAACATAATACACATACGGTTTCAATGTCTTCTCTTAAGCATTCCAACTGAGCCTTCTCCTCATTCTCAGCATTCATAATGGGTACCTGAATCATGCAACCGATATTTTTGTCACAAAGGAAACACTATGAACCCCAAAAAACTAAGAATTAGAAAAACAAGAGTCTGAGAAATGAGAGAAATACTGAGAACGGCTTAAAGAAATCTAGCATAGTTACTAAAGCTATATATAATGGAAGAAAGAATATCAAAAATAAAAGCATTAGTGCTGGGGCTGTCAATCGGACTTTACGAACCAGGATTTAGGTGACTTGAAGGCACATCAATTGAGCTTGATTTCTAAGACACACTTAGCTTGCTAATAATTTTACCAATTCAAACTCAAATGAGTAGCTTCCCTGTACTTCAGGCAAGTCCAAGCAAGATATCTACATGCCTCCATAACACCATCCAAAACTGACAGAAAATCTTCTACTGTTATTGTTTACCAAGATTTGCATGGTATTCTAGTAACTTTCCTGTGTCTAAGTGAATGAGGATATAGAAGACAGTAAAATGTGAAACTGGCATGCATTAGCAACTAGTGACATTAGTGTTTATGAAAACATAAAAAGTGTGCTACAAATTTGACTTTATAAACAAGAAATACACAGAGTCATCAACTGTGTCTCATAAGTTCATTGTACATAGAATTATATAATGAAAACAACCAGCTTAAGGCAAGAATATGACATTTTTCTGCTGGAGGGGCAGTAAACTCGAATTGGATTCACAATATGCCATCATATGACTAGTGTGCTAAAGGTCTTCATGATGTCTTCACTTCATATTTAATATTTATGTTGTGCACTAAACTAATGTAACTAAGTCCGCCAATTTAGGCTCCAGTCTTAGCAAACAATTCGTTTGGTCTTTTATCTCATGGTTAAACTCTATATTGTCCATGAGCGACAAAACATGAATTGTATCATTAGAGTTACAACTCAAAATTTCATATACTTTCATATTAAAAATAGTTAATTATGATAGTCATATGCATATAAAATTTTAAGAAAAATAAGATTAGTTCATTTAAATTCCGAAAAAAAAAGGAAGAAATTTCAAATACAAGGATTAACAGCAATATGCTATTTTGGCATAAGTTCCCAACTGAAAACAGCCCAGCTCAGCTAAATCAACAGCCCAACTTGGCTCATGACTTACAACCTGCGCTAAATAGATTTGCTGTGGAGATTCTTCTCCTGTGACATGATCATCATGTTGAGTACTAAGTCCCACAGGCTTATGCTTCCTTAATTGAGAAATGGAGTCTTCGCCATCATCTCCGCATTGTAAAAGATCCTTGCAGTATCCAATGAAAGCAGAAAATGGCAATGGAACCTGAGAAAAGAACAACAACTTTCATCAATGAAAATCAGTGATTTCTAGTTTCATATTATATTCTTATAAAGATCAAATATGTTCACCCTTTCATGACTTCTTATATCTCCATAAAATACAGGTGCAGAACTGGATAGCATAGCCCCCACAACTGATGAGCCCACCGATTCCTGTTTTCCATAGTAAGAGAATGTAATTGACATCTCAGATAGAACATAAGAACTAATCATGTATAGGGTGTTTACAAGTCAACAGAAACTAAATTCAACTAATCCATATACCAACCCTAGAAGTAAATGTCTATCTGTCTAGTTCAAATTTAAAACAAGTCGACATGTTCAAATCGTATAGTTCACACCTTTTCATGTGTAGTTCCTATGACACACCTTTGCAGTAACACTGTGTCATTCTTGTCACTCTCAAAGTCTCAATATCAAGATTCAACACAATGTCATATTTGTAATACACATTCAACCGAAACTTACTAAAAAAATATACAGTTTAACTACTATTTGAGTTCTAAAGACCAGAGTTCAGTCCGTTTCTTTATACAATTTCAGAAAGCAAAAAAAAAACTATTCCCTCAGCCAATAAGAGTTCTCCAGATAATTCAGGATATAACTTTTTTTCTTTTCATTTTTGCCATTCAGGACTGGAACTCAATCTGTTTCTAACATATTTCATCTCATATTTTCGTCTCAAATTCTTTAAAACCCACAGGCAACTTACCTGCAAGTAGTCAAGACCGCCATTCGACACATTCCATTTAGAAAACGCTCTCCAGTCCTTCACGCATCCACTAAACACCTTTCAAATAAAAAAAAAAAGAGAAAAAAACTCAGAAAAATAAATACTCAAATAAGAAGTACATAAATATACAGTGCGTACGTGCGGGAATGTGGACGAGAACGCGAACTGAATATGAACGGGATGAAGTAATTACGGCGGGAACATTTTTCGGTTCAATCCGAGAAGCGAATTCTTCAGCCGATGGAATCTCATCGAATCGGCGAATTTGCAGAGACTCTTCCATCGCTCTGTACTGCCGCTAGTTCAAGTGGATCTAATGGTTTATACAGGTTGCTCGAGGTGTTTCTAAAGCACCGGCTCAATGCCTAAAGTAGAAACGCGATTATGTAGGAGCGCTTTAGTATTGGGATGTCAAGCACTATTATCGCCAACATTTTCCACATTTGTTCGCAAAATTTTCATATTATTTATTATGATGATTTATTAAATCAAAACCGTTTTGTTTTTGGCAAAAACTCATATAAGACCGTCTCATGGGTTATTTTTATGAGACGGTTCCGCGACCGGTGACCCAACTCATATTGGACCAATGGCATTTTCGTAAATATAAAATGTCGTTGGCAATTTTGTATTATAAAAGAGCGGTGACATTTTTGTAAACTTTATGCAAACAATTGGTTGTAATGATAATTAAAAATTATTACTTTTTTCTCGAAAAATATTATTTTTAGTCTGAAAAATATATATTTTCATAGTAACAAAACTTACATGATTTTGACGAATAAGTAATACTTTTCTGAAATTTGTATATTTTTCTCCAAATAACTAATATGTTCTAGTTCAATGTGTAATACCCTTTAGTTCAAAGAAACTTACTGAATTACTGTTGGGTATTAACAAGAGAGAACGAAAAAAAAAGATAATGAAAAAATCATCTGTTGAGGAATAAGGCCCATTTTATTTCTTTTCTTTTAATTGAATTTGGATGGTTTGGGTTTTGGGGTTTCGTATCATAAATTTAGACCCATCTGACAAGAGATTTTATTTTTCTTTTTAAGATTGACAAGTGACAACCTCTCTAGTCTATCATTATAAAAATTTATAAATCCAACTTTTACCATTTCCATGGAAACTTTCAATTGGGCCTAATACAAAATTGTTTGATTAAACAATACATGCATGCTTCAATAATCCATCATCTATCTAAATCTAATCTAAATGACTAAATGCATAAAACAGTTATTCTAGCACAAAGAAACGCACAAAGAAAAAAGAAAAACAATTATTATTTTGATCGATAATTTCAAATTGGAATTAAAGATCAAACTTATCGTTTGAAATATATAATTCATTTGCATAGAAATAAAAGTTTAGAAATTATAAAACTATCATGCCAAAAATAAACGTTCGTATCATTTTTAGTAATGAATTTATACCCAAAAGTAGGGGTGTCATTGTAGTATTGTTTATAGATTATTCACCTTGTGATAGACTTGTTGAATATGAGATATTCATATTAAGTTTATGTACTTTGGGGCATTTGGGCCTTTAAGAGATTAACTACTATGATAATGAAGTGGGTTTGACCAAATCCAAGACTCGCCCCACCAAGAAAAATCTGGACTCAAGACTCATCTCGTTTGCCGGCAGATCCAACCTGTTAGACCCGCAAAATCATATTTTTTATTTTTTTATTTATATAGCTAAAATAATAAATTAACACATAAAATCAGCAGACCAATATCAATTAAATTCATATATTATATACCAATAACAAAAAATATAACATGAATTATGAAATGATATATCATGAAAAAAAGTCTTTTTGGCAACTTACATATATAATATTAAAAAATAAAAGGGTAATTTGTCTTTTTGTTAAGTAACTAAATCAAAATATAAATAATGTATTAAATAAATAAGATTTAAAAATAAAAAAATATATATGATGAGGCGGGTTGGGGTGGGCTAATAGGATCCATTACCTATTTTTAGAGTTGTCAATTTGCCCGGGCCGGGCCGAAGCTAGCCCGACGGGCCAAGTGGGGAAATTGAGTTGGGTCGGCCCGAATTTTTTTCGGACTACTATATTTTGGAGAGCTCAACTCAGTCTAATAGTCTATGTATTAGAAATACAATCGATTTGCTTCCGACCGACCGAGCCGGCCCGGTGTTTCGGGTCTAATGGGTTGGGTCAAATAGGTCCGACTATTTCTGGGCTTGCAAAATCGCAACCCAGTCCGACCCTATTACCTGGCCGGACGGACCAGCCCATCGGGACGGACTTTTTTTGACAACTCTACTTATCCTAAACCACTGGAAATTTAAAAATGAAGACCACATACCCTTTCACAATATTTTTTTGATCGGATTTATACTTGTAGTGTTCGAAGCGGATTCATTATGAATTCGATTTGAACACGTTCCATCACTATACCTAAAATTAGCATAAACATCATAACTCATATTATAGAACATTCAACCATTCGATCCATGCCTAGTGGGCTCTTAATACATCAACAATATTAATGGATTTAGTGTTGCATTAATTTTTTTTTAAATTACAGACAAAAATGTTCCTAAAAATTGTACCAAATTCAATTATTATTTTATTTTAACTAGTAACAAATCATCAGTATAACCAAGGGCATAAGGGGGCAGACCCACTCTGTTTTTATGTATCGGTCCACCCCAAATTTTTTTTCCTAGCACCGCAATTTAGTTCGACATACACAAAATTTGAATCTACCAAAATTCAAAATTTCCCTCATAGCCAAAATTATGAATATAAGGAAATAATTAGCAAAGGGTTTTGTCATGTTGGGGGCCCATTGGTGATTGGTCAAAAAATTAATAATCACTTAATTCCCTGCGTAACGTTCGCGCCATCCCGTGTTTGAAGTTTTAATTAATCCGACAATCCAAAGCGCGTGGGGTCACTGTCGTGCTTTTGGTTTGGAGAGATCAATATCCAGAAATCAATAATTACATCACATTTCTTTTTTTAAACAAAAAATAAACAATAATTACTTTTCATTAAAAAGGTGTTTGAATGTGTCCATGCAGGAATGTAAACCAGTCGAGCCGAACACAATACTGTTCAAGCTTCAAAATTGTGTTTAAACTTGATTTGATTATTAATTAAATCGAGCTTGAATGAGCTTTAGTCGAGCCAAACACGAATCGAGCTCGAGTAACTTGATATATTTTCACATATTTTATTCTTTTCTTAATAATCAATTCGAGCTCGAACTGAGCTTTACATCTTAGCGAATGAAAACTTGTGTTCAAACTTGGTTCGTTATGTTAAAGAATCGAGCTCGAAAATCTTTTAACGATCAATCTCGAATCGAGTATTGAGTACTGAGTAGCTTGTTTCGTTATCCAGTCCTATATAGGTGAAACAGATGTCAGTACTTATTTGAAAATGTATTTTGTTTTCACATTTTTGTAAAGCAATAAAGATATTTTCTTTTATTTTCTTCGCTTACTAAAATCCCAAAGTTTCAAACTTAACCTTGAAGAAACCTAAAAAAGAAATTGGTACTTATTAAATTCATCTATTTAAAAACAGTGAAACAAAATAGTAACATTGCGCTGCTACAAAACCTTCTTCTACTCCAAGTAAACTCGACATCTTGCCCCTAAGCTATATCTAAAAATTCTTTGCGAATTAAAAAAAAAAGACAATTATAATCTTTGTGAATTATAATAATTAAACTATAACAATATGCTAAAAAATTGTACTCAAGCGGCCAATTTTGAATATGAGTAATGAGATTATGGGATTGATTCAGTGATAATTAAGAAATTGCAATATTATTATTATTATTATTATTTATTAATGTTGTTGGGTAGGCATGGAGCTTGCAAATAGGTGTGCATATTCAAGGAATTGAAGTCATTATTGAACCATATCACACGTTGTATGAGTCAACAATTATGGCATGCGTTTCACCAAATTAAACAAAAGGCATAATAGAGCAATATAATATTGCACAAATCTCATTGGGTATTTAAAAAATATAAGTAGGTCCTAACCAATTCTAGGCTTAGAAGCTCCTTTGATTGAAATATAGATGTTATACCGATAAGTATTAAGTTAAGGTTATTATAGTGAAAATTAGTTATTTTATTTAATTATTGTTTTAAAAATAATTATGTATGATATTGATTGAGTGCCCATCTAATAAGTTGGGAAGTAATTTTTTTCAGGGAGGAATTAGGAATTAATAGGATGTCTCGGAGGAGAGGGAGAAAAGAGATTTAAAATCGAGTTTGTTCGCTCGACAACATGCCATTTTATGACACACGCCACATCTGAATCCCAGCTCGAAAGTAATTTTAGATCCAATAGTCGACCACACATTTTCTTTTTCTTAAAACTATTCAATGTTGGTTTTATTTGAATATTTTCTACTAGAAAAATATCTGTGTGGTACACGAGATTGTTGATGACAAAGTTTTGGTGTCGCAAATTTATTTGTAATAGTTATAGAGTATCCAAGATACTAATTAGAAATACTAAAAAAGAAATCTAAAATTTAAAAGAGAATCATACAAATCGTTCAATTCAAATTGCAAAAAAACTTTTTGTAAATTATATTCAATGAAAATATCAAGTGTGACAATATTGTGTTTTGGCGTTAAAGAATTGCTTATTTAATTGTGCTAATTTTATTAATCAAAAGTATCCAATAAAAATATCTTCTATTTTTTTTTCAAAATTATAAGATTTAAATAAGTGGACAAATACTATTTATTTAGTTTTGTATACAATGTAGCTGGGTAAAATCACTTCAATTAAATTTGTACGTTATTTGGTAAGCAACGAACAAATTTACTATTAATAAATTTGAATAGTTTATCTATTTAATTGTGTTTTGACTTGTCAATATATATCATGTACGTATGATTTTTGATTTATGAAAGGGAAAAAATTGTATAAATATAGAATCTTTAAGTTCTTTTATTATTTGTTACTTTAAGATTACAATAATCTGTATAGATAGAATCTATATGTTAAATATTAAAAGATAACAAACTTAAGAGATAGTGTAGATAGAATCATTGATAGAATCTATTTGTTATATTTCAAATTTGTACATGGGGATGCCACGTGGATAAATATGAAGCAGCGATGTGAATTTGAAAGAATGAGAAGTTGACACGTGTCCAAGATCAATGAGGTATTGACATGTGTCACCTTCATTTTTTCTTTTAGTATATAGAGTTGATGTACTGAATCCCAACTCCTATATCAATGTGGATTATTGAAATTGACTATTTTTTTTTTTTTTTTGAGAAAATTGAAATTGACTATTCAATACTTATGGTTGTAAGTGAACAAAGTGTTCGACAAATAGCTCGTGAATATGCTCGGATAACGTTTGTTTATGTTCGGTTATTTAGTTAAACGAACATATTCCAAGACTCGTTTAATAAATGAACGTAGCTTGAACAAATCTATACTCGTTTACTAAAAACTTGTGAACAAGCTTGTTTAATTAGTGTTCGTTTATAAATGTGCATCAGCAAGCTTGTATAATATTTTAAGACTTGTTTGTGAACAAGCTAGCTTGTTAGGGCTCGACAAATAGCTCAATTATTTGGAAAAAATAGAATTAAAAATATTTATTTGAATAAAATTAAGAAAACGCAAAGACCTCACAATTGACGGTACATTTGGAGCTACAGGGTTATAGAGGAATCTAAATTTGATTTATGTTGGACATAGAAATAAAAGTTCTAGATTGTAGTTTATTGTGTATCGTAAAAAAGAAAACACGTAGCATGTAAAACTTTATCGTGTGCACTCCATAACTTATATTTTTGAATAATCAAACTAAGCTTAGTTTGAGTATTTCCTCAAATTTGGTCATTAACTAATGCACTACAAAAAAAAAAAATATTTAGTGACGTCAAAATTTTCACTTGGTGACTCTTATTAGCGTCACAATGTATATTACATACGCTTTTAAAAACGTCATGAATTGCGTTGTTAAATTTGATGTCACGAAAATATTTACAATTGCAAGATCTACGCATAGGTAAATCTCATTTCCTAACGCTTTTATCAAATGCGTTATTATATGGCGACGTTTTCTGTCACAATTTATAAAAATTTATATATTTTAAATAAAGCTTTGCATACACTAAAAGTGTTGTTAAATTTAGGGACGCTATTAAGTGTCTTTAAATCGGAAAGCTTTTAAAAATTAATGTCATTGAAATTATGACGAATTTTACATTTCTAGCTTTTCTAAAATTTCTTAAAGACCAGTTACTTATTATTTTTTTTTAAAAAAATAAACTTAATATTTAATTTTTGACTCATTTTCAATATATTTGTTGTTAGTTAATTATGCACCACATAGTCTCTATTTATTAACTCTCAAAGTCACTTTCAACACTTTAATCTTTCGATGTGGGATACATATTCTAAATTTTTTACTTGGTGACGCTTTTTAATAAGTGTCGTTATTTTAATGACACAAACAATAAAAGTGTAAGTAAATTTTAAAAATTTGGTGACAAATAAAAAATTGTGTAAGTAAAATAGAAAGTATCATTAATTTTATGACGATTTTTAACAAGTGTTGCCATTTTAATGATTCAAACGATGAAAGTGTAAGTAAATTTTTAAAATTTGGCCACAAATAAAAAAATACGTAAGAAAATTAGAAAGTGTTATCAATTTTATGACACTTTTTACTAAGCGTTGTCATTTTAAGGACAAATAAAAAAAACATAAGTAAATTCTATAAAAAAGTCGGTAATTTTATTAAGATAATGACACTTCAATAAAATTATCATTAAATTTACTAAAATACTAATACTTTATAGTAAGTGTCACTAATTTCTATATATAATTTACAATGTTTTTTTTAAAAATCGTCATTAAATACTTATTTGACGCCTTTTGGTAGCATCATTAAATTTGTGTTGGAATAGGCTATTTTTCTTGTAGTGATGTGATTACATCATACTGAAAGTTTTTTGGTTTTCCTTTATCATTTTAATTTAAATTTTTTTTCTACATATGTTGGAAAATATTATTTATAGATATGATCCAACCTTGCAATGAATATCAATACTATTTATCCATATTTGTTCTTGGAATATTTTTTCAACTATTTCTAATCTAGTTTGTCAGACGTACTTAGAAGTTATTTGGCCAGTTTATGTGTGTTTATTTTTTACAATAATTTGTGTGTATTATCATCTATAGGTTTGAATAAATTTTTATTTGTTACTGTTCATGAAACAAGTTATTTTTTCTTGTTTATTTATTATTTACGAACATAATGAACATGGTTGAACTCGAAACGAACACGTTTACAAATACATTCAAGCATGCATTAAACAAATTTATCAATCCGAACACAAATAATTTTTTTTAAAATGTAAATCAAGCTCAAGTCAAGCTTAAATATGTATAAAATTAAACGAAGATATGACAAATAAGTTAAAACTCGACTCGGCTAGGATCATTTATTGCCCTAGCAATACTATTGGATGTATTTTGGGTTTGGTATATCCTTATCCTTTCACGGGCCATATGAATGAGACTATTTTGTGAATATCCTTTATTTATTGTTCAATTATAATAGTTTGCATATTTTTGCTCCATTTGTACCTAATATTTTGTAGAAAATCGATCATTTTAAAAGACATATAGACGTGAAAATTCATATATGAGAAATATTATGTTTGGTATTTTTAGTAGACTTGTGGAATAAGTCACCTTTCTGAAAGTTTTTTTGGATCGGTAGATTTTTGAAAGTTTATTTTGGAGAAGTGCAATTTTACACTTATAATAAACGGGTATCAAAGTGTACTTCTAACAAACACTTTTTATAATTTCAACTTACAAAAAAGTATTATGGAAAATACACTTTATCAATTCCAATTTGAAAGAAAATAAAAATTTCAACGCCATTCTACACCAATATTTTAACATTATTTTTCTCATTCACATAATTAAAAAAAACATTGAAAATGCAAGGAACTCAATAATACCATCACATAAGCAATTTTGCAGATAATGGGTCCTCCACTTCCCTTCCATTTTTAGAAGTGACACCTTTTGGAAGATTTAAAATGTATATTCATTTGAAAAAGACTTGAAATGTTTCACTTTTTTTTTTTTTTTGCCAAAATGGCCTCATTCTGTTGGCTAAAAAATATTGGTAAAGAGTGTGAAAGGCACACAATCACACAGTTGACAATCTTCAATTTTTTTTTGCTTAGAATGAGACTAATTCTCACCTAACCTATATATCACTTGATAATAAAGAAATTAAAAACAAATTAAAATTGTGGGTGTTTTAAATTGACCTGATCCACTCAACTTCAACCCAAAATTGAGTTGTTTTTTGCCAATATTATTAAAAAGGGAAGCTTCTTCTTGCATGGTGAACATGTGATTAGATCTCGGGTCAGACTCATCTTCTTAGGTTGGCAATCTTTGTTATGTTTGTGGATATGGACCTTAATTGGCTTTTCAATCTACTTGATTTTTACATGTATCTACCTTTTTTTTTTTTTATTGGGGGTAGAAATAATATTTTACTAGTACATTCATCTTTAAGAATTGGAAAAAGTTAATTTTAATAATTTATTATCAAGAAATAATGTAGTTAATTACGAGTAGATAAAGGATATTATTTGTGATGAGGCATGTCTCGATTAAATATAGAAGTGTCAAATGGGTCGGGCCAGTGTTGGCCCGTCGGGCAAATGAAAAATCAGGAAGGGCCGGCCAAACTCCATGTAAAATATACCGGCCCATCGAGCCAATCAGACTGGACCGATATTTTGGGTTGGGCCAAATAGGCCCGATTCTTTTCGAACTTACAAAATCACAACCTAACCCGACCATGATATTAGGGCGATTGGGCCGGCCCATCGAACCAGACTGGTTTGACAGCTCTGGTTGAATAAAACTCACAAAATAATGTAATAACATTGAGGAGACTAAATTATTTTAAGACTCAAGAGGCCGTGAAGTTCGAATAGTTTGTAGTACTCCATACACATTTGAAAGTTTATTCAGCAAGTAATTGAATATTAAATGTCTCACCTATTTAACAATTTATTAAATTTGAGACGAGGTAGTCATTCAATTTTTTTTTTTGAAAACTAGTAGTCATTCAATTTAAAGATTCAAAAATTAAAGTGGCATCAAATCAAGTTCATATTATTCAAATTTTGATGTTATTTCTTCAAGACATCTCATGTTGGCTTTAATTTGAGACTTGATGAAAAACTTTTATATACTATTGTAATTTTTTTTTTTTGAAACCATATACTATTGTAATTAAATGAACATAATGCTTCACATTAATTGAAAAATTTGTTCTTTAGGGCGCCTTCCTTCTAGATTGCTTACATATTCAGGAAAAAGAGTGCCACATTTGATATTTCTTGCAATAAAATACGACTAAAATACAAAATTCTTTTGCAATTAAAGGAGAAAAAAATACAAATTTGTTTGTTCGTTAACATAGTAAACAATACCTTATTCAAATATGAGAAAAAGGGACAATCAAAGGTTAAATATCATTTTCCCCCTTTTTGCATTTAAACACTATTCTACACTTTTTTCTATTATTTCTGAATCGATTGATTAAATAATAAAATAAAAAAAATAAATATAATGTATTTATTGAAACAAAAATGAAACTACTTAAACTTAATTAAGGACAATCGTAAAAACAAGAAAAATGTAATTAATAATTTTGAATAAGAATAGAGAAAAAACCCCACCATCGAATAGACTAAATACCCATATAATACTATTCAAACTCAAGACTAAAATCCTCAATCTTATCACACAATAATTTTGACAATTCAAATTTAAAAGGTCAAATACAAACCTCACCATCACTAATAAAGCTTTAAACCGAATTGATCAAACCAAGAAACCTCCTCATTAAAGTATTAATTAATAAACTTAACTAGACAAGATCAACGGCCCATTTAGCCGGTTCCCCTTTTTACAAATGCCAAACAGAAAAAATCCAAATATTAGTTTAACTGCTCAAAATATTCGAATTTAATCACTAATTAACCACTAGTCACGGGAATATTGCAAAATTAGTCCTATATTTATAAGAGTATTGCAATATTAGTCCTGTAACTTTTGAAGTTGTAATTTTAGTCCTATAACATTTTGCTTCTCAACAAGAATAATAATTTTAATCCTGTTTAGGATTTGACAATTTCATTCTTATACTTTTTAGTTATGGTAATTCCGGTCATATTAATCAAAATAATAAATTTTTATTAAATTTGTATGTGTTTTCATATGCATAATTAGGAAATAATATATTTAGAACTCGTATCTCGGGGTTTGATTCGAATTCATAGTTTTAAAATTCTTCTCTCGACAATTAGACAATCTATAGTATAAATGATAAATAAATTCAACTCATAAGTAAATAAAATATAGATTCTGATACAATTTCTACTTGACTTAGATATATTGAATATTTGGCTATCAGGGTATTTTGGGAATAATTGAAATATTGAAATATCCCTCATGACCGGATTCGTGCTAACTATAGAATCAGAATCGCACAAACCAAAGAAGCACGAGACCAAATTTGAAAAAGAAGCAAAATATAAAGGACTAAAATCACAATTTCAAAAAACACATGACTAATATTGCAATATTTCTACGGATGTAGGACTAATTTTGCATTTTTCCCACTATAATCACTATTATTAAAATAAAAATCGCCAAAAAACGAGAAAGGAAAAAAAGCAAAAGTGACAGGCCTTCACGTTGTGGGCATCGATCTCCACGAGCCACGTGGATGATAAATAGACGTGGATCCCACGCCGACGTGGCAAATCGCGAGTTTTAGGAACAAATTGAACAAGGGTTTAAGGGAAAAAACAAAGAAAAGAAAAGAAAAGAAAAAGAAAAAAAAGAAAAAAACACAGAGAGAGATTATACACTGTGTGTGTACATATATATATATATATATATATTAGAGAGAGAAAAATGGTAAGAAGAGATATAGAGCGAGAAACAAGGCGCGGAGAGGCCGTCCGAAAACAAGAGATAGAAAAAACGCTGCATTTCTTCTTCCTCTATTTGCTCTTAAGCTTTTTTTTTTCTCTATACTCCCATTTTCTAGGGCAAAATCCAAGATTGAAGACCGCCTTCGATAATCTATCACGGAATTACTGTATTGTTTGACTGACATTTTTGTTCCCCACCCGCCCCAACAGGAAATTAATCCATTACGTGTATTTATATATCGAGAGAGATCAAATAATTTCTGGGATTAGCAGAATTCGGTTGAATATATAGATATACGTATGTACGCCCATCTGTGTATACAGATCTTGCCGCTCTCAATCCCTAATTCCACTTCGATTGATCACATTTGATTTTCTTTGCCTTTTTTCATTTTTGTTTTGGTTTTTTCTGTAAATAAATTTGGGAAATGAGCTGGGAAATCCTTCTAGACAAAATCTAGAAGGGTTTGGATTTTGGATCTGATCGCTGGTGTTTTGCAAACGGCGAAGTCTTGGCTCTCGGATGAGAGAGCTGTCTTGTTTAATATATTTTTATTATCTATCGTGGTTAGTTGAGATTTCTGGTCGTGTATGTTTGGCAAATCAAGTGGGAGAAAAACGATGAAATGGGTAACATTGCTTAAAGACTTGAAGGAAAAAGTTGGTCTTTCCCAGGCTCCGACACCGGCCTCATCAACTCCATCCTCTCCGCCATACAAAGAAAGCAGCAGCAGCAGCAATGCCAATGAATTGTCGCCATCCAGCTATGACTTTTGGTCATCGCCTTCAAGGTTAGATTTTTTTCTTTTTACTCAAGAATTTTGACCGAGACTGTATCATGGTTTTGCCTTATTTTTTTGATTTATGTTTCCATATGGGGAATAGAAGTGGCCGATCAACTGCTTGATGAATTGTCCAATAGTGAAATTTTGTCAGCTAAAGAAGCTGCCTGGCTATTTTCGGTAGTTAGATGCAATAGGTGTTGACTGGTTGATTGTAGGGAATATCTTCTATGTGCAGTTAGGAATGGAGGCTTTATGTAATGTACCGGAGTATCTATGCTATAGATGAGAATAACTCAATTACTTGATGAGTATAGGTACAAGTGGATTAAAAATGATTGTGTTTGCTGATTTATAATGCTATCTCTACACCTTTCAACTGGAAAAGAGGTTTGCATGAGTGAATGTAGAGGTTGGTCGAGTTATAAGTATGACTTGCTGTTAGCCTGTTATAGTATATTCAGATGCTTTTTGTTAAAACTGTTAACCACGTTTTACTGGATTTCTCTGTTTTGTCAAGTAGTTAGTAGGAATTGTTTATTCATATTATTTATAACGAAGAAGATGTTGAATTAGAAAAACCTATTCTGGCAGCACGCTCACTTAAATATTTGGCACCTGTATAGGCATTCTTCAGTGGCACAGTTAAGTTGGACAAGTCTTTTATAGAAACATTGATTTTGGGAAATATTGTGTGCTAGGGATATACCTTGCTTTCCGTTGAGATTTTAGTTCCATATTGAGGAGTTGGATGGATGATTTGAAACATACAAGTCCTGCATTAAACGTTACAGATTGTACGCAACGCACACCGAGAAGAGCAAGTGCACAATTCTTAAGGAAATTCTTGAAGAACATGTGGGCTGTGGCTGAATGGAGATAGGTTATTCCTACTCTCTAGTTAGCTCTCAGGTGTTCAGCCTCAGTTTGCCGGTGCTCAGATCACTTAGAAAATTTTCAGCTTGGTCTGTTAGTATTTGATGTGAGCTTGACTTAGTTTTCTTGGAGATGATATGTGTCCATTTCATGTAGCCTGCGCCCTGCAAAGTAGTTGTGTTGGTATGTTATAGTCGGCCAAGCCTAAACAGGTTACTATATTAAAATTGTAATTGTGTCTGCTTGGCATGATAACGGAACCAATGCTCAAGGAGCTTGAATGAACCAGAGTTTGCTCTCCTCATTATATAATCAGTGTACGCTGTAATCAGAAGGTTATTACATCTTAGTTTCTCTGTCCGGCCTTTATGTTTCACTAACCATATTTTGTGCTTAAATATATTTTTCTTCATGCCCCTCGTTATGGGTGTTTCTCTTCTGTATCTTAAATTCTGTTTTGACCATGAAAGGGGTACGTAATGGCCATGTTCTCAGTTTGCATTCCTTTAACAATGTCATTTTGCCATTTTGGTCGGGCGTGATTGTTATTTGTGACTGTTGGACGCCCAAATTAAAAATATTTTATTGAAATTTGAAACCTTTGGTGTCTTTAGGTTTTAAAGTCTCTGGGTTCTGTGAAATGTCAATTGGTGGCCAAAATAAATTTTTTGTGTAGTTAGCTCCATTAAACAAGAATGCTGAGATGAGATTGATAAGACAGGAAGTTATTGAATGGAGACTGAGTGATTATGTAATCAAACTATAGAAACTTTTTATTCCTCTTTGAACTAAGTTGGTTTAAATTCAAAAGATGTTTTCATTGGTATTCCAGATATATGGGAAATATTAATAACTAAAAATCATACTTTTTTTCTCATCTTTATGAGCTTTAAATAATTTTTGGGAGGCTCATAATGAAGACTAAGTGGTGAATGGAAGTCAGGAAATTTAAGATATGTAAAAATGAGATGGGGAAATTGACTTAAGATACAGATTCTGAGAAGAGCATTGACTGCAGTATATGATAATATTAATCACCACTAGGAGATTTTGTTCTATTATGTTTCTGTTACAGTGGATTTACACCTATAATAATGTGGATTAGTTCCTTATCTGGCTAATTAGTAGGTGACTGTGTTAACTTTTGAAGCTTTTGTATCGCTATGACAATGTTGGTAACCTCTGGTGGCTCCCCCCCACCCCCTTCTCTTCTTTTTTGTTCATATTGTGTTTGTATTGTACTCAGATTTTCACCTATAATGATCTGGATTCATCATAGTTTTTGCAATAATTTTTTCAAGCCTTTGCATCAGTTCCTTAATTCTTTCAAATTTTGTCTTGCTGCTTGATTGTATTTGGTTGTTTAAATACAAGAACATGATCTAAGATTTTCCATTTGTCCATTTGAAATCCGTCAAAGCAGTGACAAACATGAATTGGAATTGGATTTCAAGAGATACTGGGAAGAGTTCCGGGCATCTAGTTCTGAAAAGGTATGATGAGGCGTCTTACAAGGTTGTTAGAGCTTTACTGATTGTTATTTTCACTATTGCATTTGCTTCTGCCACCTAATTACTACTGCAATGACATATGCTTTTACCGTTATTGATAATAGTCATCATCATGTTTTGTGTCTGCAGGAGAAGGAGAAGGCCTTGAATTGGACCGTAGAAATATTTTGTAGATTAGAGAAGCAACACACAAATGTCGCCCAACTAATTTCCATGTAAGAGGAAAATTTATTCTCTTCACCTCATTTTCACTTCATACCTGTTTGAAAAAGCATCAAGTGCATGCTTATTTTAAGTCATTTATGGTATGCTACATATTTATTAGGTTTCTACAGAACAAATTCGAAAAAGGTCCAGATGAAACTATTCACTTTTCTGAAAATTCCACAAGTGTAAAGCGGCCAATGTCTCATGGAAACTACTTCTAAATCATGTGTTGGTTTGGTTTATCAGCAGTTAGCAAAGAATCCATTTTATAACTATAAAGATCATACTTTACTTTTCCCATTCTGTTTACAGTTTCACTTCTAGAGATGCATTACAAGACTAATATTAATATGAACTCTTTAATCTGTAAGAAGTACATGGATTAATTGTGGTGAGAATAATATTGCCATCTGATGTACTACAACTAATGCAGGTTGGTAGAGACACACATTTTTTCTTTTGTTGTGGGAAGGGCATTTGTAACAGATATAGAAAAGCTGAAGCTTAGCAGTAAACGAAGATCTTTGGAAGCTGAGAAAGTTTTGGTATTTTTCTCAGAAACTACAAAGGTGTTCTCAGATGTCCGAGCATAATTATTCCTTTTCTTTAAAGTTGTGTATTTTTATTGCGACTTATGCTCGTAGTTCTCTGCAGGATGGCATTAGACCTGGTGCAAATCTATTACATGCAGTGGAAGTCCTTGTATCTGGGGTTTGTGCATCATCCACCTAAAGACTTCAATATAATAGAACATTTGGCTTTCTGCATTATGCTCCATTTCTAATGATTACGTGAACTCAAGTTTGCTTATTTTCTATTTCCTAATTTGACTTGACGAAAATTTGTTGGACACTGTTGTTAGGCACATTTAATCTGCATTTTTTACCAATTTATTTGGCACCCATGCAACCTTTCAATCTCATCGATGTCATTCTTTTGAAAGAAGTTTGAAAAGAATCTATTACATTTCAGCATTTGTATCTGTTCATATTGTTCTGGAAAAAGCGAAGGGATAGTATAGGATTCCCATAAGGGAAGCCGGGTCATTCAATTTAATGGAGTACAATGTTTCCAGATGTTGCTCATTGAGCCAAGTATTATGTATCACGGCATTTGGATGTCATAAATTTGGATGTTGCTCTAATTTTTGGAGGACTGATTGGATTTTGTCAGAAGTGATTGTTTGTCTTGAGTTTGTGGATTGAGGCGGTCTATTGATATCTAAGTTATGACAACAAATAGGCTTTGAGTTGTGTCTGTGTGTGACTGTATCTTGTTTGCTCTTGTTTGAGTTATTTTATCAATTTATTACCTTTTGTTACTTATGGAAGATGGTTATGTGTCTGCAGCCGATTGATAAACAATCATTCCTTGATTCTGGGATCTTATGCTGTCTCATTCATGTCTTAAATGCCCTTCTTGCTCCTGATGGGGACAGTCATCCAAAAAAGCCTAATAACAGTGAGGATTTGCTAACAGTCGATGAAAATAATGTTGCTGAATCCAGACCAGTTCGCAAGCTTGAGGTGCTTTTTATTTAATAAATATTATTTCCTATCGGAATTGCTAAGCCACTATACTATTTTTCCATTTGGCAGGCACTTAGCTATGGCAATTTTCTGTGATAATTACTCAGTTATGTAATGCATTGCAAGATCTTTTGTCTTCAATTGTAGGTTTATCTCTTTCTTCTGATGCTGTGATTGCATGGAAACTCCACTGTTTATTGCATGTTCAAATATCATCTACTTCAACTTTGTTAGGTTTTATGAAGCTGTGCAGCAGAAGCTAAGCTTTGGCCACTGTAGATGTTGCCACGCAGCCCAGTTTCTTTCCAAAAGAAATCACACATTATTTGTTTAAGAGACACTAGATGATTATTTTTTTGGTAAACTCAACCCGTCTTGAGGAAGAAGAAAAAATGTAAATTATGTGTTAACTTGCGTAAAAGCATGTTTATCCTCAATACAGTACACATCACTTTTGCGAAATTGCTTGGCATAGTTGTAAAAAGATGCGATTCATGTGCCTTGGTGCGAGGCACATGCGAGAGCAGGTCTTGCGACTTGTTTTGTTATCTGGGTTTAAGGCAGACAACAAGAGGGGTTTTTAAGTTGCTTCACTCAAACTAAATACCTAAATTATCGTCAAATATGGCTGCGGCAGTTAAATACTCCTCATATCTCTCTTTTCATTTCTACTGTTAAAAAAGGAGGAAAACCTGCTCCACCATGACCACAGCTGCTGCTTCACCTCCATGGTGGTCTGTATAACCATATGTGACTGTTTTTAGTTCTGTTTGGTCATGTTTTACTGGGAATGCTTGAGAGACTTATGTTATCTTTATTGATATATGTTTATGTCCTTGAGTTTGCTTTGGAATGCTTAGTTTGTGGAACTCATTCTATTGTCCTTTTTATCTTAAATTTATATTTATTTGTTAATGCTTTATATTGTTAAATTTATTGGCATCACTTCGTATATTGTTATGTGTTGTGTTGTTTGCTTTTGTATATATTCTGATGCCTGATATCAGAAAGTACTATGACATGCATAGTCCATAATTTTCTGTATTTTTATAAGCAGTCTTTGCTAATAGATGAAGTATCATACTGGTTGTGAAATTATTGGTTCTGTAGCTAACTATCATGCTTGATGCCTTGATCTATGATTTAAATCTGACCACTCTCTAATTTTATTAGGTTGAGGGCAGTGTTGTGCATATTATGAAAGCGTTGGCCAGTCATCCGTCAGCTGCTCAAAGTCTGATAGAGGACAATTCACTTCAGCTACTGTTTCAAATGGTCGCCAATGGTTCGTTAGTGGTGTTCTCTCAATACAAGGAGGGTCTTGTTCCTTTGCATGCAATTCAGCTTCACAGACATGCCATGCAGGTAAAAGAACATTTCATCTGCTCTTAAAATAGAAATGAGTAGTTTGTATGGATAAGCTTGGCGAACTGAAAGTCCTTTGTTCTATTGTTGTTGCAGATTCTTGGTCTTCTTTTGGGCAATGACAATGGTTGCACTGCCAAGTACATACGCAAGCATCATCTGGTACATAAATATGCACTTACATTTTTGTGTGCACACACCTAAGCATATCTTTGCTGTTAATCTTATGATTTATTTTGAATCAGTTACCCATAAGAATGGGCATTCTAGGTTGTGATATCTCATTTTCACCCTTCTTTAATTTGTTTTTCCTTTTTTACCAATGAACTGTGTTTAAGTTCTCTGTTTCTGTCTTAAGCGCTTCAATTACCAACACATGATTTTCCTTCTTGTGAACTAATCATTGTCAAGAATCAGCATTATAATTGCTTTATTCTGGTCCAAGTTTGAAATGAACTATCATGTGAGGCAAAGTTAGAGGTGTTTTACATCAGCATATAACAAATGAATCCTCATGGTAGTATAGATATTTACATAGTAAATTACTAGGGCGTTGATTTCCTTGGGAAAAATTGAGAAAAAATGACTACGAGAAGCAACAAATGGCAAAATACATATGAAGAATGAGCCTTTTCTTTACTTCTTGCAAAACTATGCTATTTGACCTGAAGTTTCTAAGGATTGATATCTTTATTGGAAAATAACTATTTAAAGTCTAATGAGTATCGACTCCCCTTAGACATGTGAAGGTAGGCATGTGTGAACAAAAAATGCAACCTTTTTTGCCCGTATGATACCTGATCTGTTACACGTCCGAAAATGCTGTTTTCAGTTAACATTCCAGTTTTCCACTTCTTCAATTTCAGTTTACCCATTTAAGTTCCTGTAAGAGTTGGGTAGAGTAGGTACTCCTGTGAAATGATATTGCTTGTTCTCTTTGCCTTCATTTAGTTTAGTTCTTTTTTTATTTTCTTACGACTTGAGAATCTAGCTTTTTAGACGCTTTTTATTTTTCGTTTTGGCAGATAAAAGTGCTTCTGATGGCTGTCAAGGATTTCAATCCTGATTGTGGAGATCCTGCTTACACCATGGGCATTGTGGATTTGCTTCTCGAATGTGTTGAAGTGTCATATAGACCTGGTAAGATAGCATATTAGCTCCTCCCATTTTAACTGAATAAGAACTTGTAGTTAGATTCACGTTTGTTCTCTTAACAGAAAGGCTGTATTTTTCCAATTATACAAAGCTTGTAATTGCAACTCACTTCATTTTAACTGTCAAAATTTGATATAATTATCTCTTGAGGTAGATATATTTTGTGTCTGCCTGAACTTGGCGCCATTCAATCTCACACATTATAGAGTTGGTGAGTAGACTAGGATGTTGATTTTCTGCAATTTTTGCGTGTAGAGGCTGGTGGTATCAGACTTAGGGAGGATATTCATAATGCTCATGGATATCACTTCCTCGTCCAGTTTGCTTTGACTCTCTCAAAGAATAGAGGTGGTCAGACTTTCTATTCCATAGCTTCTGATGATTCCGCGTCAGACAGTTTACATGCAGCTGAGGTGATGGAGGGAAAGGACTTAAGACAAAATGGAGGAAACAACTCACCAATGAGTCTGTCCCCGACACTTAGTAGACTTCTGGATGTCATTATTAGTTTTGCCCAAACAGGTCACTCAGATTCTCCGGGATCATCTGGACTGAAAGCTTCAAAAAGTTATCAGTCAAAGCCTAATGGGCATGGCAGAAGCCGTACACCATCCTTGGACCGAATAACTGATGATATGTGGGAGAAGGATAACGACAAAGTCAGAGATTTAGAAGCTGTGCAAATGTTGCAGGATATTTTGATCAAAGCTGAAAGTACAGAACTGCAGGCAGAAGTACTGAATAGAATGTTTAAGATGTTCTCTAGTCATCTTGAAAATTACAAGCTATGCCAGCAATTGAGAACTGTTCCTCTCTTGATCCTCAATATGGCTGGGTTCCCTTTGTCTCTGCAAGAGATAATCTTGAAAATTCTTGAATATGCAGTGACTGTTGTGAATATCATCCCTGAACAAGAGTTGCTTTCACTTTGCTGCCTACTGCAGCAACCAATATCCTCTGAATTAAAGCATACAATTCTGTCTTTTTCGTAAAAAACTCCTATCATTTGACCAACAGTACAAGAAAATCCTGAGAGAAGTTGGTGTGCTGGAGGTTCTGTTAGATGATCTGAAGCAGCACAAATTTCTGATGGGCGCCGAGCAGCTTACTGGTGACCATGGTCAACTGGAGCGAAGCACTAGCTCTAGCAGCTTCAAGAAGCACTTGGACAGCAAGGATACAATTCTCTCTTCTCGAAACTTTTAGAATCTGGTTCTGGGAAATTGCCTCTTTTTGAAGTAGAGGGAACAATCTCAGTTGCCTGGGATTGTTTGGTCTCATTATTGAAGAAAGCAGAAACCAATCAAACGTCATTTCGTTCTGTTAATGGTGTAGCTATTGCACTTCCTTTTTTGGCATCTGATATACACCGCCCAGGTGTCCTTAGGGTATTGTCATGTCTGATTATTGAGGATGTCAAACAGGTATTAAAGATTCTTGTCATTTTCTTTTTCTTTTTCGTTTTATGTTTTAATAACTTATTGATTTTGTGTCTTACTTTTATACTTTAGATTGTCTGCTCCATGGTGGAAATTAGAGAGTATTTGTCCTTCTTCCCCATGTTAAGTTTTGAAGATGTTACAGATAAATTTGTGGTGTGAAATTATCTTGAAATCTGCTCAGAGTTAATCATCAATACTCGGAGTGGTGCCTTAAAGATTTGTTGTGTTGTTGTGGACTTGTGTAACATGGTCAAATGAGATACATCTTGGTTTTATTATTTTTCGTACTGGTTAGATTAGTTTTGATCTTTTATCGTATCTTCTTACATTTGTATGCAGTTACTACAAATCATTTCTTCTTTTCTCAGGGAAAATTGATTTATGTGAAGCACATATTATGAGTTTATGTATCTTGTACAAGTGTTCTCCATTACATGGATAAATAATTTTGTTAATATTTTTTATGCCTCCTAACATTAGAACTTCTAGCTTTGTTGGAATTTGGTCAAGGGGTTAGGTTTCAGCGATTCATCTACACCATTTGTCGAAATTTTATGGCCATGTGTTGAACTAATGAGAGTTCGTTGGTGTTAAGGCTTTATTGTGATAATGTCTTGTTCATGTTGGAACATGGCACTTCTATTTTTTTCATGCTGTTAACCGTTGTTGTACATTAAGGTTTCAACCGAGTAATATCTTCTTTTATGACTTGTGTTGTCTCAGGAACTGATGTACCTTTTCTTGAATTAGTTAAATCTACTTGTTTTTAAGTTGCCATCACTTCTATTTTTTATCAGGCTCATCCGGATGAATTGGGTGCTCTGGTTGAAATTTTGAAAAGTGGGATGGTTACGAGTGCTTTGGGATCCCAATACACACTTCAAGATGATGCAAAATGTGATGCTTTTGGAGCCCTGTGGCGTATATTAGGACTTAATGGCTCGGCTCAGAGGGTTTTTGGTGAAGCTACTGGGTTTTCTCTTTTATTAACCACACTTCATTCTTTTCAGAGTGAGGGAGAACAGAAAAACCAACCATCTATATCTGTATGCATCAAGGTGTTCACGTACATGATGCGTGTAATGACAGTGGGGGTTTCAGATAATGCTGTTAACCGGACAAAGCTGCACATGATACTATCTTCACACACCTTTTCTGATCTTCTCTCTGAGTCTGGGTTAATTTGTGTTGAATGTGAACGCCAAGTCATACAATTGTTTTTAGAACTTGCTTTAGAGGTGGTTCTTCCGCCATTTCTAACATCAGAAGCTGCAACAGCATCTGATAATGTGGGAAATGAATCATCTAGTTTTCTTTTGACTACACAATCGGGTTCTTTTGTCCCTGAGAAGCAACGGGTGTACAATGCTGCTGCTGTTAGAGTGCTCATACGTGCTTTGCTACTGTTCACTCCAAAGGTGCAACTAGAATTGCTAAACCTTATTGAAAAGCTTGCTTGTGCTAGTTCTTTCAATAAGGAAAATCTCACTTCTATAGGTGCGAGTTTGCTGAAATAAGTTTCTATTTGTTTTGCTGATTCTGCTAGGCATAGTTAATAATTTTGTTTCAATGCTTCTAGGTTGTGTGCAACTTCTTTTGGAGACTATATACCCCTTCATGGCGAGCTCTTCACCTTTGGTTTCTCATGCCTTGAAGATTGTGGAAGTTCTTGGTGCATACAGGTAATGGCAATTATAATGTGGGCATTCATTTCATGTCTAGATTTCTTTTGGCAGCATTTTTTAACAAACTGTTTTTACCTGAGGATACACAATTCTTGATTGACAGGCTCTCAGTATCAGAACTCAGAATTCTTATCAGGTATATTTTCCAAATGAGACATGCAAGTTCTGGCCGTTGTCTTGTTGAGATGATGGAAAGGTTGATTCTTTTGGAGGATATGGGCTCAGAAGATGTTTCTCTTGCACCCTTTGTGGAGCTGGACATGAGCAAGATCGGACATGCTTCTATTCAAGTGCCATTGGGGGAAAGGTCTTGGCCTCCTGCTGCAGGTTATTCTTTCGTTTGCTGGTTTCAGTTCCGAAATCTTCTAAAATCACAGACAAGGGAGACTGATGCTCCTAAAGCTGGATCTTCTAAAAGGCATAGCACAAGTGGACAACAACTTGGAGCCCAGGTTCTCCGAATATTCTCTGTTGGGGCTGTGGATAGCGGAAACACTTTTTATGCAGAACTTCATATTCGGGATGATGGGCTTCTAACCCTTGCAACAAGCAATTCTTCCTCCTTGACTTTTGCTGGGCTAGAAATGGAGGAAGGTAGGTGGCATCACCTTGCAGTTGTGCATAGCAAACCAAATGCTTTGGCTGGACTATTTCAAGCTAGTGTTGCTTATGTATATCTTAATGGAAAGCTAAGACACACTGGGAAACTCGGATACTCTCCCTCTCCTGCAGGGAAGTCTCTTCAGGTGACCATTGAACGCCCAGTTGCTTGTGCAAGGGTTAGTGATTTGTCATGGAAACTCAGATCGTGCTACCTTTTTGAGGAGGTACTCTCACCAGGTTCCATATGTTTCATGTACATCCTTGGAAGAGGATATAGGGGGCTTTTTCAGGACACCAATCTGTTGCAATTTGTTCCAAATCAGGCATGTGGCGGGGGCAGTATGGCTATTTTAGATTCTTTAGACACAGACTTGCCTTTGACCTCAAAGCGGCGCAAAAAGCCAGAGAGTGCTGGCAAGCAAGGGATCTCTAAGGTGGATCACAGTGGAATTGTTTGGGATTCTGATAAATTAGGAAATCTATCACTGCAGTTGTGGGGTAAGAAACTGATATTTGCATTTGATGGAACCAGTACAGAAATGTTCGATCAGCTGGAACTTTATCAATGCTCAATCTAGTTGATCCTCTGTCTGCCGCTGCCTCTCTATTGGGGTGAGTGACTCCATAAACTTTACTACAGTAATCTGCAGCCTTGATTATTATAGTTTTGCTAATGTTTTTAATATTTTTTTGGATTTCATCTAGGGATACCACGTTTTGGTCGACTTCTTGGAGATATTTATATCTGTAAGCAATGCATCATTGGTGATACAATCCGCCCCGTTGGTGGCATGGCTGTTGTTCTTGCACTTGTTGAAGCTTGGCTGAAACTAGGGACATGCTTCACATGTCATTAACATTACTGGCATGTGCACTTCATCAGAATCCTCAGAACGTGAGAGACATGCAGAAGTACCGGGGATACCACTTGCTAGCTCTTTTTCTTCACCGTAGAATGTCATTGTTTGACATGCAGTCACTTGAGATCTTTTTCCAAATTGCTGCATGTGAGGCTTCTTTCTCAGAACCAAGAAAAATTGGAGCAGTGCAAAACACCCTGTCACCTGCTGTCACCATTAATGAGACCAGCTTTGAAGAGCTTACTTTATCAAAGTTCCACGATGAATTTTTCGTCAGTTGGGTCTCAGGGGATATGGATGACTTTTCCGCACCAAAAGACTCATTTAGTCATATTTCAGAGTTGGAGAATACAGATGTGCCAACAGAGACATCTAATTGCATTGTTCTGTCTAATGCTGATATGGTTGAGCATGTCTTGCTGGATTGGACCGTTTTGGGTGACAGCGCCTGTTTCAATTCAAATTTCTTTACTTGGATTTCTTGAGCATCTAGTCTCCATGCATTGGTATAGAAACCACAACCTTACAATTCTCCGCCAGAATTAATCTTGTTCAACATTTACTTGTGACCCTGCAGAGGGGTGACGTTGAAGTGCCAGTATTGGAAAAATTAGTTGTATTACTAGGTGTCATTTTGGAGGACGGGGTTTCTTCCTTCCGAATTGGAACTTGTTGTCAGGTTTGTGATTATGACATTTGATCCACCTGAACTGACATCACGTAATCATATTACACGAGAATCAATGGGGAAACATGTTATTGTAAGAAATATGTTGCTTGAGATGCTAATTGATCTCCAGGTGACGATTCAATCAGAGGAGCTACTTGAGCAGTGGCATAAAATTGTCTCATCAAAATTAATAACTTATCTTCTTGATGAGGCTGTTCATCCTACCAGTATGAGATGGATCATGACTCTTCTAGGTGTGTGCCTTGCATCGTCGCCTACATTTGCTCTTAAATTTCGCGCAAGTGGAGGTTATCAAGGTTTGGCAAGGGTGCTTCCAAGTTTCTATGATTCTCCTGATATATATTACATTTTGTTTTGTCTGATGTTTGGGAAGCCTGTATATCCAAGATTACCTGAAGTCCGCATGCTTGACTTTCATGCGCTCATGCCAAGCGATAGTAGTTATGGAGAGTTGAAATTTGTGGAACTTCTTGAATCTGTCATTGCTATGGCAAAATCAGCATTTGATAGGTTATGCATGCAGTCAATGTTTGCACATCAAACTGGCAATCTTTCTCAGGTTGGTGCTAGCCTTGTGGCAGAGCTTGTAGATGGGCATGTAGACATGGCTGAGAGCTCCAAGGTGAAGCGCTGATGCACAAAACGATGCTGCTCGCTTGATGGGTGGAGAGGCGTCAGCACCTGCTGCTGCCACTTCAGTTCTGAGATTTATGGTTGATCTTGCAAAAATGTGTCCACCCTTTTCAGCTGTTTGCAGACGTGCTGAGTTTCTTGAAAGCTGTATTGACCTCTATTTTTCCTGTGTCAGGTCTCATACATATTTTATATCTAGCCTTTAAGATTATTAATATTGTCAGCTATTCATTATGTTTGAAAATGCTGTATATAAGTTAATCAATTTATGGCGGCTGTGGCTGGTTTACATTGGTTAACTAAGTGTGTCTTTGTTAATTTAGGGCTTCACACGCTGTAAGGATGGCAAAAGAACTCACTGTAAAAACTGAAGACAAGAATTTGAATGACAGTGATGATAGCAGTAGCTCCCAGAATACTTTCTCTAGCTTGCCTCAAGAACATGAGCAGTCAGCAAAGACTCTATCAGCATAGGAGTTTTGCCCAGGGAATGTTAGTGCTAGTTCTGAAGATATGCCTATTTTTCCGAATAACATTGCAAGCGAGAAACCAGAGATTGGTGTTGCAGTAACACAGCCAGAATTGGACAAATCGGTGAAGGAAGATGGGCAGGCTGTGGGGAGTGTTGATGGTGAAGCTGTTGACCAGCTTTCCCATGCCACATCTGGCAGTAATGAATTCAATTTTCGTGGATATGAAGAGCACACCAGATCATATTCATCAAAATGATTCACAGAGTTCTTTGTCTTTCACAATGCTTGAATCTCCAATTTTGTCTGAGAGATCTAATTCCAGGATTACACAGGCATCATCTTCGTCTCCAGTTTTAGCATTAACATC